>OX336388.2:570822389-571131242 GCA_946902985.2 Meconema thalassinum | reverse complement strand
CTATGTTGGTAAAGCTGTGCCCTGCGTCACACATATGTTCGCACACGGCTGAATGTGTTCCGTATCTTATCGCATTCCTATGTTCATTATAACGTGTGTCTACTCGCCTTCCACTCTGCCCTATGTAATTAGCTTGACAATCGGTGTCTTGGCACGTTATAGAATATACCCCTGACCTTGAATACGGGTCACGTTTATTTAGATTACTATTTAGGAGGTGCCTAGCGGTTGTGTTTTTCGTCGTGAAAGCTATCTTTATGCCTTGCTTTTTGAATAGGTTAGTGATTTTATATGTATTTCGCATTCACATAGTTGAAACGCGCAAATTTTTTTCTCATTACTGTCCGGTTTGGGAATCGTTTTATCTTTATTTTTATGTTTGGCTATAATTTGGTTTATTTTGCTTGGCGAGAAGTTGTTTTCCTTAGCTTTTTGCATAATAGTTGCAGACCCACCTCATTCAATAACATACATCTTATCTAGGGTTGGCAACACCTCACATAAACACATCGCGATCACTCCCCACAGCACGTAGGGTTAGGGGGGGAGAAGGGAGGGAAAAACCAGTCATTAAGATAACCACCCGCAGTCGACCGCACAGTGAGTTCTAGTAAACACGAAAACTGCGAGTAGCTGTAGTACGGAAGACAATCAGATAAGTAGTTAGCCTAAAATTTTATACTCTAACCATAGTTTACAACCATATAATCTCTCAAGTACAATCTCCGGATAGCTATCACCATTTTAGCATTTCACCTAACATATATACTGCATTTAGCATACACTGACAGTTGCAGTACCAATACTGCAACTAAATAATTGTACATATTGTAAATATTTTCACCTGTATTTCAAACATAGATTTTATAGCCTAAGTGTAATGGATCTGATGATGATCGCTTGACGATCGAAACTGGTCATCCTAGTGTTTTATTAATCTCATGTAATTTATTTCAGGATTAGGGCATAACCCATCTCTTTTGGGTACATTCGTGTTGACCGACTGAAAAGCACTAAACACTTGTTTACTAAGGCAACACTGAAAATATGGCTTCAAACACCACAATGTTCACGGCTAGTCAGGCAAATCGTGAAGCCAAGAAATTCAAATCACTTAGGCTTAAACTCATGAATTTAGACAAGTCAATTTGGTTCAACAAAAAATGTATAGAACTAAACCTCACACCTAAATACGTACCAATTAAAACCGTACCGAACACACCAGCCTCGATCATTTCAACTAAACAAGCCAAAGCGCTTTGGATAAAAAACGAATTAAGATTTGCATACATAAGAAAGCAAAAAATTAACCAACAATTATACGACATTCAATTGCAACTAAGTAATTTCTGGCACGCTGCCCAATGGGACAGCTTCACCGAGCACCTACATGACACCATCAAAATCAGAGCAACGAGGAAGCATGAAACGCTAGAAAATAAATTAAGAAAACTAGGAGAAACACAGAACCATCAATCTAACGAACAACACACGAATAACAATGAATTCAATTTCCACAGCAGAGTAAACAACAGAACGAACGTAACCTTTTCTCAAGGTGAAATGAATATGTTAGACAAAGGTTTGAAATACAACTGCACAGACGCACACACGAACCACAATATAAAACAGTTGATCACAGATATTGAGATAGCCAGTCACAAGCTCCCAGCAGAAGACAGGGAATTAACCAAAAATCTCGCCACCAACGAAGCCAAAAAAATCCTCAAACGAGAGGGCGATAGCAATAACATTCAAAACAACAAACAACTCAAAGAAATAAAGTCGTTGAAACAAAAAATAAAAGAACATGACTTAATCATCACAAAAGCAGATAAGGGAAACACTACAGTAATTTTGAACAAAACAGAATACATTGAAAAAACAGTCGAATTCCTAAACAACAACGAAATCAAGGAATTAACAAAAGACCCCACCAACAAATTCCAAAAACAAATAAAAAGTGCGCTAAAAGAAACAGAATACATACTGACCAAAGCCGAAAAATCAAAACTAATAAACATGAACCCGAAAATACCGTCATT
This sequence comes from Meconema thalassinum, assembly GCA_946902985.2. Classification (NCBI taxonomy): domain Eukaryota; kingdom Metazoa; phylum Arthropoda; class Insecta; order Orthoptera; family Tettigoniidae; genus Meconema; species Meconema thalassinum. The sequence continues at coordinate 571,129,197 of OX336388.2, read as the reverse complement.
GAGGGGACAACCAAAAATACACAAAAAGGAATGCCCAATGAGACCAATAGTCAATTGTAGGAATGCCCCTAATTACAAAATCAGCAAAGAGTTACTAAAAATCTTAAAATGCCGTCTTTCCAACGACAAAAACAACTCTGTAAAGAACACAACAGAACTAGTAACAGCATTGAACACCCTACAAATGAAACCTAGCTTCAGGCTAGTATCCTTCGACGTAACTAACATGTACACCAATATTCCGATTATTGAAGCAATCAACACTATCGAAAACAACTTAAAATCCAACAATTCGGTAAAAGAAATTGAAGAGATTGTGAGATTACTGAGGGTCGTGCTCAACCAAAACGTGTTTCAATTCGACAATAAAATATACACACAGAGAGAAGGCCTAGCAATGGGATCGCCACTAAGTGGGTTAATCGCTGACATCTTCATCAATGCACTAGAAAATGCGTTCTTAGAAAAGACTTCAACAAAGGGAATAGTAATATGGAAAAGATACGTAGATGATGTAATTTGCATCTACGATACTGAACTAACAAGCGAAGAAACAATTCTCCAATCCATTAATAGCCTTCACCACTCTATCAAATTCACTAAGGAATCCGAAACAGACCGGAAAATAAATTATCTCGATATAACTATTGAACGTAAAGACAACGACCTTTCATATTCCATATTCCGGAAAGCAACACAAACCTCGCATGCAATCGACAATCAGTCTAATCACCCCAGTACGCACAAACTAGCGGGTTTCAACTCAATGGTGCACAGGGCTTTAAACATACCCATGTCAAAAGACAACTATAATAAGGAAATAAGAACAATTATGCAAATAGCTAAGGAAAACAACTTCTCGCCAAGCAAAATAAACCAAATTATAGCCAAACATAAAAATAAAGATAAAACGATTCCCAAACCGGACAGTAATGAGAAAAAATTTGCGCGTTTCAACTATGTGAATGCGAATACATATAAAATCACTAACCTATTCAAAAAGCAAGGCATAAAGATAGCTTTCACGACGAAAAACACAACCGCTAGGCACCTCCTAAATAGTAATCTAAATAAACGTGACCCGTATTCAAGGTCAGGGGTATATTCTATAACGTGCCAAGACACCGATTGTCAAGCTAATTACATAGGGCAGAGTGGAAGGCGAGTAGACACACGTTATAATGAACATAGGAATGCGATAAGATACGGAACACATTCAGCCGTGTGCGAACATATGTGTGACGCAGGGCACAGCTTTACCAACATAGAGTCGGACCTTAAAATAATCCATCACGAATCGAAAGGCAGAGCTCTTGACATAAAGGAAGCAATCGAGATACACCTAGCCAAACGAAACAATCCCAACAATCTAAATGAACACACGTTCATGGAGAGCTCACCCCTCTTCACGCTACTAAAAAACACACCCTGTCGGAAACAAAACACAATTTAGCGACACAGCCAAGCTAGATAAAAAAAGGGGGGAAATTAGGGGGGTTTTTAATAGGTAAATGTTATCTGGATCAGGTGTACGATGTACTTTTCTTCTGCAATAAACCAAGGCCCATATTCGCGGCAGTATTAAAGGTGCCGGGACGTCCTCATAAGACCGTCAACGCTTAGTTCGAATGGGTTATGCTCCACGCGTGGCGAGGGCTAATCCACGGTCTTTAATAGTTGCAGACCCACCTCATTCAATAACATACATCTTATCTAGGTTGGCAACACCTCACATAAACACATCGCGATCACTCCCCACAGCACGTAGGGGTAGGGGGGAGAAGGGAGGGAAAAACCAGTCATTAAGATAACCACCGCAGTCGACCCCACAGTGAGTTCTAGTAAACACGAAAACTGCGAGTAGCTGTAGTACGGAAGACAATCAGATAAGTAGTTAGCCTAAAATTTTATACTTTAACCATAGTTTACAACCATATAATCTCTCAAGTACAATCTCCGGATAGCTATCACCATTTAGCATTTCACCTAACATATATACTGCATTTAGCATACACTGACAGTTGCAGTACCAATACTGCAACTAAATAATTGTACATATTGTAAATATTTTCACCTGTATTTCAAACATAGATTTTATAGCCTAAGTGTAATGGATCTGATGATGATCGCTTGACGATCGAAACTGGTCATCCTAGTGTTTTATTAATCTCATGTAATTTATTTCAGGATTAGGGCATAACCCATCTCTTTTGGGTACATTCGTGTTGACCGACTGAAAAGCACTAAACACTTGTTTACTAAGGCAACACTGAAAATATGGCTTCAAACACCACAATGTTCACGGCTAGTCAGGCAAATCGTGAAGCCAAGAAATTCAAATCACTTAGGCTTAAACTCATGAATTTAGACAAGTCAATTTGGTTCAACAAAAAATGTATAGAACTAAACCTCACACCTAAATACGTACCAATTAAAACCGTACCGAACACACCAGCCTCGATCATTTCAACTAAACAAGCCAAAGCGCTTTGGATAAAAAACGAATTAAGATTTGCATACATAAGAAAGCAAAAAATTAACCAACAATTATACGACATTCAATTGCAACTAAGTAATTTCTGGCACGCTGCCCAATGGGACAGCTTCACCGAGCACCTACATGACACCATCAAAATCAGAGCAACGAGGAAGCATGAAACGCTAGAAAATAAATTAAGAAAACTAGGAGAAACACAGAACCATCAATCTAACGAACAACACACGAATAACAATGAATTCAATTTCCACAGCAGAGTAAACAACAGAACGAACGTAACCTTTTCTCAAGGTGAAATGAATATGTTAGACAAAGGTTTGAAATACAACTGCACAGACGCACACACGAACCACAATATAAAACAGTTGATCACAGATATTGAGATAGCCAGTCACAAGCTCCCAGCAGAAGACAGGGAATTAACCAAAAATCTCGCCACCAACGAAGCCAAAAAAATCCTCAAACGAGAGGGCGATAGCAATAACATTCAAAACAACAAACAACTCAAAGAAATAAAGTCGTTGAAACAAAAAATAAAAGAACATGACTTAATCATCACAAAAGCAGATAAGGGAAACACTACAGTAATTTTGAACAAAACAGAATACATTGAAAAAACAGTCGAATTCCTAAACAACAACGAAATCAAGGAATTAACAAAAGACCCCACCAACAAATTCCAAAAACAAATAAAAAGTGCGCTAAAAGAAACAGAATACATACTGACCAAAGCCGAAAAATCAAAACTAATAAACATGAACCCGAAAATACCGTCATTGAGGGGACAACCAAAAATACACAAAAAGGAATGCCCAATGAGACCAATAGTCAATTGTAGGAATGCCCCTAATTACAAAATCAGCAAAGAGTTACTAAAAATCTTAAAATGCCGTCTTTCCAACGACAAAAACAACTCTGTAAAGAACACAACAGAACTAGTAACAGCATTGAACACCCTACAAATGAAACCTAGCTTCAGGCTAGTATCCTTCGACGTAACTAACATGTACACCAATATTCCGATTATTGAAGCAATCAACACTATCGAAAACAACTTAAAATCCAACAATTCGGTAAAAGAAATTGAAGAGATTGTGAGATTACTGAGGGTCGTGCTCAACCAAAACGTGTTTCAATTCGACAATAAAATATACACACAGAGAGAAGGCCTAGCAATGGGATCGCCACTAAGTGGGTTAATCGCTGACATCTTCATCAATGCACTAGAAAATGCGTTCTTAGAAAAGACTTCAACAAAGGGAATAGTAATATGGAAAAGATACGTAGATGATGTAATTTGCATCTACGATACTGAACTAACAAGCGAAGAAACAATTCTCCAATCCATTAATAGCCTTCACCACTCTATCAAATTCACTAAGGAATCCGAAACAGACCGGAAAATAAATTATCTCGATATAACTATTGAACGTAAAGACAACGACCTTTCATATTCCATATTCCGGAAAGCAACACAAACCTCGCATGCAATCGACAATCAGTCTAATCACCCCAGTACGCACAAACTAGCGGGTTTCAACTCAATGGTGCACAGGACTTTAAACATACCCATGTCAAAAGACAACTATAATAAGGAAATAAGAACAATTATGCAAATAGCTAAGGAAAACAACTTCTCGCCAAGCAAAATAAACCAAATTATAGCCAAACATAAAAATAAAGATAAAACGATTCCCAAACCGGACAGTAATGAGAAAAAATTTGCGCGTTTCAACTATGTGAATGCGAATACATATAAAATCACTAACCTATTCAAAAAGCAAGGCATAAAGATAGCTTTCACGACGAAAAACACAACCGCTAGGCACCTCCTAAATAGTAATCTAAATAAACGTGACCCGTATTCAAGGTCAGGGGTATATTCTATAACGTGCCAAGACACCGATTGTCAAGCTAATTACATAGGGCAGAGTGGAAGGCGAGTAGACACACGTTATAATGAACATAGGAATGCGATAAGATACGGAACACATTCAGCCGTGTGCGAACATATGTGTGACGCAGGGCACAGCTTTACCAACATAGAGTCGGACCTTAAAATAATCCATCACGAATCGAAAGGCAGAGCTCTTGACATAAAGGAAGCAATCGAGATACACCTAGCCAAACGAAACAATCCCAACAATCTAAATGAACACACGTTCATGGAGAGCTCACCCCTCTTCACGCTACTAAAAAACACACCCTGTCGGAAACAAAACACAATTTAGCGACACAGCCAAGCTAGATAAAAAAAGGGGGGAAATTAGGGGTTTTTTAATAGGTAAATGTTATCTGGATCAGGTGTACGATGTACTTTTCTTCTGCAATAAACCAAGGCCCATATTCGCGGCAGTATTAAAGGTGCCGGGACGTCCTCATAAGACCGTCAACGCTTAGTTCGAATGGGTTATGCTCCACGCGTGGCGAGGGCTAATCCACGGTCTTTAATAGTTGCAGACCCACCTCATTCAATAACATACATCTTATCTAGGTTGGCAACACCTCACATAAACACATCGCGATCACTCCCCACAGCACGTAGGGTTAGGGGGGAGAAGGGAGGGAAAAACCAGTCATTAAGATAACCACCGCAGTCGACCGCACAGTGAGTTCTAGTAAACACGAAAACTGCGAGTAGCTGTAGTACGGAAGACAATCAGATAAGTAGTTAGCCTAAAATTTTATACTTTAACCATAGTTTACAACCATATAATCTCTCAAGTACAATCTCCGGATAGCTATCACCATTTAGCATTTCACCTAACATATATACTGCATTTAGCATACACTGACAGTTGCAGTACCAATACTGCAACTAAATAATTGTACATATTGTAAATATTTTCACCTGTATTTCAAACATAGATTTTATAGCCTAAGTGTAATGGATCTGATGATGATCGCTTGACGATCGAAACTGGTCATCCTAGTGTTTTATTAATCTCATGTAATTTATTTCAGGATTAGGGCATAACCCATCTCTTTTGGGTACATTCGTGTTGACCGACTGAAAAGCACTAAACACTTGTTTACTAAGGCAACACTGAAAATATGGCTTCAAACACCACAATGCTAATTTTATACTTCTTACATTACTTTTTTGACTGTTCCACTTTTTTTGCCGGTCAGTGTAGAACCGCATACTTGATAAATAAGAATAAAACTACCAAAGTTACAACACTTCCCCTCAAGTACAGGTTCATACAATCTTTACACTCTCCAAACCAGCAAACGTCAAGCAACGTTCATGTTTCATTCGACTTAAACTCTTCGTGAGAAAGTCAGTAACTTGATCGTTTGTAGAGATATACTTAAAAAAAAAAAAAAAAAAATTACACTCAAAGACTTCACGAACAAAGTGATGTTTGATATCAATATGTTTGCTTCTACTGTGATACATCGCGTTCTTTGCCAAATCAATTGCACTTTGATTATCACAAAAGATGAACATAGTGGCTAAGTCTTTGAAGCCCAACTCAAGCAGAAATCGACATAAGTACACAGCTTCCTTGGCGCACTCTGACACCGCCATGTACTCGGCCTCCGTGGTGCTAAGGGCCACGGTTCTTTGTTTTCTTGAGTCCCACGATATAGGGCATTCGCCGAGCAGGAACACGTACCCCGTGTAGGACCTCCTATCTTCTTGGCAGCTTCCCCAGTCGGCGTCGACGAATCCTTGGATCGGTTCGGTGTCTGCTTCGTAGATCAGCCCGATGTTCGAAGTCCCCTTCAAGTACCGCAGCACTCTCTTGGCAGCTTTCCAATGTTCGACTCCGAAGCAATTGTTGAACTGTCCCAGGTAGCTGACAGCGAACGAAATGTCCGGGCGTGTAGTTGTCGACAGGTATGTCAGCGTGCCTACCAATTCGCGGTAAGGCAACTTCAACTCGTCAGTACTGGGATTCTCATTTTTGCTCAACTTCGTTCCAGGGTCGAGTGGTGTGACTACAGGGTTGCAGTCGACCATCTCGTAGCGTTGGAGAAGCTCTTCAGTGTAACCTTGCTGTTGCATGGCTATACATCCGGTCTCCTGGATTAGTTCAATGCCTAGGAAGTGTTTGGCCAATCCTAAGTCCTTGGCCTTGAAATTTTTACTCAGGACTCTGGAAATCTCGGCGATCGTCGTTTTGCATTTTGATAGCACCATCATGTCGTCAACGTAAACGGCAATCAAAGTTATGTTATTTCCGGAACCAATTTGGAATAGACACGGATCCGATGCGGTTGGTTTGGCACCGCACTTCCTCGAGACCTCACGCCGCTTGGCATACCAGTTTCTCCCGGCCTGTTTCAATCCGTACAGTGATTTTTGTAGTAAGCAGACCTTGTCGCCTCTCTGTAACTGGCGAAGCATGTTCTTGGCCTTCTCCTTGGTTTCGTCGTCAGTTCCAGACATCGCAATGCTCTCTAACATCTCCCTGAAGTTCTTTGGTTGTTTCATGAATATTTCCTCGTCTAGGTCACCATACAGATAAGCCGTTGTGATATCGTACTGTCTGATTTTTACACCGAGCTTGGCAGCGAGACAAACCATCAATCGAATTGATTCCATTCGCGCCACCTGTGCGAACGTGTCAAAGTAGTTGATTCCATACTCCTGGTTGAAACCTTGAGCCACCAGCCTGGCCTTCCTCTTCTCAAGTGTTCCATCAGGTTTTAGTTTGTCGCGCAGCACAAGTGAAACGGTATTTACTTTGCTCCACGTTGAGCGTACAAATGTAGCAGTTTTGCTAGCCCCCCCCCCCCCTTTGCCTAAGCTATGTTGTTTTAATGGGCGCCAAGACCTCAATGCAATGTTGAAATCTAAATTTGTATTTAACAACGTCTAGCTCTGGCAGAACACCTTCAAGACTCTATTCACTCAGATCGTGGTATGATTTGATCATTAACCCAACAAACAATTGTATCAGGAGAAGGAATTGGTCTATATCTAATGCTACCTACTGAAAGCAAAGATTGCATTGTAAAAGAAATGAATTTATTATATAAAACAAGAATAGCAAAATTAATAATAATAATAAGTTTAAAATTTAAATAGGAGCGTTGTTGTGACGTATTTTACGCCACTTAGCTGACATAAATATATACCTGACCTAAGATATTCTTTCCTGCCAAATTTACCCGTCCCTGAATTTCCAGTTGGAGCGAATGCTCCATAAATTCCTTCACTTACCCAAACTCTGAAGAAAGTTGTGGGCCTAGGCCGACTGTCGCAAATGCGACCTGTGAAGACCCTGTAAACTAAATTTTCATGGATAAAACCCCGCACTCGCAGTCCAAATACGCGAGGTGTTACTCTGGACCTGATGTGCACTGATTCTGGAATTTGGTGTTCCCTAACCTCAAAAATAAACATTGGATCGACTCATTTAAAAATACGTCAATATCAGCTGTATTGATTGTTCCAACTCTAACCATCGCCAGATGTATCGACCGGCGTAGATGACAAGTGACGTACGCATGGCGATCGACAAGGGTGGCCAACTCTCACGGAAATGTCTTATGGACTACGTTCAAGAAGCCAGGGGATTCTAGTGTGCGTGTTGGCTACAACTATGCTTTGTCAAAAATCTCAGTGTCTGATATATGCACTGGGTTTTGGCGTGGGTAACTCTCTCTCGATTCCTGACTTTCATAAAGGAAACATCTCTCGGGGATTCGGATGTCCCGGGAATGTAGAACAGGTACCGCCACCCTAAATGGGTTGGCTTTAGTCATAGTTTAGTTTAATATGTGGTGTACAAGGTAAGTTCCAGGAAGTGTGATATTTATTTTGCTTGTCTGCCCATTTAATTTGGGGTTTTGTTTTTCCTTACCGTGTTATTGCGTCGCGGCTATGCGTACCTCGTGGGTACGGCGCACTGGTTGATGTTCGGCCGATCAATGGGTTGATGTATCCTACTGTTTATTCTGAATTGTTTATCAATTTTTCCTTCTTCGGAAGTTGTTTGCAGTGTGGGGAATTTTCTTGTTTTTCGGGTGTGTTTTTCCTGCGTTGCGTAACCATGTGCGTCTTTATTTTGGGTTCCAAATTTATTCAGTCTGTTTCCCTATGATCACGCTTCCTGGAATTTTCTCATTCCAGTCATGTAGAGTTTTATTATTTTAGTTTTATGGGGGCCCTGTTCCTAAAGTTGCGTCACCTTGCGTCCACGTGCTAGCATGTTGTTACGTTACGCTTTTACCTTGGTTGTCCTATTTTACGCCCATGTGCGTTTCATTTTTGAATTTCCAATATTTTGTTGTATTTCAGTTTAACTTATGGGATTGGTTCAAATCCCAAATTTTGGGAGAGCGCCTTATGGTGCAATCTTTCCTTGGTGTCCCGTTATATGTCCGCCATTTGGAGATTCTAGTTTGTGCCAGGGCCCATGATGGTCGTGTGATACCGTCCGCTCCGTCTTTCGGGAGTTTGTCATTTGAAATGTAGTTTTTCATTTAATTTAGTTTTCTTTCTTTTACGAAATTCCGGATGTGTTCGTACGTAAGTTGGTAACTTATTTCCATTCCGGATGCAACTTGTAAATTTACGCTGATCTTGCACAACCTTTCGCCGTAACATTTCATGTTTAGTTCTGGGCATTCGTGTGCTCTAGTTTCTTAGTTAAGGGTTTGTACAAATTAATTTGACTAAGGATAATTTATAATTGTTAGACATTACCTTTTCTGTGTACCTGTTCATTACTCAAAAAGTGGTGTGTCGTACCACGTGACGTCAACGACGTTTGTTAGCCTCTCAAGTACCAATTTCTCATGTAACTTTCATTTGTAACCTATTATTGTTCCTATTTTATATATTTTTGAGGGGCGTGGTGGCGCAGCGGTCAAGCTGTATGCCTCTCACCAAGGCGGACCGGGTTCGATTCCCGGTCAATGCATGTGAGATTTTCGATGTGAAATGCCATGTCCTGTGGTTCGGATTCCACGTAAAACGGAGGTCCCGTGGCTTATGATCGCGAGATTAACGGTCACGTTAAACTACAAGCTTCCTTTTATATATTTTTGATATTTTACAATACAGACCCCTTTTATATTTTGATTTCGACTTCATTTTCCCTTTAACGTCCAATCCCTACCCTCAAGACAGCTGCGGTGGAATGAATCCTCACCAGGTAAGTCTTCCACTCTTCAATCTAGTGGATAAAAGGGACATACTACCTCCCTTGTACATCTGAGGGGGTCACCCGAGTGTGTCGTCAACCCCGGCCACCGAGGTAAGGCCATCAAGTCCCGCAAAGGATGTCTCGAGGCCGCCGTTGGTAAGTTTCTTTCAGGTTGGCAGGCCCTCTAAGGAGTCTGTCGAGCTGAGCGAGTATAGTGTAGGAGTAGGAGAGGGGGGGGGGGGGGGTGACAGTTGTGATTTTAATACTACCGATAGAAAATTACGTGAAAACGGAGTCTGATAAATTATTGATTTTACTCTTATTCCCAAGCTATGAAGTTACTGAAATATGAAATATGAAACAAAGAGAAATGAGAGATTGCGTATTTCTGCATCATTCGTGCTTACCACTGGAAATTGCCGAAACATTTCCCTCGTACTGGATGATGCTGTGAGCTTTCCACAGTCTCCTGGACGTCGTCATCTTCGTCGATGTTTGATGAGATTCTGGTAGATTAGATAATTCTATGGTCCGTACCTCGGACCCAAACACTCGTACAACCGCACTGGTTAAGTTTTACAAAAGTTAGTCCTCCAATCCACGGAACATCGGAGCGATTCCCGCGTACAACCGTACTCGTTAAATTCTATACCGATCGTCCTCCCACTCCACGGAACATCGGAGCGACTCCCGCGTATAACCACACTCAGCAAGAACTACACAGATTGTCCTCGTTCCACGGCGCGTCGAACGATATATGCACCTGTCGGCTCCCCCACTCTTCAGCCGACTTCTAGCTTACGTGGTCTCCACTGATTGGCTGCACCCCGCTACTTCCCCTCCTCTAGTTCATTACACTCGGCGCGCGAATGATGAAGACGATTTCCGTTCCAACCATTCGCCTTTCCTTGACGCTGCGACCCAGGATTGCGTCATGCTTCCCGACAAGATTAAGCGTGTACTTGAATTCCCAGTGAGTCACGTCTCTCGATATACCCTAACTGACGAAAACTCCGTAAAATTCCGCAATCACATAATTTTCTATGATATTGTCGTTCGTAATAATTTGCTTGATAGCGTTTTCTAAGACATAGAAAACCTATCTGAATGCTAATAATTTTTATAAAATGCTCCGAAAATACCTTAATAATAATTATAATAAATTAATAATAATAATAAATTAACATGAAAAATTCTCTTGGCTGAACAATTTGCCGCGTAAATAAATATAGAATGGCTTCCTACTGACTTATGCCAGTTGCATAAAAAACCCTCGAAAAACACGTTACAGAATTTTACATCTCGGCTGATCAAAACTTTTTCTTTGTCAGGGGAGTATATGCGAAAGCCCTTGGTTTCTTCGGAGTAACCCATGAACATGCCTTCTCTGCCTCGTTGACCCAGTTTCCCTCTTCCGGGATCCCTGTTCAGGAAGTAAACCTTGCTTCCAAACGTTCTGAATTGCGAGATGTCAGGAATCTCTCCTGTCCACAATTCGTACGGTGTTTTGCCTCCGATACTTTTTGATGGCAGGCGATTACGGATGTAATTTGCAGTATTCACTGCTTCCGCCCAGAAGCGGTGAGGTAATCCGGCATCGAACAACATGCACCTGGCAGTCTCCATCAAAGTCCTATTCATCCTCTCCGACTTCCCGTTTTGTTCGGGGTTGTGAGGGACTGTGAGGCGTCTTGTGATTCCGCGCTTCTTCAGGTAGTTGTCGAACTCTCGATTCAGGTATTCCCTGCCGTTGTCAGACTGGATAACCTTTACTAGTTTTCCTTTCTGATTCTCCATCCTGGTAACGTACTTGACGGTAGCTTCGTAGACCTCTGATTTTGCCTTCAGAAATCGCACTTCACACCAATGAGAGTGATCCAGGGGGTGTCAACCAGATAGGGATCATTTGGCACCATCGGTGTAGTAGCGCGTGCCAGTCGTATGGAGCGCTGTATATCGTCTTGCCAACATATGCATGATACACGTAATTAAATTGCAAACATATCCCTATATTTAGTCAATAAATATACACATAATTCCTAATTGACATTTCCTTGCAATTATCTTGCTCACAGACGATAATTACGGCACTTATCATTAAATAAACATTATTTCTACTGGGTTGGCGGCACTGACCATGCCATGGCGGCTCTGTTTATGTGTTGTATGTAATAATATTGGCCGTATATAAATAAGCTAAATAAGCTAATGTTGTGTTCTATCTCATCTTTCTTACATCAAATCTTCTTCGTGGTAATGAGAAGTGAACAGTTCTTCTTCTGCTACGACAAGTAAGTACTCTTATTTTAAGAATTTAAGTTAAAAGTGTTTCTGTATTGCGTGTGAAAAATATTGTTTTGAATTGATATTTGAAGCAGTGTACAGGTGACTTTCTACTTGACATATCAATTAACTTTCACTTTTATTTATCCCATAGGTAGGCCTACCAATGCTGTGAACAAATCCTAAATTGCTGTTCTCGAAATAGCAGAGGAATGTGGCAGTTACTTTCCTGACAAATGACCAGGTAAGAAGTCTATGTTTGGGTTGCATCAATCAATTCAAGTGCAATAACTCCTACTGCAGATGGTAATCTGCAACATAATGTAGATTTTACATGAGGCTAAGAACTCAGGAACTCACTGCTGTTGAGTATGGTATGGAAAATGGCAAAATAAGATAATTTGAGCTAGCCTGTACCATTTTACCCCAATAACTTAAGTTTAAACAGTGTTGCATGCCTTGATTTTCTTGATGTTATTGATTTCAAAACCTAATGTCCTCCTCTTTTGAACACAGTGACATGAAACAAGTAAACTGCTTGCATTTTTTTCCCAGGCAAAACAGTTTAACAAGGAGTGCACAAAATATATACAGTAGGCCTATATTTATTTTAAAAAAATTGCATGTTTATAATTGGATTTATAACAAAGTGGAGAAACATGACTAACTGGTGATTCACAATAGCTGTACGTATGCTCTGTGGAATGCTGAAATTTAGCACAAGTTGGCAAAAGCTATGGACCTATGAATGCCAGTGTACCATTGAATATATTATTGACAAGCATTTTATGCTTACGTGGTTGCTACTTGCCACGTGTACCTGCATGCATCCTTCAGTGTGGCTTTTCAAATTGTTACAAATTCTATAGTTCCTGTCAAAAGATGAATCCACCACCCAAATAGACCTACTGTTAAAAGCCAGCTACTGGACACAGAGACACCCGTCCAGAAATGTAAACCTTACCGATAACATAGGTCGTCCTGCAGGCAATATTAAAAGCGAAGTAACGATACTCTTGCTACAAAATTTGCAGTATCGTGTGGAAATATACCGGTATAACACTTAACATATTTTTTAACTGTTCATTTGCAAATTTTCTTTGCCTGTGTGACTCACCCACTGTGCGTGACAAAAACCAGGGGAGCATATATGGCTAACGCGGTCCTACCTAGTAATTATATTAATAGTGAATGAGATGAGAACCTGCCTCTATGAAACTCACAACTTCGTTAATACGGATAATACATGATTTTCATACCTTATATTCATAATCTAGGGGACAATACCAATTGAAATTGCTGTCCATTATCACTAGTGCGCTGGAAATTTGTGCTTTTGTTTCTTGCCCATTGAACGATGGCAGCCATGTTCCTCAAGCGCATGAGGTCTCTTCAACTGTTACCTAGGTGCATACATTGACGTCACATTCGTGTTGCCAACATGTAAGATAGGCCTACAAATTACACCTGTCATGAGGTCGGTCATATGATTGACTAATTCCACTGTGTGTGACAAAAGCGAGTGGTGCATATATGGCCCTACCTAGTAATTATCGGTCCAGGCAAAACCCATTGGTCTAGAAAAGATTAACAAAAAAAAATAATAAAAAATAGAAAAGATTATGCGTTACAAAAACCGGGGTTGCATACATGGCTAACGCAGTCCGTGCTATCTAGTAATTATTGATACCATATACGTGGGGTTGGCAATACTGTACTTGTGCATAATTCATGCGGATAATGGCTGACACAGATGGAATATATATAAGTTGTGATCTAAAAAGAGAAAGGTGGGTGGGTTATAGACTGCGGATGATATTAGCCAAAATAACTACCTTCTGTAATGATACAAATTGAATCTGGAAATTATGTACGGTAACTTAGTTTACTCCTCTGCTATCTATAACTCACTATACCCTTTATTAGATCACGACTTATATAGTAAAATTCCAGCAGTGTCGACCATTATAGCCTACGTGTGAATTATGGACAAATACAGTATTAGAATGCGTATATATTTACCATTTTATTGTGTTAATAGTTAACCATATTGGCTGGTGATACATTTGATGAACCACTGCCTTGTCAATACTATGATGTAATATTTATTAAACGATGTAGGCTACATGTTTTGGCATTACATTGATACCGGTACTGTACCTTCTTCAGCGAGACCAGTATCTATGAACTTATGATATGTGCACCTACAAATGCACATATTGGATGTAGTATTAAGATATAACTAGAAAACTTTTGTGTGCTTTATTTTTGAGATACTCATATTCAATTTCACAACGTTCTAATCACAGTACAATGTCCATATGCTACAACCAAAATGTGCATTTGTAAGTAGTACACATAACATGATAAGTTACTAGATAACCTAATGGTCACAACCACGTTATACATAGTAATACAACCAGCAACAGGTGATTCTCAAGATAGAATTAACGTTGGAACAATTTCATTTTTCAACTCCGATGCAGATGAAACCTGCCGGACACGAGAGCATTAATTCAATTGAAACTTTATGCAAGGAATCATTCCTAAAACTACACGAAATGATAAACATGTCAAGACTTTGTGCAGAATATAAATATTTCTTTTGAAGCTATTCGAACAACTACAATGAGAATAAGCCAGCAAATAGTTTAGCAATGGCAGATATTGAACGTAGAAATCCCAATCCCTCTCCCTCTATCATGTTAACGATTTCACCACAGTCTATCGCAACTCCAATGACGGTCTAGATGCAACAACTTTTAAGTATTTGCCTCGACCAAATATTACTATCTTAGATAGTGCAGCCTATGCAACCCAAGTTCTTGTCACACACAGTGCGAATAGTCAAACATCAATAAATCTTTCTCTAGACCAATGGGTTTGGCCTGGAACAATAATTAATTAATAGGTAGCGTGATAGCCATATATGCAACCCTGAATTTTGTCACGCAAAGTGGGGATAGTCACGCATCCGTATTAACCAAGTTGTGAGGGTCAAATGAAGGTTCTCTTCTCAATCAGTTTTAATAAACAGAATTTTCTCTTCGAATAATATTCCAAATAATAGGCATAATACAGATGAAGTTCGTTCGCTTCACTGAGAAACATGATGTTTTTAGGCCTAGATCCGGGGTTCTCAACCTTTTTCAACCATCGTACCCCTTTAAAAAATTTAACATCCTGCGTACCCCCTACTAACCTTTCTTAGGCAGTAATAATGGTTATTAAAAATGTAAAAGGTATTTAGTTAGTATGGTTTAACCTTTGTAATTTTATAAGGAAAGATATTTTAATAAAACAAAATATAGTTGTTGTTTTTCAGTTCCTTTTCCCAAAGGGTGTTTTTTGCAATCATTGCGTTAGTTTTCATTTCAACATAGAACATATCAGAAACACTATCTTGCATACACTTATTCTAAATGTTCAGTTTTTCAAAAATATCACTTAAATAGGCCAATTTTAAAAGCCAACCAAAGTCATTGAGTGCTGATGATTAATTAGAATTGTGCTCGGTAAAGAAAATATGCAATTCTTTGTGGAAGTCAAATACACACGCCGTAAATAACTCACACAGTAGTCACGGCACGAAGCTCACTGCACATGTGGATCGAGTAGAAGGATGGCCTGCCGCGTACCCCCTGAAATGTTTCGCAGACCCCTAAGGGGTATGCATACCACAGGTTGAGAACCCCTGGCCTAGATGATGAATATTTGTTGCCTAGGTAACCGTATAGGAGGTCTAGATAACAAACTCTTATTGGCATGGTAACTAACAGTATGAAATTTATCTCTAATGAATTATAAGTATAAATAAGTAAGTTATAAATCCTACACTGAAAAGTAATTAACCAATTAAATCAAACAATTATAACTCATAAAAACAACAGACTATGAAACGCAGCAAGGTGAGTGTGCACTGGAGGCAACCAAACAAGCGACTGATCGGCGACAAGCACGTGGTCAAATAGCATCACTCAAATTGGCAGCGTTGTATAGTTTCCATGGCAACAAGCTATGCGAGCGATCTAGTCGTCAACTGTTTTTGCCCAGTGGTGCTGAACTGTCAGATTCCAACTCTGGAAAATACACCTATAGGTAGTGAGTTATTGTTGTTTCAAGGGGAGGAACTACAAGGTCATCTGACCCTTATAGAGAATGTTATCACTCGTTCTACTTTCATTCAGTGCTACTATAATACCACCTTGTGGTGTGGTAGCTGCCACTCCTGAGGTCCTGGGCTAGTTTCCAAGTAATTTAATTCTGGTCTGAGGGTTGGAACGACTCACAATCAGCTTCGTGAGCCAGAAATGAGAAGGGGTAGGTTCGATTCTCACCTTGGCCATCCAAGAAGTGATTTTCCATGGTTTCCCCACTTCCACTCCAGGCTAGTGCTGGGATTGATCCTAACTTAAGACTATGGCTGCCTCCTTTCCAGTCATCACCTGAATTACAAAAAGTAGGCTATACTGCTCGGGTCCAAGCTCTGTGAACTTGCGGGATGAGGGGAAAGAGCAAGGAAGGGTCAGGCGAGAAGAGAAGGGTCTGTCAACAGCCCGCCGTGATATCTGGTATTCCTTTCTATTCCAATAATGCTTACATAGGGCCGTTGCTCAAACCACTGTGGTGTTACGAATGAATGAGTGAGTCACCGACCAATGTATTTGGTTCTCTGTACTATGCACGGACTGAGGAACCTCATCACTCGTCAACACCACTTCTCATAGTCGGCGATGCACATTCCTCTTAGGTTCACGCAGCTTAGACCCGAGCAGTACACACTACTACAGATACTACAATAACACAAATCCTACACACTTCCAAGTACACGGGGCTAAATGAATGGTATCAAAAGCCCTAAATGAATTAATATCAACAACACTATGATTGTACAATAAGAGATTCTTTTAAAATGTAGTTATAGTAGATGCAACCATACACGAATCAGCAAATTGAAGTTCTCCATTTGAAGCATTACATATTTTATTATGTTTACTGTTTCAACATACAAACTTGCATGTGTTGTAGGAATTTGCTGTTCATCAGTGTTAGCCATGGCATAAAGGAGGGAAGAGGTTCATTATCCTGTGCTATAACCTACTGTTATGCCTTGGCAAGAAAGAAGAAAGGAACATGCCTCAACATGTACTTTTAGGAGGACCAGATTTGATTACTGTATTTTTCCTAAGTGTGATCTTGACTCTCACTGTTATTTTTCTTCCTTGACAACTTTTAAAATAAAACATGATGATTTCTAGCAGTATTGAGTGTTTTTCTTGTTTTTCTTGTTTTTCATTGAAAGCATGTCATAGAATTTACTGTATTAGTGTGCGATGATTTTTTTTTTGATGTACTTACTGTATTTCACCCTGCAAAAATTGGTGAACTGGATATATTTTAAAGGGAATATGAAATTAACTACTGTATAGAAATTTTATAATATCCAATTATTTTTCTGAAATTTCAGTCTCCTAATGAATTTGGCACTAATTGCACTAACAATTTTAGTGTGATCTGGTTACACCACCTGCTTCCTTAGCATTCTCTCTTAACATTTTACTGTTATTCCTAACAGCATCAAGCATTTTAAGATATGAATATTCTCCCTTCCCAGTACTTTTCCTTTGCAGTTTATTCTAATAACTAATTTGTTATAGGCCTAAATGGGCCTACTGTGGTTAATTGGAAGGGATCATTTTTTTAAGGTGAGTAATAATATGCTGCGCCGGCCCCGTGGTGTTGGGGTAGCGCGCCTGCCTCTCACCCGGAGGCCCCGGGTCCGATCCCCGGCTCCGTCAGGGATTTTAAAACTGACGTGAGGGTTGGAACGGGGTGCACTCAGCCTCGTGAGGACAATTGAGTAGCTGTCTGACAGTGAGACAGCGCCCCGATCACGAATACCAAGATTAACGGCCGAGGGGACCCGACGCGCTGATCACGCGTCACCCCAATATCTGCAGGCCAAATGGCTGGGCAGCGGTCGCTTGGTCGGCCTTAGCCCGTCATGGGCTGGATAGTGCCAGGGGTTGACTTGTTTGTTGAATAATATGCTGCAGGCCTTTTAGTAGCCTAATTCTTGTCACTAATGCAATATGCTCCAATTGCAACTGAAAGAAATGTAAACATGTAAATTATTGATGAGGTCATGTCCTAAAATAGGGGCAGGTGAGCTCGTAGTTCCGCCCCTTAAAACAACAATAACTAACATGTCCTAAATGCTGTGATTGTTCATTTCAGAGTTCTGGAATTCACAATTTCCCACTTTGGTATCATTAAAAAAATAACTGTTATTGGTATTTTGAATGTGATTTATTTCTTGTAGATCATATGATTATCTCCACACTTAAAAACGTGCTATAAGTATTGGGAAGATTGTGATTTTCGGAACATTGAAGTGGGCAGAGCATTTAGGACGACAATATTTAGCGGAACGAGGGGAAGGGGTCGGGTAGGCTACCCGCACGGCCGTGCTACACGTCAACTAGTACCGCAGTCAATCACCAGTCAGCGCTGAAGTCTTAGGTGCCAAGAATTAGCATGGCTGTCGGCTATCTGTAGTAGTAGGTAATCTGTGGAGTGATCGTCGATGAATTCCAAGAGGTACCTTGAACCTCCCATAGATGGAGTCGGCATCGGTCCACACACGTCCGTGTGGATCAAATCGAGTAGCTCCGTCCGTCGATCGGATTTCTTTGGAAACTGTGTCCTGGACATCTTCCCCTCGAGGCAGACTCTACAGTCCAGAGTCGTCGATGGATTTCTCAGCTCAACGCCAGAAACCCTCCCTTTTCTCACAGCCACCAAGATGTCGCCCACGTTGGCATGTCCAAGCCGACGGTGTAGCAATTTTAGATCAATTATTTTGGGTGATGCAGCCATATTTGCTCGTTCTTGACTCTCACTGACGTAATATAGGCTATTCTTCCTCTCAGCTCGCATCAAGACTTCTCCTTTTTCGTTCACGACGACTGCACCTTCCTTGTCAAAAATCACCTCGTGGCCGCGGTCGGTGATCTTTCCCACCGACAGCAAGTTTGTCCTGAGGTCTGGAACGTGAGAAACATCTGAGAGAGAGACATCTATCTCTTCGTTCGCAATGCGGGTAGATAAGCGAACACTGCCTTTTCCCACGATCTCTGCCGTTGAATCATCAGCCAATTTCACCACACCCCTTCGTGACTCATCGATCTTCGAAAAAATTGCATGGTCGCCACAGATATGTGAAGTGGCGCCACTATCGAGACACCATATTCTGCGTACGCCACTGCTCTGAGTTGTCGTCGCCTGTAAGCATAGTTCTCGAGTGAAATTTGCCGATTGAGTATTAGAACTGTCTTTACCTTTGTTCTTCGATGGATCTCTTTGTT
Source organism: Meconema thalassinum (assembly GCA_946902985.2). Lineage (NCBI taxonomy): Eukaryota > Metazoa > Arthropoda > Insecta > Orthoptera > Tettigoniidae > Meconema > Meconema thalassinum. The sequence goes on along the minus strand of OX336388.2, from coordinate 571,109,944 downwards.
TAAATCTGCACTGGCTGGCTCGATGACCTTGCTTTTTGCACACGTAGCACCGGAACTCAGATCCGCCGCCTTCTGTTTCACTATTGTTGTTTAGTTTGGGTGTTTGTTTCTTATAGTTCTTGTTACCTGGGCCAGTCTTCTTCTTGACGAACATAGCTCCCGCTATTTCACCTTGTGTGCTCGATTTTCGTGCATCATCCTCTTCAATGATTTTGGTCCGAAGAGCCTCGGGAGTCGGTAGGTTGTCACGTGACTCTATTGCACACCTAAAGTTCTCGAACCGTGCCCGCAGACTGTATGAACGCATAACTGTCAACAATTCCGGATTGATCGTGATGTTCATCTCTCCCAATTTGTCCATGGTGTCGAAGAAATCGTTCAGATGGTCACGCACGTCGCCATCGTCCGCCAATTTTTGTAAGGTTAGCCTTTTCAGTAAGGTGCCTTCCGAGCCGGTCCCTGGGATTGGTAGATCTGTTTCAGTCGTTGCCATGTATCATGTGCCATGGCACAATTCTTGACTTGCTTTATTTCACTTGGAGACATCGACAAAATGATCAGCGACCGAGCTTTTTGATCGTTCTTGTCCCACTCTTGAATTGCCGCCGCATTTGCATTTCCAGCCGCTGGTTCTGGTTTCATAGAATTCCCGCCGACGAATTCCCACAAATCGCCCGTAATGAGGATAGCCTGCATCTGCACGGCCCACGTGTCGAAATTATCCTTACCGAGGGGTTCAATTCTCCCAATACTTCCGGCGTTCATTTTTGAGGTTAACTTGTGGCACGTTTTTATGAATTACGATTTGTTATTTACGCACTTAGTCACGCGCATCTGGGTCCATAACCTGTAAGAGGATATAAGGAAACCAGGGATATATAGGCAAACGAACTGATGTGAGTTTAATAATAATAACAAACTGATGTACATGGATGGCAATAGCGGAACCGCGCAAACTAAACATGTGCGAACATGGCGCGAGTTTTAGACAAACTGAAAGCATAAAGGGCACGTGGCAGCACCTTACATATATAGAACCGCATACTTGATAAATAAGAATAAAACTACCAAAGTTACAACACTTTTCTTGTTAATAATAATAAAATATCCATTCATCTATAAACATACATCTTCAAATATATATTTAAAAAAATTACAGTCAGTCTGAAAGACTAGACGTTATATCATTTCAAATGACGCATGCTACAAATGCTACACATGTTAGAAAGGCTCAGGAGGACTTCTCGCTTCGCTCGAAACCCCAGGACTCTTTCAACAGACTCCATTACCCATTAACTTAGGCTTCCTGCATGGGCACCTCATTAAGGGTCACCCTGTATTTGAGTCTGACATCTTTTACAACTCTTCAAGAGTCACCCATTATTTGAATCTGATATCTTGCGAACCTCTTTAAGGGTCACCCTGTATTTGAATTGAATCTAACATACTGTACACCGCATTAAGTGTCACCCTGTAACTTGCTCTGACATCCTGCACACCTCTTTAGGAGGCACCCTGTATTCTTATCTGGCATTTTGCATATCTGTATATCTCTTTAGAAGTCACCCTGTATTCTTGTGTGACATCTTGTACGCCTCTTTAGGAGTCACCCTGTATTCTTGTCTGACATCTTGTGCACCTCTTTAGGAGTCACCCTGTATTCTTCTATGCCATCTTGTACACCTCTTTAAGAGTCACCTTGTATTCTTATCTGGCATCTTGTATATCTCTTTAGGAGTCACCCTGTATTCTTATCTGGCATCTTGTACTGTATTTGGTCTGTCATCCTGCACACCCTGTGTTCTTGTGTGACATCTTGTACACCTCTTTAGGAGTCACCCTGTAATCTTGTCTGACATCTTGTGCACCTCTTTAGGGGTCACCCTGTATTCTTCTCTGCCATCTTGTACACCTCTTTAAGAGTCACCTTGTATTCTTATCTGGCATCTTGTATATCTCTCTATGAGCCACCCTGTATTCTTATCTGGCATCTTGTACTGTATTTTGCTCTGATATCCTGCACACCTCTTTAGGAGGCACCCTGTATTCTTGTCTGACATCTTGTGCACCTCTTTAGGAGTCACCCTGTATTCTTCTCTGCCATTTTGTACATCTCTTTAAGAGTTACCTTATATTCTTATCTGGCATCTTGTATATACCTTTAGGAGTCACCCTGTATTGTTATCTGGCATCTTGTACTGTATTTTGCTCTGACATCCTGCACACCTCTTTAGGAGGCACCCTGTATTCTTATATGGCATCTTGTATATCTCTTTAGAAGTCACCCTGTATTCTTGTGTGACATCTTGTACACCTCTATAGGAGTCACCCTGTATTCTTGTCTGACATCTTGTGCACCTCTTTAGGAGTCACCCTGTATTCTTCTCTGCCATCTTGTACACATCTTTAAGAGTCACCTTGTATTCTTATCTGGCGTCTTGTATATCTCTTTAGGAGTCACCCTGTATTCTTATCTGGCATCTTGTACACCTCTTTAGGAGTCACCCTGTATTCTTTTCGCTTCGCTCAAAGCCCCAGGTCGCTCGACGCCCCAGGACTTTTTCAACAGACTCCATTAACCATTAGCTTCTGCTTACCGTGTGGCTGCATGACGTCACGCACTCGCTTCCCGCGTGGCTGCATGACGTCACTTCCTGCGCGGCTGCATGACGTCACTTCCGTCTCCATAACGCATAACTTTAGACTCAAGCATAACGACGAAGTCGACAAGATCATTTGAAATGATAAAACTGTACAGTAAATTTATTATCCAAATAAGAAAGAAGACAATTATGGACCATAATACATTATTAGCGTGATATAAACCTACCATGCTAATGGTGAGTATCCGTTCATAGTAAGGTAGGCGTAATTCCATGTTGATGGAATCTGAAATAAATAGAAAATACTGCTAAGGTTATTTTACTTTTTAAATGAAAAGTTGATACATTATTACCGGTATTAGGTGGTGATCACACATAGTGTGCAACCAGTTTATCATCAACTCTGCCACCATCCACCCTTTCTCTTGAATGTGGATAACGAACTCTTTCCTTTTAAAGGTAGCACACTTATGGGGTTTCCTACCATATGCTGTAATTGTGAGCTTTAGTGTACATTGTGATTTTTCAGTTCCCTTGGTTTTCATGAATTGACTCTCCGTCAACTAGGTTCTGATAGGCTACTGTACTATAGTCAATGACCACTATCCAGTAAGTGTATTCACAAAGACAACAGCAAAAGAAATGGCCAAGTGTGTTTCTCTGGCTAGGAATGTGGCTTTGAGAGTGAGTTGTTATTGTTACATCAGCTAGCTCTCAACCTTTCTGTTGGTACCAAAGAATGCAGCTTCTTATACCATGGTGCATAATTATTTATCCTGCAATTGTCTACAGAATAAGAGTGATCGGTACACTCTCAATATTTTGAGGTATTTAATGCACAAATGCCTGTGGATTCCTGTGGTGAAAATAGCAAATTTGTATCCGAAATTTGTTCCTTTCATGTAATTCCTAGTAAATGGAACTCTATGGTCGACACACATTGTGAGTTGTGTTGACTGGTTTGATGCAGGTTTCTATGCCTCCCTGTCTTGAACTAATCATTTCATCTGTACATAGTGCAATCTGTTTAACATATTCCAACTTGGCCTACTGCCCCTACTGTTGTTGTCCACAACCCATCCTTTCATAACTAAGTTTGCTAGTCCTTGGTGCCTTAGTATAGCCCTACCATCCTACCTCTTCTCTTCATTAGCACTGATCAAAAATATCTCTCTTCTCCCACTCATCTTAATACCTCTTCATTTGCTACTCTAGCCTCCTGTAACACCACATTTCAAATGCTTCTATTTTACTTTTTTCTGTTGCATCAATATATCACCACACTCCAGACAAAGGCTTTCAAAAATGATGTTCTAATACCTAAATCTATATTTGATGTCAACAGATTTTTTTTTTTGGTTGTAAAGCTTTCCTTGCCTGTGTTAACCTACCTTTTTTACTGTCTTTGCCATCAATGCTTATTTTGCTTCCCAAGTACCGTAGCAAAATTCTTCTACTGTCTTTAGCTTTTCACCTGCCATTTGCTGAGTGTAAAAATTAACCATCATGGGAAATGTTAAGATAAATATTATCCATATTGGCCTTTATTATTGATATGCAAGGCACTTGTATATCACATTCAAATGCCAATTGGATGTCAATAGGGGTTTCTGATTTCTTGCAGCAGCATCCTATTATTTTTGTTTTACATTGATTGATTTTCATTATGAATTCTTTCCTCCATACCGTTTTGAAACTCATTACAATCCTCTGACGAATTGGCCAAAATGACAATGTCATCAGCAAATCTCAGAGTTGAAATAATTTCACCTTGAACCTTTGCTCTTACTTTGAATTTCTCTCTTATTTTCTTCATTGCTTGTCACTGTATAGATTGAAAAGTATGGGTGAAGTTGCAGCCTTGTCTTACACCTTTGTGAATACCAGCCTCTCTCTCATGTCCTTCAACTCAAATAACTGCTGCATGGTTCCTGTAAAGATTGTAGATCACCCTCCTATCACTGAACTTTTTTCCAAGGCTTTGCAAAATGTCACACAATACACTCCAATCAATGTTATCAAAAACCTCTTCTAAGATTACATATGCCATGAACGTTCTCATTCCTTATTCTACCTTCGAAGAACAGCCTAAGACTTAGTACAACTTCCCTTGTTCTACGTTTCTTCTGAAACCAAACTGGTCTTCACCCAACTCGGTTTCAATCAGGATTTTTGAAGCATGAGTGAACAAGCTGATTGTATGTTAATCTTCACATCTGTCAGCTCCTGCTTTCTTAATTATAGGGATGATTACATTTTTCTTAAAATCAGTGGGCACCTGTCTTGTAAATGCTACATACTAAGTGACTTAACCTGATCAGACATTCATCACCTATGAAGCATAACAACTCAGTTGGTACCTGCCTGGTGCTTTGTTTTTACTTAGGTCTTCCAGTGCTCTATCAAATTCTGATCTCAACATTAAATCTCCTTTCTCAATCTCATCAATTTCCTCTTCCCATTTCACTTCATGATCCTCAATCTCCTTAGCTCTTCCTCACACATCATCTTGTTCATTAATCTTTTCCTTTTCCTTTCACAATAATCTAATTTTTTTGAGTGGAATGGACTCTTCCTTCTTTATAAATAAGGCTGGTGACCTAGGTATTAAGCCACTTGATCTCAAACAAAATCATCTTGAATCTCCTCCTCCTCCTCATCATCATCATCATCATCATCATCATCATCATCATCATCATCATAATTATCATCATCAAACAAGACCAGCCTATATCAGTCAAGATTTACATCAAATCATTGTGAATTCGAGAGAAGATGATGCTGTAAATATATCTCAAGTCAAATAACAATAGCTTAAACAAAATTCATATTGATGTCTCTTCCTTCACTGGTTATATAAGACTGAGAGAATATATATATATTTTTTTTTTCCTCTTTTGATATGATTTTTTGTGTGTGCAGGTGACAATGGGCGTGTTATGTGCTTTGGCTGCAGTCTGGTCTGGTGTGGAGACCTGGAGCTACTCACGAAGATGTGGACATCTCATTATTGACCTCCTCACCCTGGCCCGGTTGGCCCTCTTTGCATGTGGCAATTTGGCTAATGTATTCTTTCTTGTAGTAGCCAGTGCTAGTCTGCATATATTTGCCTTTTATAAAGGTCAGAGCATAGTTCAAGTGCTGCTACCTACAAGCAAGCATGAGAAGCTTATTCAAACATACGTCATTGTAGCATTTTCTCTGAAGGTAAGAATGTTATTTACAGTGATGCTGTTCAGTCAACTTCCCTAGTTTCTTTGCACTTGACCATGTCGAGTAGCCTCTTTCAGATGCAGTGTGAAATAAAACATACTGTATTGCTCTTTACATGGTCACCATCGATACATATCCATGAATTGAATATCACAATATACTACTGTATCTTGAGGAGCAGATGACTTCGCTGTTCTGCCCTTTAAATCAATACTCTTCATGATACTAATTTGAGATCGCTCAATAAAATGAAATTTTATTTCTATTAGCAAAAATTAAGATGTTTTCCATGTTGCATGGCATAGCTGGTAAACAGCATTTATTTGGGTTGGCTCAGACTACACAATAAAGAAATACAATAGAAAATTTGTTCAGAAACACTGGAGAAATGTTGTCTGACAACTCTTAAGTGATACACACCTGATAACTGTGGGGGGGTGTCGTGGTGCAGCGGTCAAGCTGTTTGCCTCTCACCAAAGCGGACCGGGTTCCCGGCCAATGATCGTGAGATTTTCGAAGTGAAATTCCATGTCCTGTTGTTCGGATTCTGCGTAAAATGGAGGTACCGTGGCTCATGATCGCGAGATTAACGGTTGCGTTAAACTACAAGCTTCCTTGTTTCGACTGGCTGCGTGGTGCAGCTGTAACATTCTCGTCTGCTGTGTCCAAGGTTGCAGGATTAAATCTTGGCGCATTCAGTTGGCATTTGACGGTGCGCAAATGCGAGGGAGCTGTGTTAGTGGACTTACGGGCACATTAAAAATTCCCTTCAATGTAAAATTACAGTACCCTGACCTCTCTAAAAGCCTCAGTAGTTAAAAGGGATGAAAAACCAGTAACATTATATTTGAAACTATTGCATTTCTTTCTCCCTGAAAATGTTTTGTGTTCTGTATATTCTGTATAGGTTTCCCGATATGATGAATAAATCTTTGGGAAGGACTGTACATATCACCAAGCAACCCAGTGAAGGAGAAGGGGAAGGAGTAGTAGTAGCTGTCAGGATTCACATTGACCTCCTCATGAGAGTTCGAGCTAGTTGATCCCATCTCTACCGGGTACATGATATTCCTCAACACTAATATTTACCATGCTGTCATATCAGAACAAATCAAGAATTTACAGATTTTGAAATTTTTGGTCTGAAAGCATCTAATGTTGTATATATTTATCGCATAATCATTGCATGTTTTTACCCTAAAATTCATTGGAGAAAAGCAGGGTGAGACGTTTATGTAAAGATTATTCAAGTTCAAAGAAACAATAATTCTTGTAATTTCTCATTGTGAACACAACGTGCGTAACATAAGGCACGGGTAATGTTTCCACGGAAGTGGCTGATGCTAGACTGGCATGGGGTGTCCCTTGTGTAAGTTTCTGCCGATAGCAGTTGGGCCTGTTTTCACGTGGGTAAACTGGGGCTAGCAGCGCTCCATACGGAGGCTTATTGAAGCTTGTCATTCTGAGCCCAAGTTGTGGAAGCGACAGGTCCAAACAAGTTTCACTCCCTTGGACTGGCGCTCAGCGCGACCGCTGTCTAGTGTGCCGTGTGCTGGCCGCTCGCGTAGTGTGGGTCATAGCTCGCAGGCACAGAGATGAGACTCCTTTCTTCTGACAATGTCACGTCAGGTTATGAGTTCGCGGCAGTGTGTGCAACCAACTGGTGCACAAATACCGATGTGTTATGCAATGATTATGCCATGAAATTTAAAAACTATTATTTTTTATTTGAAAAGTAGGGTGTGATGATTATGCGATGGCGATGAATATGTGAGACAAATGTGGAGCTCAAATCACTACTATAGCGGCATGATAAATTAATGGCAACTGCGGTTGACTGGTCTTATAGTTCACATGCCATATAATTGCATATCTAAACAAATAAATGTAAGCAATCCGAATATATTATTAAGGCTAGTATTAGGATGTGCAATGTAGATGTTAACAACTGGGAGATTTCAGTTCTTGACTATTTGATTTGGATGAGAATGGTTTGTAATGTTAAAATGGAGTTTGAAAAAAACATAAATGAATGGAAAAGGAAAGGAGGCAATGAAGAAAGGCAAAGGAAGGACTAACGAAGAAAGGGTATTAATCTGGATATTGAATTTCGGGAGGAGGGGGGGAAATAAAAAATAATAAAATACAATTTGTGAAAGCCTTTCAAGCTTAAATAGGTTTTGGGAGGGTGTATTTTTTTTGTTAGTCCTTATTAACGGGGGAATTCAGGAGCTCCAAGTTGGCAACCTGTGCTCTGAATAGAAGTTGTTAAATGCCAGCACTCGCAGCTAGCGACTGTGCTTCCTTATGTTCCCTTTTGGGGTAGGGCTCTGAGCCTGTCCTCAGGCTATGGAATTCCAAAGAACATGGATATTTGAACAAATGGAAACTTGATCATTACATCGGTAGACAGCTGGTGGTATATAACTTAAACAAGTTTTTGTGTTTTCTAAGATTGAACATTTATTATGAGGAAGCCAAACAATATATACAGAACAATACAGACCAGTGCGCCGCAATAACGTCTCTGGTCGCTCGAGTAATCGATAACCGAGTCTCTGGTGGTTTGTATGTGTTACCAACTGTTGAGGATGAAATTTCTTTAAAACATACATTTCTGAGGGTTCGAATACACAACATTTCCTCCCTCTTTTAAATTGTACTTATGTCTATGGTGAAAATCTTAATGGTGGGCGGCGTTTGCGTGTAGACATGCGCGGTATTACTGGAGTAGCTGGTGTTGGTGCTCGGTTTCCACGGATCACTTGTGGCATCCTCTCGGGTGGTACTGCGGTAGCTGGTGCTGGGAAGAACCGAACACGTCGTGGCCTAGGTGGAATTTCGGTAGGTTCTTCGCTGGTCGGTTCCTGGTTCTCTGTGTTTGGCCGTATTCCTGGAAATGGCCTAATTTGGTCGATGTGGCGCTTTATTCGTTTCTCCCGGTAGTTGATATCATAGTGAAGATCTCCAATGCGGGCTGCGATGGTACCGGGGAGCCACTTGTCCAGGTTCGGGTTGCCAGAGAGGAAGTAGACTCACTGACCCGCTTCGAAGGTGCGGAATGTAGAGTCCATTTCTGCTTTCTGTTTCTCGCAGACTCTAGTGTGAACGTCTTCGGGTCTCGCCAGGTTGAGACGTGTCCGAAGTTCTCGTCCCAGGAATAGTTGAGATGGAGATTGTCCGGTGGTAGAGTGCGTCGCTCTTCGAAATTGACGAAGGAACTCGTTCAGGTTTGTCTGCAGAGTTCCTTTGGTTGTTTTCATCGCGTAGAGGGCATCCTTCACCGTTTGGACATACCGTTCTGCTTGGCCATTAGTTGATGGATGGTATGGTGCTGTAAGCTTGTGGCACTTCACACCACTGTTCTGCAGGAAGGCCTTGAATTCTTCTGAGACGAACTGCCTGCCATTGTCTGAATCGACGGTGACTTGGGTGCCCTGTGCTGTGAACAGGTCATCCATCAGGGAGATAGTTGCTGCAGCTGTCGTGGTGGTTGTTGTCTTGACCTCGAGCCACTTGCTGTAGGCGTCTACAACAATCAGAAGCATGCTGTCAGCTACTGGGCCCGCGTAGTCGATGTGAATGCGTTTCCACGGTGCCTTCGGGTACTCCCAGTGATGCTCGCGGAACTTGGGTGGAGCGTGCGCATGAGTTGCGCATGTAGTGCAGGACTTTGCGAGCTTCTCGATGTCGTAGTCGATGCCTGGCCAAAACACAAAGGAACGTGCCATTCCCTTCATTTTGACGATCCCCAGTTGAGCTGCATGGAGGTCGTTGAGGATAGCATCTCGCAGTGCAGGTGGAACCACTACTCTGTGCTCGAACATCAAGCAGTTGGCGGCGAGCGTGTATTTTACCTCGGGTGCCTTGAAGTCGTGGCGGGTGAGATCTTGGCCTCCTTCCAGAAGTTTGACAATTCTTCCAAGATCAGGGTCCTTCCTCATCTCTCGTGCAATGGCTTCAGATTTGACGGGTAACTGCTGCGTCTGGTGAACCGTAAAAAAATCAAAGTCGTCGTAATCCTCCGTTTCCTCCCTCTGTTGCAAGATTGAGTTTTGGATCTTGTTGACGGTCGATGGTAACGGTGCTCTAGAGCAGTAGTCAGCGTTGGCGTTTTGCTTCGATGTTTTAAAAACCACAGTGTAGTTAAAGTGTGCGAGGCAGTTGGCATAATTGGCCATGCGACTAATGCACAGGACTGGTAGCGACTTCTCTGGATGTAGGATCTGCGTCAGGGGCTTGTGATCCGTGATTAGCGTGAAGTGACGAGCGTACAGATAGTTGAAAAACTTTTGTACTGCCCAAACGATGGCGAGCGCTTCCTTGTCGATCTGGGGGTACCTTTGCTCCGTACATGACATTGTCCGACTAGCATATGCGATAGGCCGTTCTAGTCCGTTGCTGAGCCGGTGAGACAGCACTGCGCCGAGACCGGTTTTGCTGGCGTCCGTTGCCAGCAAAAGTGGTAGTGTTGGATCGTACTGCATAAGGACCTGCGGTGAGGTTAGAGCGTCCTTGATGTCCTGCTAGGCCCTGTCGCCGTCTGGTGTCCATATGAGAGGATCCTTCAACAGCATGTCTCTGAGTGGCCGATCTCTCGTTGACAGGTTATGGATGAAGGCACTGTAGTATGTCGCTTTACCCAAAAACAGCTGGAGTTCTTCTGGAGTCGTTGGTTTCGGCGCATCCTGTACGGCTTGGATGTGCGAATCAGACTTATGAATGCCTGAAGCATCGATCTTGTGGCCAAGAGCTTCCAGGACAGGTTCTGCAAAGCTGCATTTTGCTCGGTTGAGCTTGAGACCGTGTTAGCAAAAACAATGGTGTCGTCGAAGAAACTCACAACATTTGGGAGTTTCTGCAAAACCGTGTCCATTCGCCGTTGCCAGATAGCGGGGATGTTGGCTGCTCCGTAGACAGCACGAGTTGGATTGGAGTGTTGAGCGTGAGCGCTTGGCTAAACTCATCATCGACCTCGAGATGAGTGTATGCGTCTGTGACGTCCAGGTGACAGAAGAGGGTGGCACCACGCAATTGGTTGAACAAGTATTCCACTTTCGGAATCGGGTGTTCAATCAATGATGATCCGCGGGTTGAGAGTAGGTTTATAGTTTCCCATGATTCTCAACTTGCCGTTCTTCTTCACAACGACATGAGTTGTTGACGCCCACTCTGAGTAGTCTACCCTCTTGTAGAAACCAGATGCGATTTTTGCGTCGATTTCTTTGGCATAGGCATCTTGCAGGGCTACAGGAATGTCACGTGCTCGGGAGAAGATTGGGGTGGCGCCATCCTTCAGGTGCATCTTCACTGGTGGGCCTGACAGCTTCCCGGGGGTATCACTGAAGACATCATGGTAGCGGTTGAGGGTGGCGTCAAGTTCCTTTGGTTGGTCCAGGGGCAGAGACTGTTTGACGGAGAGTTGGTGGAACGGTTCTGGTTTTCCAAAAAGCTGCTCGAAATTGATCTCTCGCACAAACTCAGAGATCCACTCTCGACCAAGGAGTGTCTCAAATTCATCGTCGATGATGTAGAGGTCGAGGTTCCTGGAGAAGGTGCCAATGGTGGCGGTGACTGGTGTCTTCCCGATGCAGTTAATACGGTGGCCAGAGTAGCTCGCAAAAATACGATCAACCTTCTGTAAAACACAATTTGGTTTGATCATACCTAACCTCAGTTTACTCATCATCGAACAGGGGGCGCCGGTGTCGACTTCCATCTTGACGGTGGTTCCCTCTATGATATCTATCAACTGCTTTCCTGGAGACTGCATTGTTCCGATGACCTCAACTTGGTTGAAATGATGTATGACATCAACGCTGTCAGCTGGTTGTTCTCCTTCGGTCACGTGATTTGTATTCCGCTGCTTTGGTTTGGACCTACAAACTTTAGCAATGTGACCTCTCTTGCCACATGTCCGGCATTCAGCGTTGAGGAACCTGCACTGACTGCGTGGATGTTCCCCACCACACCCAGCGCACAACGATTGGTTACTTGATGTTCCCTGATTTGCTGGATGCAATCCTTGTTGAGGCCTTGATTGGTCGGATTTCTGTTGACAATTGGTCGATATCCCACGTTGCCATTGGTTGCCACCCCTCCGCGACTGTGGCTTTTCGAAGCCTATCCGATTGGTTGAATCGGATTTTGAGGTTATATTCGAATTCTTAACCTCGTCAGCAGTATTCCGAGTGGCTTCGAGTGCACAGGCTATCTCGTACGCAGCAGTGAAGCTCTCCGGTTTCTTGGCAATAATTTCGTCACACATGTCCCTCGATTCCAAACCTTTAAGCAGTTGCTCAATTAGCATGCGGTCTAAAAATTCTCCATACTCACAGTGTGTTGCTGCTTGTCTTAATCTGAGAGTGAAGCTGGCGATCGTCTCCCCTGCTCTCTGCATATTTGTTACGGCTGGCGTCGAAATGGTTCGACAATCTTGACTGGATTTCGCTGTATGAGAGAGTTTCCGGGTCGACGGGACTTACTAGAATCTTCAAAGCTTCGTTAAGTTCGACGCCCATGTAGACACGTGCGTACTGCGCGTGTTCGTTTTCCGGGACCTTATTCAGACCGAGCGCCCATGTGAACCGTGTGAAATAGTCCCCTATGGTGGTCCCATCGGCGGCGTGGTATGCTGACATTGAGAATTGTGGTGGTCTAGGCCGTCCCGGTGACATCGGCTCATTCCCGATGCCGCCTCGCGTGGTGGATTCCCTGATAGCGCTAGCAATAATCCCAGAATGCGTCTGAAGAAGTTCTGTGGATATTCCTTCTGCCGTGATGAAGGGAGATGCTTCACTGATACACTAACCTGCGTGGAGTTGAATTTCGTTCGGTAGCACGTTTCGCACAAGTTTCACGGCGCGCAGTTGAACTTCGGCACCGTACACATTATTTATCAATCCCACTTCTGATACCACTTTTGTGTTTTCTAAGATTGAACATTTATTATGAGGAAGCCAAACAATATATACAGAACAATACAGATCAGTGCGCCGCAATAACGGCTTTGGTCACTCGAGTAATCGATAACTGAGTCTCTGGTGGTTTGTATGTGTTACCAACTGTTGAGGATGAAATTTCTTTAAAACATACATTTCTGAGGGTTCGAATACACAACACAAGTATTTCGGCAGACCGCATGCCCATTTCTGCTGTGTGCAGACCAGCAAGCAATACATTTTTAAAGTGATAAATTGAATTGAACAGAATAACTTTGTGGCAAGAAAGAAAACATTCCTTTCAATCAAGACAAGGCGGCTTCGGTGGTGTAGTTGGTAGCATGCTGAGCTTCTATGCCCAAGGTCGCGGGTTCAAACCTGGCCGAAGTCGTCGGATTTTTTATGAGCGCTAAAAAACCGCGGTATGCCTTCCTTCGGAGGGGAAGTAAAGCTGACTGTCCCATGCCATAGATTTATAGCATGATAAAGAACCTTCCACTAGTTATACTTGTGTGAAGCTAAATTATAGGTTATATTTGACTAACGCTCTTAGGTTCCAAAGTTCGTTGCCAGGAGCCGACTCCGGTGGCATCTAGTAACAAAGTTCAGAACTAATTGGTTGTTGATGGTGGCATTTGGTATCTAAAGTTGGAACTACTTGAAAATCGAATGTCTGCAGTCCTTACTTGAATTAAAAACAGATAATACACACTAATACAGCCATCACAATTAACACCGGTTATCAGACAGATTCTACACACACCCAAAGTACACGGGGCTACATGACCTCGTTGTTGCAGCCCCTAAACTGAGGAACCAACCAATTTAAGACATAAATATTCATGAAACTGACCAAAATATTGATTTTTATCTCCAGACATATGGCTTAGAGAGCAGTGTCTTATTGAAGAGAGATATTAAGAAAATTAAAAGCTTGTGAAGAAATGTTTAAGATCTGCTATGCAAAAGACAAGAATGACACAGTCAAATATGACTGCATTAGGAGGGATACGCAGGTAACCTCAATAATGGAAGAAAGAGTGCGCATTGCAAAGCTGAAATGCCAGAGTAACGAATTCCCAGACAGTACCTGGAAGGAGACCCGTTGGACACCCCAGAAGAAGGTGGTTAGATCAAATCATTGAAGTTCTACTACTAAGAGGGATGATCTTACAAGATATACAAAGAGAAGAAGTTAACTATAATATAATTAGATGGAGAAATCTTGTCCACTCCAATCGTACCTGTATTGCTGGAAGGATATTTAGATGACTTGGCGTCATTGTTTAAACCACTGGTCATTGCATTGGAGTTGAATAAACTTTGAGCTGGTTATATTAATACAGGCAACTTGGGGCCAAAGTTTCCACTGCTAGCCCCCTCTTTCCACCTTTATAGTTGCAAATTTCTCGGCATGGGCTGTGCCTGGCCTGTTGTAGATCCCTGAATTGTATAGACTTACAGATGAAGAGGCAGAGTTGCAAGTCTAATTAACAGGTCAGTTTTGATATCATCAGTAAGGAGATAATGGGGCCTACTGGGTATATGCCTTAAGTATGTTTTTTATTTTTGTGTCTCACATACCTTGGCTTCCTGTTTGTTGTTTCACTCTTCGTAGTTATCAAGGAAAGATGTTTGATTTACAGATTGTGGAAGTGATTCATCTTGTGTGGAGACAGATTTCAATTGATATATTTTTCATTGACTGGGAGCGACCTAGACCTAGAAGTTCAATTCAGCAACCACGTGGTCATGCAAATATTAATTCAACTGAAGGAGAACAGCCAATTAGTATCTGGAGGACATACTTTATAGCAAATGAGTGGAATGAAATCCAAACAAACAGGAAAGTTAGCTTGTTGTTCCAGCTGCTAACAACAATATTTTTTCTTAAGGTAAAGTGATATTGCATATTTCTATTCCTTTTTACTCCTATTTCTATGACATTGGGGATTTGGTGAGTTGTGTTTTCTATGTGGCAGATGGTTTTTATAGATATATGCCCTTCCTGATGTTAACCTCATCAAAGGAATTATTGAGAGATAAAATGAACGAATTTGAATGAAACTGGGCAAGGAGTGGGAAGGAAGCTTCTGTGGCCTTTTAGAAGGTGCCGTCCCAGCATTTGCCTGCAGTCAAAAATGAGAAACCATGATAAACCATTTTAAGGACATTCGACAGTGGGGTTTGATTCCACTCATCTTCTGAGTCCAAAGGTGGCCTTATGCCTTAACATGCATATGATATCAAGTATCATCATTATCATCGTTGTAGACCAACTCCAGTTTCACGGGTGTGGTTTATGAGCCTCTTCCATATCAAGTATATCAGTACATATTCTCATGCTAAAATTATTTCCTTCCTAGGTGGTGTACTCAACTCAACCCTTAGTGACTATTTTCTAGGATGAACTGAAGGAAATTATAGCATTTAATGTAATTTGAAAATAAGATCTCTAGGAATGTTCAATCCTACTTGCCTGGCCAGCAGGCCACGCCATTCTCTATAACATGAATGGGGAGCTGCCTGTTCAGAGATGCAAGGTTCAAATTCTGACCCTGATAGCAGCCTTCCTGAGTTGTAGTTTCCTCGTGGACTTTTCTCCATGCTATTACTCCATGGAAATGCATGGGGACTAATAATGATCAAGATTATCCTAACCCTTAAATGAAGTAACAAGAAAATAATACATTTGAGGGAACTTATTGGCCTTCTCTTTCACAAAATTACTTTCTGAACTGGTAGTTAAAATAAAAAGATAATGACTAATTTTTATTCTACCTACGAGCTCAAATGCTGGTGGTGTATGTATCCTTGGAGCATTCTTCATGATGTTATTTTCATCCTCAAGAACAGCGACATGCAAAGAGGTTGTTTTTCAACTAAAATTGGTGTTATAGCGTGGCAAGTTATACCTGGCCTGTCATGGCGGAGTCTCGTCTAGGAGGGGAAGTAGTGGGATCACTAGGCGCAAATGCGATTTCCCCTCTTTGGTGCAACAACTGTTTGGGGCTGCTCGCTGCTCGTCGTGGTTATATTATGCAAGCCTAAAGTATCGAATAGGAGCATTCTCAGTGACATAGCATTGGTATTGGTGGTAATGAACTGAGAGCCCGCCCACTTCACACACTCCTGACAGCACGCTTGTTGCCGTGCTTGTCATAGAACAGAGCTGCTCAGTCGTGCTTCTCTTGCCTTGACAGCATCTGTACCGTGCCAAGGTGTTGGGAATAATGACTACTTGGCAACATCTAACCAGCGCGTGATGAAGTATGTGCTCACTGGTTGACAAAGAATCCAGGCAGGGGGATGACGTAATGCAACTGGACGCACATGCGTATTGGAAGGTTCAGATCTAACTTGTTCCCCAATACCTTTATTAAAAAGTGTTATTAGTTTTCTCAAAAAGTGAGATTATTTTAAAAATAATTTATTAATAAATTCTGATAATCCTTGGACTTTGTACAATACATCATAACAATATCTAACCCTCAAAAGCAATAATTACCATTGTAACGTGTTTTTCAAGGGGTTTTTATGCAACTGGCATAAGTCAGTAGGAAGCCATTCTATATTTATTTACGCGGCAAATTGTTCTGCCAAGTGAATTTTTCATGTTAATTTATTATTATTATTAATTTATTATAATTATTATTAAGATATTTTCGGAGCATTTTATAAAAATTATAAGCATACAGATAGGTTTTCTATGTCTTAGAAAACGCTATCATGCAAATTATTACGAACGACGATATCATAGAAAATTATCTGATTACGGAATTTTACGGAGTTTTTGTCAGTTAGGGTATTTGAGAGAGATGACTCACTGGGAATTCAAATACAAGCTTAATCCTGTCGGGAAGTATTACGCAAGCGGGCTCGCATCGTCCAGGAAAGGCGAATTGTTGGAACGGAACCCTCCCGCCGAGTGTAATGACCCAGAGAAGGGGAGTATAGCGCGTGGGGTGCAGCCAATCAGTGAGGAGACCACGTAAGCTGGAAGACGGCTCCGGAGAGGGGATGCAACAGGTGCATATATCGTTCAGCGCGCCGTGAAACGAGGACAATCTGTGAAATACTTGAGGAGTATGGGTGCGCGTGCGAGTGGCTCCGATGTTCAGTGGAGTTAGTAACTATCTGTGTAGAACTTGCCGAGTACGGTTGCAAGTGCGTGTCGCTCCGATGTTCCGTGGAGTGGAAGACTAACTTTGGTAAAACTTAACCAGTGTGGTTATACGAGTGTTTGGGTCCGATGTACGGACCATAGAATTATCTAATCTACCAGTATATCATCAAACATCGACGAAGATGACGACATCCAGGAGACTGTGGGAAGCTCACAGCATCATCAAGTACGAGGGAAATGCTTTGGCAATTTCCAGTGGTAAGCGCAAATGACGCAGAAATACGCAATCTCTCATTTTCTTTGTTTTACATTTCATATTTCAGTAACTTCATAGCTTGGAAATAAGAGTAAAATCAATTTATCAGACTCCGTTTTCACGTAATTTTCTATCGGTAATATTAAAATCACAACGCTCCAATTTAAATTGTATACTTATTATTATTATTAATTTTGCTATACTTGTTTTATATAATAAATTCATTTCTTTTACAATGCAATCTTTGCTTTCAGTAGGTAGCATTAGATATAGACCAATTCCTTCTCCTGATACAATTGTTTGTTGGGTTAATGATCAAATCATACCACGAACTGAGTGAATAGAGTCTTGAAGGTGTTCTGCCAGAGCTAGACGTTGTTAAATACAAATTTAGATTTCAACATTGCATTGAGGTCTTGGCGCCCATTAAAACAACATAGCTTAGGCAAAGGTAAACAGTTACATTTATCTCCCAACAGTGTGGGCTAGCCAAACTGCCACATTTGGCGCCCAACGTGGGGAAAAGTAAATACCGTTTCACTTGTCATCCCAGCCTAAGCCAAACTGCCACATTTGTCGCCGACAACTTGGGTCTGAAAACCTAATAACATTTGTGGAAGGAGAAGGGTATATATTTCTGTGCCTGTATTTTGGGGGTTATTTGTCTGTATCAGTGTATATCATTATGGGGGATGAGAAAGAAAGACAGATGAGGTTACGTAGTGGTCATCAACGGGAGAGTGATGATACGAGCAGTATGTCGAGTGATGGTAGTACCGGGGTAGCGGAGGTAAATCCCGATACTGAAACAGGGAGTGTAGGCGGCCAACCAGAATTAAAAACTTTACTTCTCGAGTTCATGTATCAGAACAAAGTTAGTAGTGATGCCTTAAATGCAAAATTAGAACAGAATAATGCAAAATTAGAACAAAACAGTAGGGAAAATAAAGAAAGTACAGACGCTTTAAATGCTAAACTGGAACAAAACAACGCTAAATTAGAACAAAACAGTAGGGAAAATAGAGAGAGTAATGAAACATTAAACGCCAGATTAGAACAAAACAGTAGGGAAAATAGAGAGAGTAATGAAACTTTAAACGCCAGATTAGAACAAAACAGTAAGGAAAATAGAGAGAGTACTGAAACTTTAAATGCTAAATTAGAACAAAACAGTAGGGAAATGAGTGACAAATTCGAACTGATTAGAGGTGAGATCAGGGGGGTGATGGAAGAAAAGGCTAAAGAGATTATTGCAGATGTAGACAGAAAATTAGGAAAAGTCCAGGAGGAGTTGGAAATTAGAATCAGTACACAGGCTGAAAATTTAAAAGAACTAGTGCAACTGGAAACACAGCAGGTCAAAAAGCAATTGGGGGGAGAAATTGACAAAATTCAGGTAGCTACTAAAGAGGTTAAGGAACAGCTGGGAGGTAGAATTGAGAAAGTCCACTCACAAATAGTTGAAGAAGTAAATGATTTAAGAGAGAGTAATAGAGAGAGCATTAGCAAGATTGAGGAGAAACAAGCAAAGCTATATGATAAAGTAGAAGAATCAGAAGGAAACATTAAATTAACAGTAAACAGTATTGAGAGGAAGGCTGAGGAGAAAATCGCAGAATTAGAGTTAAAATTAAAAGCTAGGATCAGGCAAGAAAATAGTCAGAATAGGCCAGTTTTTGTGAATAGCACACACAGGGAGGTAGAACTGGGTAAGTTCAGCAATCGACAGGGGTGCCCAATGGAGTTCATGAACACTATAGAAAATAAATTCGGGGAAAGGTTGGAAAATGGTAGTATTGAGTGGTGCCAGGTAGTTGAAATTTTAGAACAAGTGTTTGTGGGGGAAACGAGGAATTGGTTTGCTGTCTACAGAGACAAGTTTACTGATATGAATGATTTTAAAATGAAATTCTGTGAAAAGTTCTGGAATGAGGTTATTCAGTCGCAGCATCGTGAGGGAGTAGTGTGTGGTAAATATAACCCTAAAGGAAGCTCCACCATGACCGAATACTTTTTAGGGCAGGTATTAGTGTGTAAATATCTGGATGGCTTGAAGGAGGAAAGTGATGTGGTGAGGTTGCTACTTAGGCACTTTCCCTATAGGATCAAGGAGGCTGCTTGTATCCAGAATGTAAAGACTATATCACAAGTAGGAAATTTGTTAAGCACATTTGATGCACTAGGGAGAGGGGGTTATGAGGACAATTTCAATAGGAACCAGGGTAATAATAATAATAGACCTAATGAAGCCAGGCATCAGGAAGTTCAAGGGAACGGTGGCGAAGAGGCCAATGCTCAAAATAGAAATAATAATAATCAGCTAAATCAGAACAGAGGAAATGGCTATGGTAATCAGTATCAAGGGAGGAACAATGATTTCAGGGGAAATCAAGGGAGGAACAATGATTACAGGGGAAATCAAGGGAGAAACAATGATTTCAGGGGAAATCAAGGGAGAAATTATAATGACAATAATTACAACCAGAATAGGGGTCAAGGAAGAGGACAGCCTAGTGGTAGTAATATACAGCCAAACAATGACAACACAGCCCAGAACAACCAGACCAGTTTAGTAGTTAGTAGTACTACGGCCAGCTGTAGCGGTTCTTTAAACGCGAACCAGGCGGCGAAGTAAGGTCAGAATCTCAGTCTGTAGCATGCCCTGTCCATACAATTATACAGGAACCCTATGACCTAAATGTGAGAAATGAATTATTACATGAACTAAATGATGAAGGTATTATTCAGGAAGTGGTTAGTAAGAGCCCCATAGTTAAATTTAACGTGTCCGAGGCGTACACAGATGTTTTAATTGATAGTGGTTGTATGAAGAGTTGCATAAGTAGTGCATTTTATGATAAAATGAAAGGAACTGGAGTAAATTTTGAGGAGATGCCAATTAAAAGCACTTTTGTTATCACAGCTGTTGGGAAGAGGTCTAAAGTAATTTCTAAGCAAGTTTTAGTAGACATTAAAATTAATAATCATGTAGAGAAGCAGATTTGCCTTGTAATTCCAAATTTAGTATTCAGTGTTATCTTGGGTTCAGAGTGGCTAAGTAGAGTGTCTGGTAACTTATGTTATGATGTAGGGAGTTTGAAATTTAAATGGGGAGATTCTGAAGTAGAAGTAGCGTTCAATGACCATATTCAGAGGAGTGGTATTGTAGGTGTGATTTGTACTTTAAATGAGATATCGCCAGCCGTAGAGCAGGGTTCTCCATGTTTTGTGGGCAGTGTGATTACGAACGGAAGTCTAGAGGACTCGTTACGTGAAGCTGCATTTCAGGGTAATATAGAGGTGGAACAATGTGTTCGGCTCTATGATGTGTTATTGTGTAATAGGAGAGTTTTTGAGGATCGCATTGGTATGGCCAATTGCTATACCCATTCATTGAACGTTATTGATAGGCCAGTATTCACAGGACATATATATCCTGTACCTTTCGCTTATCAGAGTGCAGTTGAGGCACAAATTAACCAGATGCTTGAAGATGGGATTATTGAGCACTCTAACAGTTCATATGTTAATTCTTTGATCACGGTACCCAAGACCGACGGCACTGTTCGTATTTGTTTAGACGCTCGTTTGGTTAACAGTAGAATTAGTTCAGATCAGCTGAAATCTATGTCAATAGAGGAATTAATGCAAACATTTGAGGGGAAGAAGTATTTCACTTGTGTAGATTTGAGTTCCAGTTTTTGGCAAGTGCCACTTATGTACGAAGATAGACCATTTACAGCTTTTAGTCATAAATATAACCTTTATCAATTTTGTAGAACACCTTATGGGTTAAAGAGTAGTTCAGCAGCTTTAATTAGGGCTTTAAACCTCGCATTAGGGGATGACACAGGAGAGTTTGTAACCATTTACATTGATGATATGGTAATTAGTTCACGCAGTTTTGAGGAGCATCTATGTCATTTAAATATAGTTTTTCAGAAGTTAGATCAGGCAGGGTTCACTTTGAAGCTGTCTAAGTCGTCATTCTGTCAGTCAGAAGTGACATTTTTAGGTCATAGAGTGTCAAGTAGAGGTGGTACACCAGAGGAAAGTAGGGTTAGCATGTGTGGACAGTAGCAACAGGGCATCGTTACAGATACTGAGAAATATGCTAGGTCGAGCAACGTGATGACGTTCATTTAAGGGAGCCACTTGCAAGGTTGGAAGCAGGTGACGCAGTAACATTTATAGTTTCCAAACGTATTGGAAAAACAGCATATGTGCCGGAGGATAGTAAGGGAAACAGATTATACGGGACGTATAATATACATAGTCTACGAAAGTATGTGTCATAAAGTAAGTGTGTTTAGCTGGCGAGCCAGCCTATCAAATGAGTAAGTGGGGTATTTGGTGCGTGGGAGGAGATGGTCTTCCAGGCAGGCGTATCAGAAGTCACAGAGGGGGGTAGTATGTAAGTAAATGAGAGTTTTTAAGATACAGGGAAATATGACGGGATTGTCGGATGCTCTTGAGCACTAAAATGTCTCGATACACCAAGGCCAGAATTTGGTAGCGCTGGTGAATTCCCATTTGCCTCCAAGAGATGGGTGAGCGCTTGTACATGGTATTTTTGCTTAAGGCGTCCACGAGGCAAAAGATGGGCCATCAGAATTCGAGACAGTCCTTCATGAAACTCATACATATCAGCACACGTGATTTCTGTTTACGGCCTCGCCATGTAAGATTTGTAAGTGTGTAATTTAAGATAATTTGTACAAAGGTATTATTTCTGTGTTGAGAACTAGTATTAAGTAGAATATGGTCTACGGGAACTTAACAAGACAGGGCGAATACGGCACAGAAATATTTGGTGTTATATGTAATGCACATTTACTGTTTTTTTTTCAGAAGTCAATATTAATTTAATCTACTTTAAAGAGAGATTAAGTATTATGGTCACGAGGCGCTGCCACAATAGTGTGATCGTGTGCTCAGTGATGAGTGGAATTAAATGTCACCATAAGGAAGGGACCTCCAGTGAAATTAGGAAGTTCTATGGTGATATAAATATATCAGAACACCTTCAATGCGTGTGATATGACATCATAAATACATAGTGCTCACACATTAATTATGTCTATTTCTCCAACATAGAGGAATTTGAGAGGCGGAAATATCCGTGGAACACTATTCTATATGTAAAACATTGGACTGGTTGCAAAGTGCAATCCATAGTGACAACAAACTTTGACGCAAAGTGCGTGAAGAAAAATTATGAGTGTATATATATCTGTGATGTAGGGTGATTTCATTTATGTAATATGTATTTTGGATGGGGTTTATTAACGTGTCTGGGATAATCGGATAATGGACCGTCGTCACGGTAAATCATCCGATGATCCGAGGCCAATATGTAACGTGTTTTTCAAGGGGTTTTTATGCAACTGGCATAAGTCAGTAGGAAGCCATTCTATATTTATTTACGCGGCAAATTGTTCTGCCAAGTGAATTTTTCATGTTAATTTATTATTATTATTAATTTATTATAATTATTATTAAGATATTTTCGGAGCATTTTATAAAAATTATAAGCATACAGATAGGTTTTCTTTGTCTTAGAAAACGCTATCATGCAAATTATTACGAACGACGATATCATAGAAAATTATCTGATTACGGAATTTTACGGAGTTTTTGTCAGTTATGGTATTTGAGAGAGATGACTCACTGGGAATTCAAATACAAGCTTAATCCTGTCGGGAAGTATTACGCAAGCGGGCTCGCATCGTCCAGGAAAGGCGAATTGTTGGAACGGAACCCTCCCGCCGAGTGTAATGACCTAGAGAAGGGGAGTATAGCGCGTGGGGTGCAGCCAATCAGTGAGGAGACCGCGTAAGCTGGAAGACGGCTCCGGAGAGGGGATGCAACAGGTGCATATATCGTTCAGCGCGCCGTGAAACTAGGACAATCTGTGAAATACTTGAGGAGTATGGGTGCGCGTGCGAGTGGCTCCGATGTTCAGTGGAGTTAGTAACTATCTGTGTAGAACTTGCCGAGTACGGTTGCAAGTGCGTGTCGCTCCGATGTTCCGTGGAGTGGAAGACTAACTTTGGTAAAACTTAACCAGTGTGGTTATACGAGTGTTTGGGTCCTATGTACGGACCATAGAATTATCTAATCTACCAGTATATCATCAAACATCGACGAAGATGACGACATCCAGGAGACTGTGGGAAGCTCACAGCATCATCAAGTACGAGGGAAATGCTTTGGCAATTTCCAGTGGTAAGCGCAAATGACGCAGAAATACGCAATCTCTCATTTTCTTTGTTTTACATTTCATATTTCAGTAACTTCATAGCTTGGAAATAAGAGTAAAATCAATTTATCAGACTCCGTTTTCACGTAATTTTCTATCGGTAATATTAAAATCACAACGCTCCAATTTAAATTTTATACTTATTATTATTATTAATTTTGCTATACTTGTTTTATATAATAAATTCATTTCTTTTACAATGCAATCTTTGCTTTCAGTAGGTAGCATTAGATATAGACCAATTCCTTCTCCTGATACAATTGTTTGTTGGGTTAATGATCAAATCATACCACGATCTGAGTGAATAGAGTCTTGAAGGTGTTCTGCCAGAGCTAGACGTTGTTAAATACAAATTTAGATTTCAACATTGCATTGAGGTCTTGGCGCCCATTAAAACAACATAGCTTAGGCAAAGGTAAACAGTTACATTTATCTCCCAACAGTGTGGGCTAGCCAAACTGCCACACCATTATAGGCAAATATTTTATTAAAATGTATTTGTTTGTCCATAACATTCCAATATAACTATACATACCTTCCTGAATATACATTTGCCCAGTATAACTAGATCTGTTCTATTAATCAGATTTCCTGACCCACATTGTATCAGACTGTCTTTTTAACTCATAAACCCCAGTCTCTGTGTCTTGAACACTGTGGAACTCCGAAGTACTTGGGACTGAGTTTAGACCGTGTTCTCACCTTTCCAATATCAAGCAGAAAGTGTCAGCTCGGAACAATGTGGTGCAGAAATTGACAAGCACAACTTGGGGAGCACAGCCATGTATGTTGAGGACATCTTCTCTCGCCTGTGTTATTCTGCTGCTGAGTATGCATGTCCGGTGTGGGATTGATCCAGCCACACAAAACAGGTGGACGTCGCACTTAATGAGACCTGTTGCATCATCACTGGCTGCCTACGGTCAACGCATTTGGAAACATTGCAATGGCTTGCTGAGATTGCACCTCCTGACATCCGTCGGAAGATAGCAGCAAAGAGCGAGAAGAAAAAAGCCAACACATCTGAAACTCACCCTCCGTATGGATACCAGCCAGCATGCCCATGACTGTCTTCAAGGAAAAGTTTCCTCAGAACAACAGAGGCTCTTACAGGGACAGCACACCAAGCCCGAATTTGTAAATTGCGAGGAAGGTTCAAACATTCTGAAGAATGATTGATACCAATTGAGGAACTTCCTCCTGGTCATACAGATGGATGGCTGACATGGAAATCACTCAATAGACTGCGCTCAGGTGTCACAAGATGCAAATCTAATATGTTGAAGTGGGGTTTTCACGTAGACTCGACATTATGTGAATGTGGGTTGCCACAGACAATGACTCATCTTCTTCAATGCAGACTGTGCCCAACAACATGCACTATGGAAGACCTCATGCAAGCAACACCTGAGTCTCTGAAAGTAGCTAACTACTGGTCAGCAATCGTATAAGTGTATTCCTCTACCATAGTTTTCGCTCGTGTTTGACTCCTTCCATCATGGTGCGTCATCTCTGAAGGCAAACTTCACATTAAAGAGCCAGCATACCAACGCAGCATCTTCTCCAAGAACCGTACTTGACAGGAAGTCACCGATATAGACCATTTTCACCACCTGGGACTTTCTTTTTAATTTTATTTACCAATGTTTTGTTTTGTTGTTGTTGTTGGTCAATATGTATAATTTAGTTGTAAAAATTGTATTTTATATTATAGATAAGGGCTCCTGTTACGACAAATAATTCCATAAATAGCAGCCAACTGCTGAAGATCAGCATGATGATGATAATATTCATTTAATATCCTCTTTTATTATAGTGTATTTTGTGCAGGGATTTGTGCAGGTTCTTTAACATGTCCACAAATCTGCTGATGTAAGTCTCTCACATTTTAAGACTCTTAAATGGTGACTGTGCCAGGATTATATCCTGCCACTTGGGTGCAATAGGAGAATACCTAATACACTGCACCACAAAGCCAGCTGAGAGTATCCAGCAAAGGATTTATTTTCCTTAGCTAGAGCTTGTGGATCCAGCCCTGAGAGTTCCAACTTGGTACACCTAGGAGAAACCCCGCAACAGACATGGCAAAATCCTAGAAGATTTGCTGGAGTTCAAACATTGTATAATTTCATTTACAACAAATATTGTTCTATGCACTATTTTGATGTCAATTAGTATTGGCCAAACAGCTACAGTAAAACCAACCTCAAGAGTGTCATTAATTCTACTTTATTTGTGCATATAGTATAGTTTTAAACATTGAATACCTGGAATCATTGTGGTTATGGTATATTTGGTACAGTAAGAAAACTACTTTTGTCCATTTTACAATACCTTGAGGTGACCAGGTTCTTAAAATGGAAAAATGTGACATAAAAGTACATGGTGAAATGTCCAAACTTGGAAATTAGAATGTGATATGGACAGCAGAATAGTTCAAAAATGTTCACACTTATTTGCAGCCTTATTAGAGAAAAACATATGTCTCTTTTATTTTCAACCAATCCAAAGTTTGGAAGAAACAGGAGGAAACAACTTCGCTTGTTATTTGGCTTCCTCCGGGATGCATAGATTATTATTGTTTAAGTGATCAAGGCTGTTTTCCCTAAGAGTTTTGAAACTCCAGCAATCTTTATCCCTTTATTTGGTACAAAATTCATTAATGGAATTGGTTTGAAGAGTCAACCATAACAGATAAATATTTTGATTTTTGTAAGTCACTGATAATTCTATGTAATGCAAAAGAAGCCAGAATATTCACTATGATGCCTTGAAACCTGGTTATTTTACAAGATACTTATTAAATAAACTATGCCTGAAAGTTGATTAAAAACAGGACACTTTGCATCTAGCTAGTAAAAATACTACATCTGGTCACCGTACAGTATTTTTTGGTGCAGTTGTGAATTTTATGAAACTGTCTACGAAAGATGAACACTGCTGCTACACTTAAGACAATGTTAATATTGCAGGTGATCGGTATGGAACATTGGACTACAGCTGATCCAGAGTTGCACACAAGTCCACCGGACTACATGGCCAACAGTCCTCCCAGCCTTGTGTGTCGCTTTGCTGTTGGAGTCCTAGTCTATGTTGTGGTTTATTTTCTCCAGGTATTTTATTTTCTTAAGTTGCTTTGAATTTATTTACTGCTTTCATACCTAAGGAACCGTC
This sequence comes from Meconema thalassinum, assembly GCA_946902985.2. Lineage (NCBI taxonomy): Eukaryota > Metazoa > Arthropoda > Insecta > Orthoptera > Tettigoniidae > Meconema > Meconema thalassinum. The sequence goes on along the minus strand of OX336388.2, from coordinate 571,083,369 downwards.
TAAGATGTTGAGAAGAAAGGGATTTATTTTTATTTTTATGGGGAGGGGTGTTCATTGCCTCCTGCATTAATGTCCTGATTAGATCTACTGCATAACAAAAGTTTAGTGCTTTTCAGTCGGTCAACACGAATGTACCCAAAAGAGATGGGTTATGCCCTAATCCTGAAATAAATTACGTGAGATTAATAAATACATTAGGATGACCAGTTTCGTCAAGCGATCATCATCAGATCCCTTACACTTAGGCTATAAAATATATGGATCTGATGATGATCGCTTGACGATTGAAACTGGTCATCCTAGTATATTTATTAATCTCATGTAATTTATTTCAGGATTAGGGCATAACCCAGCTCTTTTGGGTACATTCGTGTTGACCGACTGAAAAGCACCAAACTTTTGTTTACAAAGGCAACACTGAAAAATGGCTTAAAACCCCACAATGTCTACTGCATAGTTGGTGAAACATTGACAATCCTGGAGGATGATCAATTGACCCTTATTTAGGTTTTTATATTTTGTTGATTGAATTTAAAAAAATGAATGCTGAAAAAAGAAACCAAGCATTTCTTTGTCATTATTCCCCTTAGAAACATACCTCAATTCAAATTGTGTTGTACTAACCGGAATAATATTGCTACACGTTTTGACAGTCAGAATTGTTATTATTTTGTGAAATAGTACTTAGTAATCTATACTAATATAATAAAGCTGAAGAGTTTGTTTGTGTGTTTGTGTATTTAAACGTGCTAATCTCTGGAACTACCAGTCGGATTGGCCTGTTTGCCATCTCTTGATGAATACAGTACATTTGCATTTGTCAGTTGGCACAGGCTAGAGTAAAAAGTGGCTTTTCACCGATGTCTCAGTCTCACTCATGGCTGTGATTATATGGAAGCTACTGAGGTATGGGTGGTGCTTAGTAATGGCATTCAGGGCACAGTCAGTGCCTGTGAATGCTGTGAAAGGTTCTACTCATAGGGTTGGGACTACTGTTCTGACTCAGTGAGGAAAGCAATGGCAAACTACCTCACTCCTCTTCTTGCCTAGAACGCCTCAATATAGCGCTGCCTTGGGTTTTTGTGGGTATCTACTCACATAACGTAACGGCGGTGCTTTTGAGGATCCAACCAGCCTTCGGGCTGACTACCTAACAGACATTCTTATTACTAAATTTATTGTTTTGAGTGTGTTGCTTAGCCAATGTAAATAAACAACACTTTTACACCATTGAAGTCTAGTTAGTAGACAACATTTTTGCATTTTGTAGTTTTTTCTTACTTCACCCCTTTTGCTACAATCTCTGTTGTCTGTCCTATTTTTTGCCATAACCTCCCCAGTACAATATATCTATCTCTTATCATGTTGGAAGCCATTTTTAGCCTACTTTTCACATTTTGCAAAAATGAGGAAAAAGTAGTCTTATGAGATCGATCCGGGAAAATGTGTGTCTGTCTGTCTGTCCTTCTGTCTGTCTGTCTGTCTGGCTGTGTGTGTGTGTCCCCCTATCAACTCCTAAACGGCTGGAGCAATCGAAATAAAATTTGGTAGGAGTAAAGATCTATACCTGAATATCTCACGGCCATATTTGAAAATGATGTCAATGCTACCGACTACTGAAAAATCACAATTGAAATTTGAGCTCCATGTTGGATATCTTGGAAGGTATGAATGGGAGCTATTTCAAAATCGGCACACATATAGATAATAATATTGCAGTTTAATTTCCAGAAGGCCATACATGGCAGTGTTGCCAAAATGATTATAAGCCTACTGATAGGTCCAATATTTAAATGCATATAACTTCTACACTATCAATTGGAATTCAACCAAATTTCGTATGTTGTATGTGTACATAACCAGATATGACTGAACGTATTCTTATGAACCACTAGTGCTGCCAACTGTTAAGAAATGCTCTTAATTTCTTTTATCCAAATACCAATGAGAAAGTATGCAAGCCGACAGCTTTAAACTATGCACACGTATAGTACATGACCTTCTATATTAACTTGGAGTAACTTATATACGTCAGTGCTACCAACATGATTCTAAGCCTGCTGAGAGGTCCAACTTTAAATACATGTAACTTCCATACTATCATTTGGATTTCAACCAAATTTCGTATGTGCTATGTGTACCACAACAGCTATGACTATGCATATTCTTAAGAGCAACCAGGGCTGCCAACTGTTAATAAATGCTGTCTCTATTTTTGTTACCCTAATATCAATATATCAGAAAGAATGCAAGCCAATAGCTCTAAACTTTGCACACGTATAGTACCTGGCATTCTAGATTACTTTGGAGTAACTAATATACGTCAGTGCTGCCAACATGATTCTAAGCCTGCTGATAGGTCCAATTTTAAAATGCATGTAACTTCTATGCTAACTAATGGATTTCATTCAAAATTGGCACAACAATAGATCATATTATTTCAGATTATTTCTGACCAATACATGCATGACACTGTTGCCAACATGATTTTACGCGCGCTGTTAGATCCAATGTTTAACTGCACGTAACGTCCATGCTATTCATTGGACTCCAACCAAATTTTGTATTCTTTACCTTAAGAGATGGAACTAAGAATATATTCAGTCACCAGGGCTGCCAACTGTAGTGCTCTATTAGGCTACATTATGCCAGGTATACAGTATTTCGAACTAATTAGAAATTTCGATATTACCAACTTAATTTCGTCATTATTCTAGATAGATCCATATCGATTAATCATTGGCATGAATCTTAAATTTTAAGAAAAGTAGGCTCTTTAGTTCGTCACGGAACTTCTTGTTAGTGTTGCCTTATTAAATAAAATTTAAATGCTTTTCAGTCAGTCAACACAATTGTACCCGAAGTATATTGGGTGTTGTTCCCTAAACCTGAAAGAAATGACTTGAGATTAATTATTACACTTGGATGACCAATTTCGATAGTCAAGTGATCATCAGATCCTTTACACTCAGGCTGTTAATCTATGTCTACGAATATTTGGTTAAGATAATAATACACTTTTAGTTACATAAATTTATTGTAAACTACAAAGTACATATTTAATGAGACAAAATTTAATATCATCAGAATAATGATTTTAAAGCTCTAGATTAAAATTAAAATGAGTTTTTGAAACAGTCCACTTCACAAGTTTTTGTTCATAAATACTAGCATTCTAACACTTTCGGGGTCAAGTCGACTTCTTTTTCTGTCACATGAGTCCTGCTGTGCTAAATATTCTTTCAGAGAAAACCTGTTGCTGGTGGTATACACAAATATTTCACAGTTAATTATTTTAGTTTTGGAAATTTTGAGTGTGCTTCCAGTAATCCAGAACATAAGAAAGAGGAGGTGACAAACTGTCTTTGATATATGCAGTGATTTCTTCCTGGGAACTGTTGACTGGCAGTGAATTTGACACATCATTATTTGAAGATTAACTGGAGGGTTTTCCATTTTTAAGTCCGTATTGACGCTTACAAATCGAAATAGTGAGTAAAAAACTTTCCGCCCAATCAATACCTTTCACACTTTAAATTTAATGTTTCTTTCTCATACTAGGGACATGTTTCAAACAATATTTGTTCTTCTTCAGCCTTATACAATTATCAACATTGTAACTTATCTAAGACATTTGCATAATTAAAACACATGCACAATAGACAATTCATTATAGAGCATACAACTAAAAAACGTAATGTTAAAAAACTTGGATAACACATTAAAACCTTTGGAACATTCTTATTCCCATTTGTACTATATTCAGTTCTGAATGGCCTTGCTATGAAGGCTTAATTTAACGGTGATAAGCAGTAGGTTAGTAAGAAGCTCAGAGTCATCTCCCTCTGGCTTATGCTTGCAGGTGATGTATTGATGGGCTACACATGGCCTTTGGTTAAGTTGCTTTAACAGCTGCGTCATACGGATTGTTGGTGTTAGCTTGGTAAGGCGATCCTGCCGTGGGTTGTTTATTGTGGAGTAAACTGTAAAGATACGAAATTTAAATAAACTGAAAAGTGCGTCTGAGAAGAAGAATAGATAGAGTTGAAGGGGCTAAACGGTAAACTTACTGGGTGACATCTTGAATGTAACTTTCGGGGTTAACTGAGTTGAAACCCTCCTGCCTGGTTGCTGTAATGAGCCAAAGATCTAATATTAGTATGTATGTGTGGGAGAGGGAACTTTTGCCGAATGATGTTGCATTAAGCGGCTTACCTGTTCTGGCCTGTGAGACGTGTAGCGTGGAGCCGTGTTACACTGAGTGACCTACTATGCGCTGGGCTGAAGCGAGTGTTTGCGGTAATATGTGGCGGTGAGGGGAGGGTAAAGAGAGGGGAACCGGTCTTGGCTGAGTAGAAACAGGTGTGTGGGTGCGACGTGTGACGTCATATGTTTTGAATTAGTAACTTCATGGGGGGTGCAGGGTTAGCGCTGATGCGGGAGGGTGATTGGTTTGGGTGTTATTCGGAAACGTTTGTTTATGCCGTTTAGAGTCGGGAAAAAATTTGTTGATGTTCTCATACAGAATGTTTACTTCGAAGTTGATTTCATTGAGATTGTGTGTTGGGTTAGTGCGTTGCGCATTATCAATTTCTATTTGTTCAAGTACGTTCATTATTGCTCCCTTCTTGGCATAGTGGATGATCTCCATATCATTCTGGATATTTGTAAATTTATGTTTGGTGTCCTGCATGTGCTGTCCCATGGCCGAAAATTTTCTATGTTTTATGGCGTTAACATGTTCGTAATATCTTGTTGTGAAGCTGCGTCCGGTCTGTCCTAGGTAATCTGCTCTACATTGTTGGCATTTAAGTTTATAAATGCCCGACGAATGATATCTATTTGACTCGTTGATTTTCTTGGAGTTGAATATTAGTTTGTGGTTGTTATTATTGGTTCTAAAGGCGATTTTAGTGTTGAATTTCTTGAAAATACTTGTTACATCGTAGGTGTATTGGTTGATATAAGTGAAGACGGCAAAATGTGTTTTCTCTTTCCTTAAAGGGGTGAGCTGAGATTGAGGTTTGTTTTTGATTTTGTTGATGATTTTTACGATGTCTGGTCGAGTGTATCCATTAGCTTCAGCGATTTGAAAGATTGTGGCAATTTCTTGTTGGTAATCTTGTTCTGACATGGGAATGCTGATTGCTCTGTTGATGTAGCTAACGAACGCTGCCCTTTTATGACCTTGGGGGTGATTGGATTTCTTTCTGATTACAGTGCTTGTTTGTGTTGGTTTTCTATAGATGCTGTATTGTATTTTTTCGTTCTTAGTGGTTATGTTGAGATCTAGGTAATTGATTAAGTTGTTGACTGTAGAGTCACCTGTATATTTAATTTTGGAATCAATGCTATTCAGTTTGTTGAGTAATTGTTCGAAATCAATGGTGTTTGTATCCAGAATTACAAAGATGTCATCCACATACCTCCCCCAAAAAAGAATGCCCTCTATTTTATTAATGATATCATTGGCTTCAAGATGGTCGATGTAGATGTTGGCAAGGATGCCTGAGGCTGGGGAGCCCATCGCCAAACCTTGGTTTTGTTGATATATTTTGTCGTTAAACTTGAAATAGTTGTTGTTAAGCGTGAAGCTAAGGATCTCAATGAATTCATCTATTTCTACTTTCGATAGTTTCTCGTTGTCTTGAAGGTTCTTTCTGATTATTTCAATTGTTGTTTGGACCGGTATGTTAGTATACATGTCCTTAATGTCTAAGGTGTGAATGGAATGTGTGGGCTTGATATTTAGTTTCTTGGTTCTCTCGCAGAATTGGAGGGAGTTCTTGAAAGATTTGTTAGCTTTGAAAGCATAGTTGGTACGAAGGAATTTTTGTATAAATTGAACCGTTCTGTAGATTGGACTGTTCCTGTAGTTGACAATTGGTCTAATTGGAATATTGTCCTTGTGGATTTTGGGGAGTGATCTTAGGGTAGGAATGCTGGGGTTCATGTTAATCAAACTGCTACTTTGTTTTTCGTTCATTATGAAAGATTGATTATTTGTTTAAGCTTTCTTTGGGTGGTTGCAGTTGGATCTTTGTTTAATTTAGTAAAGTTTTTGTTGTCAAAAAATTCTTCAGTTTTCTTAACATAGTCTTCTTTGTTAATAATGACGGTGGTGTTGCCTTTGTCTGCTTTTGTAATGATTAAATTGTTTTCTTTTATCTTTTTGTTGAGCTGTGAAATTTCTAATCTACTTGTTGTGGTGTTATTGGTTTTATTACGTTCTAAGACTTAATTTATTCTTTTATTTACTTCGTGACGTGCTCCGATTTGTTCGTCAAAGGGTAACTTCTTAATCGCGACCTCCGCTTCTGCGATGAGTATTGTGCTGTTCTTTCTATTGTGCCTAGCTTCCCAGTTGAATTGGGGACCTTTATTCAAGAATTTGTAGTTCTGATTTTGTGAAATTCAACTGGGAAGCTAGGCACAATAGAAAGAACAGCACATTACTCATCGCAGAAGCGGAGGTCGCGATTAAGAAGTTACCCTTTGACGAACAAAACGGAGCACGTCACGAAGTAAATAAAATAATAAATTAAGTCTTAGAACGTAATAAAAACAATAACACCACAACAAGTTGATTAGAAATTTCACAGCTCAACAAAAAGATAAAAGAAAACAATTTAATCATTACAAAAGCAGACAAAGGCAACACCACCGTCATTATTAACAAAGAAGACTATGTTAAGAAAACTGAAGAATTTTTTGACAACAAAAACTTTACTAAATTAAACAAAGATCCAACTGCAACCACCCAAAGAAAGCCTAAACAAATAATCAATCTTTCATAATGAACGAAAAACAAAGTAGCAGTTTGATTAACATGAACCCCAGCATTCCTACCCTAGGATCACTCCCCAAAATCCACAAGGACAATATTCCAATTAGACCAATTGTCAACTACAGGAACAGTCCAATCTACAGAACGGTTCAATTTATACAAAAATTCCTTCGTACCAACTATGCTTTCAAAGCTAACAAATCTTTCAAGAACTCCCTCCAATTCTGCGAGAGAACCAAGAAACTAAATATCAAGCCCACACATTCCATTCACACCTTAGACATTAAGGACATGTATACTAACATACCGGTCCAAACAACAATTGAAATAATCAGAAAGAACCTTCAAGACAACGAGAAACTATCGAAAGTAGAAATAGATGAATTCATTGAGATCCTTAGCTTCACGCTTAACAACAACTATTTCAAGTTTAACGACAAAATATATCAACAAAACCAAGGTTTGGCGATGGGCTCCCCAGCCTCAGGCATCCTTGCCAACATTTACATCGACCATCTTGAAGGCAATGATATCATTAATAAAATAGAGAGCATTCTTTTTGGGGGAGGTATGTGGATGACATCTTTGTAATTCTGGATACAAACACCATTGATTTCGAACAATTACTCAACAAACTGAATAGCATTGATGCCAACATTAAATTTACAGGTGACTCCACAGTCAACCACTTAATCAATTACCTAGATCTCAACTTAACCACTAAGAACAAAAAAATACAATACAGCATCTATAGAAAACCAGCACAAACAAGCACTGTAAGCAGAAAGAATTCCAATCACCCCCAAGGTCACAAAAGGGCAGCGTTCGTTAGCTACATCAACAGAGCAATCAGCATTCCCATGTCAGAACAAGATTACCAACAAGAAATTGCCACAATCTTTCAAATCGCTGAAGCTAATGGATACACTCGACCAGACATCGTAAAAATCATCAACAAAATCAAAAACATACCTCAATCTCAGCTCACCCCTTTAAGGAAAGAGAAAACACATTTTGCCGTCTTCACTTATATCAACCAATACACCTACGATGTAACAAGTATTTTCAAGAAATTCAACACTAAAATCGCCTTTAGAACCAATAATAACAACCACAAACTAATATTCAACTCCAAGAAAATCAACGAGTCAAATAGATATCATTCGTCGGGCATTTATAAACTTAAATGCCAACAATGTAGAGCAGATTACCTAGGACAGACCGGACGCAGCTTCACAACAAGATATTACGAACATGTTAATGCCATAAAACATAGAAAATTTTCGGCCATGGGACAGCACATGCAGGACACCAAACATAAATTTACAAATATCCAGAATGATATGGAGATCATCCACTATGCCAAGAAGGGAGCAATAATGAACGTACTTGAACAAATAGAAATTGATAATGGGCAACGCACTAACCCAACACACAATCTCAATGAAATCAACTTCGAAGTAAACATTCTGTATGAGAACATCAACAAATTTTTTCCCGACTCTAAACGGCATAAACAAACGTTTCCGAATAACACCCAAACCAATCACCCTCCCGCATCAGCGCTAACCCTGCACCCCCCATGAAGTTACTAATTCAAAACATATGACGTCACGCGTCGCACCCACACACCTGTTTCTACTCAGCCAAGACCGGTTCCCCTCTCTTTACCCTCCCCTCCCCGCCACACACTACCGCAAACACTCGCTTCAGCCCAGCGCATAGCAGGTCACTCAGTGTAACACGGCTCCACGCTACACGTCTCACAGGCCAGAACAGGTAAGCCGCTTAATGCAACATCATTCGGCAAAAGTTCCCTCTCCCACACATACATACTAATATTAGATCTTTGGCTCATTACAGCAACCAGGCAGGAGGGTTTCAACTCAGTTAACCCCGAAAGTTACATTCAAGACGTCACCCAGTAAGTTTACCGTTTAGCCCCTTCAACTCTATCTATTCTTCTTCTCAGACGCACTTTTCAGTTTATTTAAATTTCGTATCTTTACAGTTTACTCCACAATAAACAACCCACGGCAGGATCGCCTTACCAAGCTAACACCAACAATCCGTATGACGCAGCTGTTAAAGCAACTTAACCAAAGGCCATGAGTAGCCCATCAATACATCACCTGCAAGCATAAGCCAGAGGGAGATGACTCTGAGCTTCTTACTAACCTACTGCTTATCACCGTTAAATTAAGCCTTCATAGCAAGGCCATTCAGAACTGAATATAGTACAAATGGGAATAAGAATGTTCCAAAGGTTTTAATGTGTTATCCAAGTTTTTTAACATTACGTTTTTTAGTTGTATGCTCTATAATGAATTGTCTATTGTGCATGTGTTTTAATTATGCAAATGTCTTAGATAAGTTACAATATTGATAATTGTATTAGGCTGAAGAAGAACAAATATTGTTCGAAACATGTCCCTAGTATGAGAAAGAAACATTAAATTTAAAGTGTGAAAGGTATTGATTGGGCGGAAACTTTTTTACTCACTATTTCGACATCATTATTTTTCGCATAATGTTATGATACAGGTACCACATACCTGGCAATTCTTGGGCATTGAAGTACACAAGAACCTCTTTTATCCGGCCTTCATTAATACGTATCTCTGGTTTATCCGGATCAAAAATAATAAAAATTTATTTTAACTGTACAGTATTTCCTTTCCGGGGTCGTCTCTTCTTGAATGTCTTTTCCGCCAAGGCTAGTTAAGGACAGGAATTGGAAGTAATTCGGCCACGGTCTATCAAAGGTACCATCGCGGCATTCTCTTGGAATTGAGAACTGATGTTAGTAAAATGTCCTCATGATCGTGCTGCGCGCAAACGCTATACAAATGTTGTCGCCGTAAATGTAAAACAGAAAACACTTACACATTATTTTAGTGCATAAAACAGAGTCGTAAATGTAAGAAAAGTGTTCTTATATTTTTTGTACAATTGAGAAAAGGCATTACAACTTATGTAATAGTTATAACATGTATTTGTTTTATATTTTTTTCTGGATTATCTGGATTTTCAATAATCCGGATAAATGAGGTTCTTGTGTATGTGATATCTAAAATAAAATAAAGAAAAAGTTTGTGAATGATTGATTTTTATGAGTACGTCAGTATTACATGACTATTCCCACATGTCTGAAAATCTGGAATAAAAAATAAAATAAAAATCTTACCTCATCATTTTTAGATGCAGGACTTTCTAGTTGGTTAGCAAGGTCCACCAATTGGTCTTATCAGCATTGAGAGCACTGGGAATGCAAAAAACTCGTCCTTTTAAGCGGGGGTCCAACAGCATTGCAATGGAACATATTTCATTGTCTTCGATGGATTTATACCTCACTTTCATTTCATCCAGCAATTATTATCTGGTATCTGGCTCATGGTAGTGGAGCCAAGTCTCGTCGCAGGCCACAAGTTTGGATATGATGCCTTCTGGATCCTGGCTGTGGTGTTGAAGGTGATTAATGCAGAGATCCTTGTGTTGTTGTTGTTGTTGTTGTTGTTTTTGTGCTGCATTCAAGGATTTGGGTGGTACCCACCTGGCAGACACCATCCCCATCTTAAGGTGTTTGTGCACTATGCCGTGCAGAGTGATTCTGGCAAGTCCTGTGGCCGTCTCCAGTTCTGAGAGTGTGATGCACCTGTTCTTCCAAATATGCCACTTCACTCTTGAGATGTTGACCGGTGTTGTCACAGTCACTTTCCTTCCAGAACTGGTTCCTTTCGCCATTGTTCCGGCTATCCACACAGTTATAAACAGTATTTCGTAACGGTGCTCACTCCCCACTCACTGCCATCAATTGCCTGTGAATATCCACAGTGTTTACACCCTCTTTCCACAGAAACCATGTCATCCAGCGCTGACCTTGACAATCACACTCCTTGTTGTCCGGTCATGTACTGCCAGCAGTGGGAGAAAATGTGCTGCAATTTTTAGGGATTCCACCTCCCAGTGTCGTCCTGCACCTGTGGGTAGACCAATGTACTACATATAGGGGAAGATTACATCGCTGTTCTGCCCCTTTAAACTACAATAATTAACTCTCTAAAGTACTACATACTTGCAACTGTAATGACGAGCCAAATGGCGGACCTTGAATGATGAAAAAAAGTAAAGTGTAAATCAATGTGGAATGGCCCTTGTATAGCATTAAACTATATTATTTTAGTCATAATTGCTACGTACTGTATAATAATGCACAAAATCATGGATGTTGAAAAATACTAAATTACAATTCAAAATGCAAAATGTTGGATTTTTAAATGCTAAAATGTACAATCTCTAATCTTCGGTAATCTGGTGTTTTCTTCATTTTCAGTTCCTATTTGTAATAGGATTGTATGAAAGATATGTCAAGAATAAAATCCAGCAATTTATAGATATCTGTTCCTTGGCAAACATAAGCGTCTTTATACTCTCCTTGGAGAACTTTGGCTACTACATTCATGGGAGGTAAGTTAAATATTTTTTCTCTTTCCTGCTATTTATACAGCTTGATTGTCCCCTCTTTCCACAGAAACCATGTCATCCTTTCTGTTCCTTAGCCAACAATTTTTGAGGAAACTTCTTTGTTAACAAGGATGCTCTCCAAATTTGGCTACTAACTTTTTTTTTTTAAACCAGCAGATTTTTTTTCGAGCATGAAAACAAAACTGCTCCAGCATTGGCAGCCGGTCATAGCTGATGTAGTAGGACGTGCTACTGACATCTGTCCATGTCCAAAAAAAAAAAGAAGAAAAGACACAGCAGGAAAACATTATGGATTTATCCATCATCCCAACAATTTCTTTTAGAGAACATGAAAAATCTATAGCGACATTAGGTGTTTTTCATTTCTTAGCCTGAACCTTCTTAGGTACAGTACTCCCACCAGCAGCAGTCATACAAAAGGGCAACGCTTATATACAGTAGCTTTGAAGTAATTTTTCAGTGTTGCCTTATTGATAATTGATATTGCAACTTTTCAGTCGGTCAACACAATATAATTCCAATCACTGGAACTTGCGAAAAATTATATTTTATATATTTTAATCACATGTAATTTTTTCAGGTTATTTTTCGCATGTTATTTTTCGCATGTTCATCATCATCAGTGTTCTGCCCTAGGGCAGGTCCTCACATGGCAGCTCTCCAAGCATACCTTTCTCCTGCTACTCTCTTTGTTGTTTGCGTCGATCCTTATACTGTCAACCATTTGGAATCTTCTCCGTCCTAATCGTCTTCTACCATTCACCATTGCTTCCATTGCATCCATAAGTAAACAATTTCTTCTCATCCAATGACCAAGCCAATTTTGTTTCCTCATCCTTATTACCTTTAATATATTTTTCTCCTCCCTAACTCTTTTCAGCACATCTTCATTTCACACTTTCTCTACCCATTTTATCCCTTCCATTCTCCTCCATATCCACATCTCAAACGCCTCCAATCTTTTTTCTTCCTCTTTTCTCAATGTCCCACCGAGTGACTCCCGGAATAAGGAGTCCCCTTCTACCAAGTGCCAACAGTCTCCTTAGAGAGCGGATGAGGGGGTAGAGGTCCAGGGCTCTCTCAAGCCCTTGGGGCAGGAAACTTCCCCTAAAGGCGGATGAGCCACTAGTTGGCCAACGGCATAGGATGAAGAAGGCAAAGGGAAACCACTTCATTAAAGATCTATTAGGATATCCCAAGTATCAGCAGCTCAAGATGTTGTTAGCTTCTACAGTAAATTTTTCCGGAGGTAAAATAATCCCCCACTCGGATCTCCGGAGGGGGACAGATAAAGAAGCCAATTTAAGAAATAAGCAGAGAAGAATAGGTACCCGGAATGTACGGACCTTACTCCAGACTGGAAAGTTAAAGAACTTGATCATGGAGATGGAAAGGATGGATTTACATGTATTGGGTATAGCAAAAATGAGATGGCCACATGCAGGAAACTTTTGGAGTGGAAATTATAGGATAATTCATTCTGGTACAGCAAATAATAAACCAGGATATGGTGGAGTAGGCATTCATACCTGCCAACTTTTACGGTTTATCCGTAAAATTTACGGAAATTGCAGCATTTTACGGTTTTACGGATGAACGGTGTCATTTTACGATTTCGCGGACAAAAATTTGAAACGATAATTAACATTCGATAATCCCTCCCACTTCCGTACAATCGATTGTTTGCGTGGGTCGAAGGCAAGTCCACGATAGTCGATAACTCGTTCTTTGAGTTGATTCGTACTTTTAACCGTGTCATGTTTGTGCCGTCATTGTAATTGAATTTGAAGCCGGGATAACCGTTCTTCCATGTGAATCTTAGGTGTCGACACGCTCTGCTTCGCAAATTCTTTGTTCCCCTACGTTCGCTCGTTGCGATTTAAACGATATTTTTTGACCACGTGAGTTGTTTATTGTTCGCGAAGTTGGCGTTCTTTGAATGTTTTCGTATTTTAAGGTTATGGCATATTTTAATGAAGTGTTCGAGTTTTTGTGCTATATCTTCGTGCTTCGCAGTTTCCTGTATTCCTTGGACTAATTACATTCGTTCCACGTGTGTGTTTTTTCCTCTCTACCATGTGCATATTCTTTCTTTACGAGGTTGGCGTCGTGTTCATTTGACTTGTGTGCTTTGACTTGTTTTAATGAAGTGTTGGCTGTGTTTTATGCGATTTATGTTATAATTTTATGTGACGTTTAGTGATCCAGGTTCCTTTCGATGTTTTAGTAGATATCGAGAATGAACAAATACAACAAGAAACAGTACTTCCAGACATTTAAAGAATCATACTCGGTTGATTTTCCGTGCATACTTAAATCAAGAAAGGGAGAAAAATTTGCCTTTTGCACGGTATGTGCGTGTGATATTAATATTGCTCATGGTGGAAAAAACGATTTAAGTAATCATGTGAAGTGCGGTAAACACATAAGTTATGTTAAATCGAAGGAAGATAGCAAGAAAATCAACACCTTTTTTGCCAAGGCTGGTAACGTTGACAGTGACGTAATTAGGGCCGAGTGTCTGTTTACTTCCTTTTTGGTGGAACACAATGTGCCCTTAAGTGCGGCTGATCATGCTGGCGCTTTATTTAAGAAGATGTTTCCCACATCAGAAGTTGCAAAGAAATATAGTTGTGGTCGCACGAAAACGACGTGCATTGTAAATAAAATGGCAAAAAATGCATCATCTGAAGTTGTTAAGTGCCTTCAGAACGGACCATTTTCTTTGGCAACGGATGGAAGCAATGATACGAATGCCAAGTTGTATCCTATTGTTGTTACATTCTATGATGTTCGGCAGGAAAAAGTAGTGAGCACTGTGCTATCCATACCAGCGTTGGACGGGGACTCAACAGGGCGAAACATAGGTAACCTGATGTTATCACAGCTGAGTTCTCATAATATACCAATTGAAAACTGTGTGGCTTTCTGCTCCGACAATGCTCCTGTTATGATAGGACACAAAAATGGGGTTTCAGCAGTTCTGAAGGAAGTTCAACCAGGTATTGCCATCATAGGGTGCATTTGCCACCTGATTAATCTAGCAGCTGAAAAAGGTGCTGGAAGATTACCAGTTAAAGTGGATGAGATCCTTGTAGATATATTTTATTTCTTAGAGAAGAGTGTAAAGAGAAAAGAACGCCTTCAGAAATTTCAGAACTTGCACAATAAGGAAGCAAAGAAAATTCTGAAGCATGTATGTACTAGGTGGTTATCTTAAGGCAGATGTTTGGATAGACTACTGGACCAGTGGGATCCTCTTCTTTCTTTCTTCAAGGAGGAAGCAATATTATGTACCCAAAACATTTCCACAAGCTTGACATCTTTCAGAATACCTAAAGTTGAACAAAGTGGATCCAAAGAGTATCAGAAGAAGAGAATTCTTGATTCTGCTACTACACATGCCCCTAAAAGAATAGCATATTCTTCCAAATGTGACAAACCCATCCTAAAAAATAAGACTTCTGCTACAACTCGTGAGGAAAAATTGTTTATGTTCCTGTCCTCAAACTTGAACAAGGCCTTTTGCACTTTTCTTCATGTGACTATTCCTGTATTTGACAAATTGAATGTTGCCCTTCAGACTTCTTCCCCACAAGTTCACTTGTTATTAGAACTTCTAATGGATTTGCTAAAGCAGCTGTTCACCAAGTTTGTTAAGCCCAAAATTGTCAAAAGCTCCTCATTGCTTGAAGTTGAGTACAACTTGATTCAAAATCAAAGAAGTGATGATGAGTTAGTTATTGGCATTCAAACTTCGAACATAGTGAATGATCTCCAGGATACAGATAAATCCCTTTTCTTTTCATCAGTGAGAAACTACTTTTGTACTGCCTGTGACTACATCATCAACAAGTTTCCACTCAAGGATGACGTGCTAAAGAATGCTCAAGTTGCTAGGTTAGACAAAATTGAAGATGCACAGTTTTCTTCCGTTCGTTTTTTCTTGGAAAAGTTTCCTATCATGTTATGCAAGGAAGAGAATGAAACTACCGATGAGGTGGTAAATGAGCTTCAGAGGCAGTTTACAGCTCTTCAGGTAGATGACACTTTGGCTGCACATCAAGATGCTGCAAGTGATTCCAGTTGGGCACAAATATCAAGAATTCGTGGAGCCGATGGACTTCTTAAGTATAACCGAATTTCTAGAGTAATGCTCTCTATTGTCACCATACCCCATAGCAATGCAGAATGTGAACGTGTTTTCAGCCTTGTGAAGAAAAATAGAACACAGTTCAGGTCATCCATGTCCAATGAATCTCTGGAGTCTATTTCTATTTTGAAGACCAGGAGTTCTGGTCCCTGTTATGACAAAGCATTTTCTCAAGACTTTTTGCTGGAAGCTAAAAAGGCAACAACTATGACTTTAAAGTCGAACTAGCATGTGATTTGCAGTGTGTATTATATTATTTCTTGCCTGTGTTACGTTAAACAAGTTTTATTGTGTAAAACCTTTTTCAATTATCGTATATCGGCTTAATTTATCAAGGAAGTCCTGTTATGTATGCTCCAAACCAATATTCACCACGCCTGCTGCTGATTAACATGGATTTCTTCTTGATTGTTATGTTCATCTACAAATCATGTAAGTAGATATGATTTCATTGAAATATCCTGTTTAAAGCATGGATTATTGTATTTTGTAGCCCAGAAGTACTATTATTTTCGTCAAGCCGGGGTATGTCGAAAATCGTTAAATTTTTTGTCGCGCGTGAGTTTTACTGATAGCCCTTTTCAAAAGTTGGCAGGTATGCATTATATTGCCTAAAGAACTAGGAAACGGAGTAAAGGGATTCGTGCAATATAATGAACGATTAATTTTAGTACGGATCGAAACTAAACCAAAGGATACTGTGATAGTCCAAGTTTATATGTCGACAACACAAAAGGTTGATGAAGAGGTAGAGAAATGTTGTGAAGATCTAAGTGAACTTATAGCTAAAATAAAGGGGGAAGAAAACCTTATTTTACTTGGTGACTGGAGTGCAATTGTCTGAGAAGGAACTGAAGGAAATGTTGTTGGTAAATACGGATTGGGGAGAAGAAATGAGAGAGGCGAGAGACTTGTAGAGTTTTGTATACAGCATAAATTAGTTGTAACGAATACTATATTCCAACACCATCCAATGAGGAGATACACTTGGAAAGCTCCGGGAGACCTAAAAAGTGCCCAAATAGACTACATATTAGTAAAGGAAAGATTTAAGAACCAGGTGAAAGATAGTAGAAGTTACCCTGGAGCTGATGTCGACAACGACCATAACCCAGTCGTCATACGCTGTGAATTAAAGTTCAAAAGATTAAAGAAGAAAGAAAATAAACATTGGGATATTTCTAAGCTTAAAGATGAGTCCACTCAAATACTCTATATGGATGAAACAAACAATAACATAAGAGACATTGAAGAACACTTGGCAGTAGAAGAGAAGTGGATCAAAATAAAGAAGAGCATTTTAGACTCAACAGAAACTGTTTTAGGAAGAAAAAAAAAAAAGAAAATAGGAAAGAGTGGATAAGTCAAGAAGTTGTGGATATGATAAAGGAAAGAAGACAGTATAAAAACTCAAATGATGATGATGAAAGCAAAAATACAAGACCTTCAGAAACAAGATAAATAAGAGGGCAAAACAAGACAAGGAACAGCATTTAATGGGAATCTGTGCAGGCATAAATAACAACATGAAATCTGGACAAATAGATATGGCCTATAAAGATATTAAGAGGTTCTTTGAAACAAGGAAGCCAAAAACAATGAGCATTGAGGACAAAGATGGGAAGTTGGTATATGATGACAAAATGATAGTGAAAAGATGGAAAGAATATTTGGAACAACTATACAGTGGAAACTGTGTTAACTTGCCCATTGAGAAAGAAGATGAAATAACAGAGGAAGACTTGGGGGCACCTATTATGGAAGAAGGGTTTGAGAAGGCTTTGCAGGACCTCAAAGGACAGAAAGCTCTTGGAGTTGATAACATACCAGGAGAACTATTGAAACAATCAGGTGACAAGTTAAAAAAGGAACTGTACAACTTAATATGTACTATTTACAAGACTGGAGAATTGCCTGAAGACTTTGTGAAATGCATAATAGTACCTATACCTAAAAAATCAAATGCAAGGTCATGTAAACAATACAGAACATTGAGTCTGGTGTGTCATGCATCAAAAATAGTCACCAGAATTATTATTATTATTATTTTTTTTTTTAGCGTATGGCTTTTAGTGCCGGGAGTGTCCAAGGACATGTTCGGCTCGCCAGTGTTGTAGCTGCTTCGAGACGGACACCCAATGGGTGAGCTACAAGTACCGTTGGGGAGGGAAGTTGGAAGGTAAGGACGAGGAGTTGGAAGGTATCGGCTGTGGCCGATAGTTAGGGACCAACCCCGGCATTTGCCTGGAAGGAAGGTGGGAAACCACAGAAGACCATCTTCAAGGTTGCCGGCGGGGGGATTCGAACCTACTCGCCTCCCGGATGTGAGCGGCTGCCAACAGTCATGCCGTAACGCCCACGGCTAACTCACCCGGTTAGAATTATTATGAAGAGAATAGAAAAACAAATCGATGAAAACCTATCTGATGATCAATTTGGTTTTAGGAAAGGAGTAGGAACAAGAGAAGCAATTTTAACATTGAGGCAAGTGATAGAGAAGCAGATCAAGAATGGCAAATCTACCTTCTGGAATGTTCTATTCAGCATTCTTCATCAAACAGGTATCAACTTTAGAGACAGAAGACTCATCTACAATATCTATAAGCAAGAAATTGGAATAGTTTGTTGTGGTAGCAAGGAAGAAACAGCACACATCAGAAAGGGTATACGGCAGGGTTGTTCCCTTTCCCCATACCTATTCAATATATGTGTACAAAAGGCGATCGACCAAGTAAGAGAAGAATTTGCCACAGGAGTGAATATTCATGGAGATAAAGTTGACATGATAAGGTTTGCTGATGACATAGCACTAATTGTAGAAAGTGAAGAAGACTTACAAAAGATCCTGAGCAAGATGGACAAAATAATGGAGGAAGAATTTAATATGAGAATAAATACAAATAAAACAAAAAATTTGGTCTGCAGTAGAAATGGCGAAAACTAGACATCAATAGAGTTAAGAAATGAAAAGATACAAGAAGTGAATGAGTTTAATTATCTGGGAAGTAAAATAATGAATGATGGAAGAAGCAGCAGAGAGATATTAAGTAGGATTGCCCAAGCCAAGAACGCTTTCTATAAAAAGAAGAACCTATTTACTGCAAGGAACATAAGTCTTGATGTGAAGAAACAAATGTTGAAGACCTATGTATGGAGCGTCGCGCTATATAGCAGCGAATCTTGCACAATAGGAGAGAGAGAGAGGAAAAGACTACTAACATTTGAAACCTGGTGCTATAGAAGGATTATGAAAATCAGTTGGAAAGAAATGGTCACAAATGAGGAAGTCTTTAGAAGAGTGGGAGAGAGAAGATGCTTCCTTAAATATTTAAAAAGAAGGAGGACTCACCTCGTGGGCCACATACTGCAACACAATGGACTTATTAAGCTTATAATCGAGGGAACAGTAGATGGCAAGAATTGTAGAGGAAGCCCCAGACTGGAGTACATGAGTCAAATACTGCAAGATATGGGTTGTGGCTCATACTGTGAACTGAAGAGGAAGACTGAAAGATGGGAAGAATGGCGAGCTGCTGCCAACCAGCCTCACGGCTATTAACCACAGAGAGAGAGAGACGTCTCAGCTCCATATAGTGCTACACTCCAAATAAAGCATTTCGCCATTCTCTTCCTCAGGCCTTTGTCCATATCCCCACAAACCAACCTCCATTTCTTATTGAATGCCTCCATGGCAATTGCAATGTGTGTTTTCACCTCCTGTTTGCATCTCATGTCTTCAGTTATTATGCATCCCAAGTATTTGAATGCACTTATTTGTTCTATTTCGTCCTATCCTAACTTTAAAGTTGTCCTTAAGTTTCTTGAACTTATCACCATACATTTTGTCTTATTTTTATTAATTCTCATTCCGAATTTCTCACAGGTCGTATTTAGATCTTCCAACATTCCAATCTTTACTCTTTCACTCTCTGCCAATAACACCATATCATCAGCAAATCTAATACATTCTATCCTCCTACCACCAATCTGCACTCCTCTCTTTCCTTTCATACAATTCTGGATGATGTGCTCCAGATACATATTAATCAGTATGGGGGAAAGACAACATCCCTGCCTTACTCCCCTTCCAATTTTGTTGCAGTAAGTTAATTGGAATTAGGCCTATATTGTGTTGATTGAAAAGTTGTAATATCAAAAAAGGACAATACCTCAACAATATACCTGCACTTGTTCATAAAACATATGTCCATTTCAATTAACACTGAGACCACCTCGTGGTGTAGCGGCTAGCATTCTTGACTGTTGTCCTGGAGGTTTGGGTTTGATTTCTGGCTCTGTCAAGAAATTTAATTCTGGTTTGAAGGCTGGAACGGGGTATACTCGTGAGGCAAAATTGAGAAGAGGAGGGTTTGATTCCTACCTCAGCCATTTTTGATGTGGTTTTCCGTGGTTTCCCACTTCTTCTCCAAGAAATGCTGAGATAGTTCCAAACTTAAGACCACGGCCACCACCTTCCCAATCCTTGTCTCAATTACAAATATACACACTAATACAGCCAGTTCAATAACACAGGTAATCAGACAAATTCAACTTACACCTCAGTATATGGGGCTACTGACTACAATGTCTAAGCCCCTAAAATGAAACTACAATGAATTAACACTGAACAGAGAATTCAGTAAAATGAATAAAAATAAAATGTACTTGACTGTAAAGGACAGGAAATTGTGCTTTATGCTAATGTTTAGTTATAATGATTAAATTTGCATACTGAAGTAGAAAAAGTGTGTTATGTTGTCCAAGTGAGCAGAGATCAATTTTTCTTATTCACTCACTTCATCAAATAGTTTAATATCAGATGTAAAATGATAGTATTGCGAGTCGAAGTGAATGAATGTTGAAATTTCATACATCAGGTCAGCTCATGGATTTGCAGACACTGATATGCAAACAATTTTGAACCAACTCCAGAGAGAAGAAGATGACCTCTGTGGGCATCGTGGTCTCTTACCGGGCATGGACCATCAGACATTCCAAATGGCTATCCCATTGCAGCTTAGGTCTTACTACAGAAAAGTGATGTCTCCAATCAGTTCGGTTTGTATTCTTATTGAATATTTTAGTTGTGTAAAATTTACCATATTAGTTAGTAGAGTACTAGCATATTTTGTCAAAATCAAGGCTGGAAAACTGTGGGGGAATATAAAGCTGTTTTATTGTCCCTTAAGAGAGTAAATTTTACTGGCAGTTTAAAAGTTTTCAAGAAGAAAATTAATATTGTATTCAGGAAACACAGATACATTTTGGAGAGCAGTTGAGATATCTGTAAATATCTTGTTACTGCTGGGTTTTGCCTGGCTGTAACAATATCTATTAATAAATAATTTTGAAAAATCACCATTAGATGAAATATAAATGCTAATTTTAGCATTAGAAGTACCGGTAGGTAGGCCTATATCTGAAATTTGTCCAGAGCTTGACAATAGATATACTTAAACGTTTTATGCCTTCTACTTGCAGATTTTAATGGTTTTGAATTAGCTCCAATGGTTTATGATCTGGGTATGGGGAGCACTGTCAGAGTTTAAGGTTTGTGTTTTCTCTATCACTGATGATGACGTACAGTACGTCAAGATATTTGTTTCAAGAATTGGATTTTTACAACTGCAATGGTGACCTAATAGCTTAAAGCCTTCATTTGTCAAAATTTTTGTGTTTATCTTACTGTGTGTATCTGCTGTCTACTTATCATGCTAAGTCACCTCTCTATTTTTCCCTTTCTAGCTTGAAAATGTTGCCTTGTTTTTGCCTTTTTATTGTGATAATGATACAGTATTTTAATTCACAAGATAGTCAGTGACAAGACTTATTAATGTTTTTCAGTGACAGGAGACTGTCACATTAAAGCACCCTTAAATGCCATGTGACTGAATTTAGTTTGATCTCAAAGACATGGATTTTGAAGGCCTGCACGTAAAAAAGTATGCTGATTAGCCTGGCTTGGAAAAAAGGAGAGAAGCTAAAAATACAGGTAGGTACATATGGGTTTGCATGTGCAAAGAGGAGGTAGCTTACTCCTGGTGATAATCTACTTCACAGTTTACAAAACTTGTGATTTCAATCTTCATGGATGTTAAGGAAACAGTCTGGAAAAATCTAAAATTGTTTACATGAAAATGAAATACAGTACTAGAATCAAGAGTTGATTTGTGGCCAGAATGTGATCCACACTTTATGGTCACTGTGTGTGTCCTGAAAACACATGAAATATGTAGATACTGATGCAGCTGATAATATTCATTGAACACGTTATAGTAGTAGCTGCCTTCCTCGTCTGGAGCCAATAGCAATTATTCTAACCATCTGGTTGTTAGCTCTCCTCCCTGCAATTCATTACGGACTGTTACATCTCATGGAGATCTGTTTACAGTAGTCTATTTCTGTGAACTTAGGTCCTATAAGCAGTAGCTTGAGGCCCTTTCATGTACCACATCCTATCCCTCATTGTGCCTACTTAGTTATTCATCATCATCATCATCTTGCACAGTTTCCAGCCACTGGCCGGGTCTGTTTGGAACACAAGCCTCTCCAACGTCTTCTGTCTTCCCACCATCTCTCAGCCTCCACCCTTGTCCAGTCTTCTCCTCTCTTCTCCACGCTTTCTTCCACCCCCTTCAGCCACCTGTCTCTCGGTCTTCCTCTCGGTCTCTTTCCTTCCCACTTCGTCTCGTGTATTCTCCTGGGTATCCTCTTCTCCTCCATTCGTTTTACATGTCCATACCATCTAAGTCTAGATTTCTCTATACCATCCTGTAATGGTTCCTCCTTCATTAATTCTCTGGTCCTCTCATTTCTTATTCTATCCATCTTTGTAGCTCCAATACTGCTTCTCAAGAACCTCATCTCACTGGCCTGTTATTAATTTAGTTATTAATTTATGATATTAATATAATGCTAGCCTTAAAATTACCAGTTACAGCTGGGATGAGGGATCTAAAACAGTTATTGATTATGTGATAACAGATAAATTATGGAGAAAGTGTGAGACACACCAAAGTTATGATGATAATTGTCGTTTTTTAAAGGGCCTAGCATCGAGGTTATCGGTCCCTAAACACCAAAGTTAATACTCATGTACAATAGGGTTCATACTGTTAGGATATTCAATAAATAAATAAACACCAAAGTTATTCCCAGCGAGTGTCTAGATCAGGGGTTCCCAAGCTGGGGGGCACACCTCCCTAAGGGGGCGTGGGGCTTTATCAAGGGGGGCGTGAAGTGATTTCCGAATTAAGTTTTTTTAAACTCGAATATTACAATTTTGTAAAATAAACATTTTTCGAATCTCTCCAAGTGATTGTCGCACCAAGTCAATCGTTCAAAAGCACTGGTAATTGCCAACTGTCGGCACAAACCTCTGCGAAGCCGCGAGGTTGGAGGTGAAATAAGGAATTTGCTGTGTTGTAAGAAGCAAAATCATGCCAATTTTATCGTCTGGTTGGCATATCTTTGTGATTTCTTTGAAGCTTTGAAGAGTTTGTACTTAAAACTCCAAGGCAAAATCTCCAATATTATGCATTCCTGGAAAACTTCTCATCCTTTCACCGCCTTAGTGAAATTTTGCCGAAAATGAACGTGATCGTAATAAACTTAGGTGCAAATTCAGTCACATTTGATTCCCTGGCACAAGAATTCAACTTCTACTTTCCTGCTATCTTGTCGGAAGAATGTTCCTGGATGTTAACAAGAAATTCGTTTGCCATTGACATTGAAGCACTGCTAGCACAGCTTCAAGAAGAAGCCATAGATTTGAAGTGTGAATCAAAGCTAAAAGATGATTCTAAAATATTAGGACTGGATGACTTTTTGGGTAAACTGTCTTGCAGTGTGTCCTGTAATAGCCAAATTTGCATTGCGTGTCATTGTCCCATTTCAAAGACATTATTTATGCGAGTCAGGATATTCAACGATGAGTGTCATAGAAACAAAGCAGCACTGTCGGCTTGATGTTGCAAGTGATCTCCACTGTGCTCTGTCAAATATCAAACCAAACAAACCGAATCTTACCAAGAGAAAACAGTGTCAACTCTCTCACTGACATTTGTTGACTAATTTAAGGATTTGTTGTAAAAGTGTGTTCTTTTTATTGTACTAAAATGAAGTTAGTATGTAATAGATAAGCCTATTCCATTATGTAGTGTTATTAGGTTAGGTCTATATTCTCCGCGTCAATCGAAGAGGTTATAGATGCGATGAGTGGTGGGGAGGGGGGAGGAGGAGGGGGTCGCGATGAACTCCCGTATCTGAAAAGGGGGGCGTCAGCTGACAAAGGTTGGGAACCACTGGTCTAGATAGTGAAAACAGACTCCTAGTGGTGGACTTGGCCTATAAGATTGTACGTACAGTAAGTATATGAAAAGCTTTCAGAATAAAGGTATGGAAATTATGGAATGAGAGGAATAAAAGGCTTTCCAAGACCTGGTAATACAAGAGCTACCAAGGAATGAAACACAAAGTGCACATGAGGAATGGAACTTGTTCAATACAACATTAGTGGACTGTGCTGTAGAGGTTGTGACAAAACTAAAGGAAATGTAAAAGAGAATGAAACTCCAGTACCGTATTTCCTCGCATAATCGTCGCATATTTTAAGCCTAAAATTCGTGGAAAAATGTAGGGTGCGACGATTATGCGAAGAATGTTAAGTTCAAAGAAAAAAACCAAAATTTTTAAATATACGTGCACTTTCTCTATATTATTATTATTTGTTTATTATGTAATTCCGTGTATTTCACTTTCATCAAGATCACCGTATAATTCTTGTATTTTCTCATTGTGGACAATACGTGCATAACATCACGCACGGGTCTCTGTTGCGATGTTTTCACGGAAGTGGCTGATGCTAGACTGGCACGAGATGACCCTTGCGTAAGAATCCGGCAATAGTAGTCGGGCCTGTTTAACATCGGCGAACTGGCGCTTCGTACCGCGGCTTATTGAATCTCGTCATTCCGAGGCTAACTCACGGAAACTTCAGGTTCACACAAGTTTCACTCCCCTGGAGTGGCATTGAACTTGACCGCTGTTTAGCATGCCGTGGGCCAGCTGTTTGCATACCGAGAGTCATAGACTGCAGTGAGAGAGACAGGTTTCATTCTTCTGACAAGGTCATGCCAGATTATATGCTCGCGGAATGTGCTAAGTGACGATGCTGGTCGCTCACGTCGCGCTCCATAGCCCTCAGGCGTAAAGATGAGATTACTTTCTTCTGACAAGGTCACGCCAGGTTATAAGCTCGCGGAATGTGCTAAGTGACAATGCTGGGCGCACACGTATTTTGTAAGTCTTTTCGATCTAAATTGCATTTTGTGAGTGTTTTCAACCTCAATTGCATTTTGTAAGGATTGACAATCTAAATTGCTTTTTATTAAGTCTTTCAATATAGGGGATGGGACTTTTGTGAGTGTTTTGAATTTCAATTGCATTTTGTATTTTCAACCAAAACCGCTTTTTGCAAGTTTTTCCAATCTAAATTGCATTTTGTAGGGTGTGCATTTTGCAAGTATTTTGACTCTCAATTGCATTTTGTGGGTATTTTGAATCTAAATTACATTTTGTAAGTATTTTCAATCTAAATTGCATTTTGTAAGTATTGTCCATCCAATTGAGTAGTTTGAATCTACCATACATTTTTTTGTAAGCATTTTCAATTTCAATTACATTTTGTAAGTATTTTGAATTTCACTTGCATTTTGTAAGTATTTCGACTGTACATTCCATTTTGTATGTATTTTGAACTTAACCTGCATTTTGTGCGTATTTTTCATTCTATTCCTTTTGTGCGTATTTTCGTTCTAAATTTCCTTTTGTAAGTATTGCCAATCTCCTTTTTGTGAGTAGTTTCAATCCGAGTTCCTTTTTGTAAGTATTTTCCTTCTCACTTAATTTTCGTTCTGGTTTCCACTTCATTGACATTTTCGCTATCACCCAGACCATTAGGGGCCGATAACCTAGATGTTAGGCCCCTTAAAACAACAATTATCATCATCATATTATACAGTAGAAGAATTACGCTGCTGTCACACTGTCTCAAGATAGTAGAAAAGATCATAGAAAAAGATATAAGAACATGGATAGAGCACCAAATCGAGGAGGAACAGGATGGTTTCAGATGCAATAGAGGTACAACAGACCTAGTTTTTGCCATGAGACAATTAATGGACATTTACTGGGAAAGAGGAAAGGACCTGATTGTTGTGTTCTTGGATGTAGGAAAGTACATTACAGTGTACTGAGAAGTAAACTTGGGAATGTTTAGACATAGTAGGGATCCCAATTTCTGTAATTTGGAAAATTCAATTGTTGTAAGAAAACTGTATTGAGATAGGAGGTGGTAGGTCAGAATGATTTTGAACTAAGAGGGGTGTTCAACATGGCAGTGCACTATCACCTATTCTTATCATTGCACTTAAGGAAATCAAAGTCATAGACTCTGGAAATTTGAACGCATTAGTCTTTGTGGATGATGTGGTCATTTGGGGAGAGAGAGCAATATGTGCAGAGGAGTAATAAATTTAGTTTAAGTTAAGTGTTTGTAAGCAGAACACAGTGGCAATGAAAATAAGCAGAACACCCACCCAATTTAATCCAAGACTTGATGAAGAAAGGATTGCATGTGTGGAAATCATCTCGAATCATGGGAGTGTTAAACTGGAAATCCAAAATTGCCTGTCAAAGGGTTCTACTTTCTTTTACCAAGTGTGGAACATTGTATTGGATAAAGTAATTCCCATAAGGTCAGGCAGACAATGTTCAAATCATACCTTTGTCAATTGACATACGGCTTAGTGAGCTGAAGGATAGTACGGTGCCTGGAAGGAGACCTGTTGGACGTTCCAGAATAAGTTGGTTAGATCAACTCAATGAAGCTCTTCTATGAAAAGGAATGATATTATAAGATTATTTCGTATTTCTCGTAATCGGGATTATATCATGTTGACCGACTGAAAAGTTGCAATATCATTTGTTACAAAGAGAAGAAGTTTACAATGATAGAATTAAATGGCGGCATCTTGTCCACTCAAATCCTACCCGGCTCGCTGGAAGAATATCTAGATGATGATACATCTATCCGTTTGTATGACTATAAAAGACAGCATGGCTAGTGTGGATACAACAGCCATTTTGTTTCCAAATCATGCTGTGTTCTCAATTACTATTTACTGCACTGCCATTATCTTTGTTTTGTTAAAGAAACAATAATAATTTGATAATCAACAACAACAGCAGTTGAATGGTCAGAGCATCATTGTCATGGGAGATTTGAATGCACATGTAGGAAGTGAAAGGCAAGGATATGAAAATGTATTGGGAGCAGAAGGATGGGATAGCAGGAATGAAGAAGGGAGAAAGTTGCTGGATTTTTGCTAGAGAAACGGTTTAGTGGTAGGCAACTCCTGGTTCCGGAAGAAAGAAAGCCACAAGGTAACGTGGTACAGCAGTGATTTAACAAAGAAATCTTTGGTAGATTACATGCTCTATGACTGGGAAATGAAGAGAAGTGTCAGAGATATAAAGGTAATACCATCAGAGACCTTAGATAGCGACCACAGAATACTTGTAATGAACCTGGGAGTTGTTAAGGATAGCAAGAGGACAGAGTACCAGGAAAGGAGAATCAAAGTATGGAAACTCAAGGAAAAGGAAGTCAAGGAAGAATTCCAGAAGATAATAAGGGAAAGGATGCCAACAGACAATCCTAAAACAGGGAAAGAGGAATGGAAGCAATTCAAGAACACAATGGTGGAAGCTGCAGTGGCAGTATGTGGAAGAACTAGCAACAGAAAGTGGTGTAAAGAGACACCATGGTGGAATGAGAGAGTAAAAGAAGCTGTGGGAAGGAAGAACAAGCCTTTCAGAGTGTGGTTCCAGGAAAGAACTGATCTGGCAAGGGAAGATTATAAGATAAAGAAGAAAGAAGCAAACAAGATTGTCGCAGAGGAGAGGAAGAAGTGGATGGTAAAGTGGACAGAGATGATGGAGGAAGACAGCAGAGGAAATAAGAAAGTACTTTATGGGATGGTCAAAAGTAAGAGAAGAGGTCTGCGAGAGGATGTGGTAATGATGGACAAAAACGGAAATGAGGTACACAACAAAAAACACTCAAGACAGTGTGGAAAGAGTAATTTGAGGATTTGCAGAATCCAAATGGTCATAGGGAGGAAGACAATGTATTGGAAGATGGAGAAGACAACACAGGAATGGAAAAGGACCTGAATTGGAGAGAACTGGAGATGGCTATAGACAAGATGAAAGGAGGAAGGGCACCGGGTGTGGATGAAGTGAGTGTTGAAATGGTGAAGGCAGCAGGGGAGGTTGGGAAACAGTGGCTGTACCGTGTGATGAGGGTGATATGGAAGGAGAAAAAGACCCCAGAAGATTGGAAGAAAGGATTAATTGTCCCAATATTTAAGAAAGGAAGCAGAAAGGAGTGCAGAAATTACAGGGGAGTCACACTCGTACCTCACTGTGCCAAGATATATGAAAAGATATTAGAAAGTAGAATACGAGCCAAAGTGGAGAGAAAATTGAGAGAGGAGCAGTATGGTTTCAGACCTGGGAGATCAACAGTGGATCTCATATTTTCAGTGAGACAGCTCCAGGAACACCACTACGAATTTGGAGAGGATCTGTTGATGGCCTTCCTGGACATTGAAAAGGCCTATGATAGTGTGTGTAGGGAGAAGGTTTGGAAAGCAATGAAAAACATGGGAGTGGAAAAAGGGACTGTAGGCAGAGTGAAGGAGATGTATTGTGGAAGTGTGAGTTGTGTGAAAGTTGGAGGGGAAAGAACAGACTGGTTCAGACAAATGAGTGGCCTGAAACAGGGTAGTGCGCTGTCACCCCTTCTCTTTATTGTGGTTATGAACGAGGTAATGACACGGATAGCAGGAAAGATAGGAGAAGATAAGATGAAAGCAATGGTGTTTGCAGATGATCTCATGGTCTGGGGAAACAGGGAGGAGGAAATTCAGGAGCAACTGAAGGCTTGGGAAGAAACAGTGGGAGAGTACGGATGGAAGTTCAACATCAGTAAATGTGAGATCCTGTTAACGACCAGGAAAAAGGACAGACCAATGAGTGGGATAACACTTGGAGGTGGACAGCTGAAGAAGGTGGAAAGTCTCAAGTACTTGGGAAGTATAGTGGAGGAAAATGGGAGAAATGACAAAGAGATTACGGAACGTGGCAGACAGGCAGAAGCATTTCCGAGAAGCATTAGGAGCTTAGTGTGGAATAAAGATGTCCCACAAAAAAGCAAGGAAGTGTTATACAGAAGCTACTATATCCCGATACTGACCTATGCGTCAGAAACGTGGACAATGAAGAAAAAAGACATAAGCAGAATACAGGCAGGTGAAATGAAGTTCCTGCGAAGTAGGATCGGAGTAACAAGAAGGGACAGGGTGAGGAATGAAAAGGTCAGGGAAATGGTGAAATGGTGAAAGAGGAGCCCTTGCAAGGTAGGATTGAGACATCAAGACACTTAAAGAGAATGGATGAGAAGAAGATTCCCAAGAGGATACATGAGATGCAGATGCAGAAGAAACGACCAAGGGGAAGACCAAGAGATAGATGGCTGAAACGAGTGGAGGAATGTGTCAAGAAGAGAGGCGAGGACTGGACCAGAGTGACAGCGGAGAGGTGGTGGGAAGAAAGGACTAATTGGCGAGGCTTATGTGCCTGGGGCTGGAAACTGTACAAGATGATGATGATGATGATGCTATGTTTCATTAATTCATTGGGAGGTCACTGCAAAATGATTAATAAATAACTGCATGAGGCCTCAGAGACTTGGTTTGGAACTTTCAAGCTGATACCCAAGGGCAACCCAGTAATTGATGGATGAAATAAATTATAAAAGCATCACAAACACCCACACCTCGAGCCTGAGGAATTTATTAGTTAAAAATGTTATTACCCAGCTAGGAATTGAACCCAGGGTCGTTTTCTCCAAAGACTAGTGTGCTTAGTTACACTTATCTGTCCTGGCCATATTACTTTCATAGACCGATTATCTTGCATGACTTAACCATTATATCTTTCTACATCCTTCAGCTCTTCAAAGAATGGTTTTATATATAACAAACTACAGGGTTTCCTTTTTGATGTACAGAAGTAACATTGACACTCAGTTGCTGGCTGGTAAGACGCACACCTTTCCCGCCTACTATATCGCGGCAATGCACATTTATAGAAAGCTATTTCTAGTGAACTGTCTAAAACATACCTGGCATTACAGGAGATGCTCAAAATGATGTCCCTCAGCTATCAAACATGCTTGGCACCTCAGAGGTCTGCAGACTGTGAATCTCAGCCTGTGCGATGTTTGAAATAATGTGTACAATGTTCTCTTGTAGTTCTTCTCTGGATGAGGGTTGTTCATATGCACTTTTCCCTTCAACATCCTCCAAAGGTAATAATCACATGGATTTAAATCTGGAGATCTAGCGAGATAATTTATTAACCACACGGTCTTTGAAAACTTCTCGTATTACTTTCATAGATCGATAAGTGGTGTGTGCCGTTGTATTATCTTGCATGAATTAACCATTATATCTTTCTACATCCGTCAGCTCTTCAAAGAACGGTCTGATAGTAAGTTTTATATATCGGTGAGCATTTTATTGTTTCATGGAAAAATATAGGTCATATAATTCTGCGAGAACTTACCAAATTTCTACCTTTATATCGTGAAGTGGTCGGACATGAAGTTGATGTGGATTTTCTGTATGCCAGTATCGATTGTTTTGGCTGTTTACAAAGTCACAAGTCCAGCCATGTCTCATCACCAAAAAATGAAATTTCTGGGTCAATATACCCATTGTGAACTGACTGAAGCAACCAGTTACAAAACCAAACCCTAGCAAAACTGTCATGTCCCCTTAAATGTTGGGCAGTGGTGATTTTGTATGGTTTGGATTTTAACAAATTTGTTGCTCTATGAGCAGAAGATACAGTTCAAGCCACAGTTTTTTTTCCGGTCATCCACGGTTGCGCAGTCATACAGAGGACAGTCGGCGAGCCTCAGGTATGTGCAATTGATACGTAAGTGGTCAGCTGCACAGAAAGCAACTCTTGTATCAAATACACATAACTGAGGCTCGCTGACTGTCCTCTGTACGACTGCGCAACTGTGGCTGACTGGCCAAAAACTGTGGCGTAAATTGTAATGACACATTAACCTGTATGGCAAGATGTGGGAGGAATTTTGTTGGGCTTCTTTCCAATAGAGCTTCTATTTCATCAAGCTTTTCTTTTCTGGCTGTCTTCCTGTTAAGATGGACCTGGTGGTGTTGAACTTCCTCACTAAATTACATATCGTATCCCTATGAGGAGGGCGAATGCTAGGAAATTTGCAAATTAATCTAAATCGGCATTATCTAACAGAAGAACGCTTCGCATAGCACAACACAATTTTTTTTTTTTTTTTTTTTTTTTTAGCGTATGGCTTTTAGTGCCGGGAGTGTCCGAGGACATGTTCGGCTCGCCAGTTTTGTAGCTGCTTCGAGACGGACACCCAATGGGTGAGCTACAAGTACCGTTGGGGAGGGAAGGAGGGAAGTTGGAATGTAAGGACGAGGAGTTGGAAGGTAGCGGCTGTGGCCTATAGTTAGGGACCAACCCCGGCATTTGCCTGGAAGGAAGATGGGAAACCACAGAAGACCATCTTCAAGGTTGCCGGCGGGGGGATTCGAACCTCCTCGCCTCCCGGATGTGAGCGACTGCCATCAGTCATGCCGTAACCACCACGGCTAACTCACCCGGTACAACACAATATAAACATGCTGAACAGGTGTTAAATTAAACTATCGGTGAAGTCACTTGGCTTATTGCTACTGCGATAGATCACCAATGTTGATAACGAAACAATATATCTCTCCGCAATGAGTTACCCGGCCAAGCATGCATCTTGCTTGCTTGTTGTGCAGAAACAGATAAGAAAGACCCTGAATGACCACATCCCTTTGATTTTCTGTCACATTATGCCCTTATCTATAAGAATACGTCATTCCAACCTGCTAGCTGAACCTTCTATGACATGCTCCACGGCTGGACTAAGAAGCTGGTGTTTGGTGATTCGAAGTTTGAATTCTGGTGCTAGTACTGTCCATCCTGAGTGGTTTTCCCCAGGGATATTCCAAGCTCACTCCAGGAAAATGTCAGGAAGGTACCTATTTCTGGGACATCTACCCCAATCTTAGATCCTAATATTCCAGTTACACACACAGGCATCACAATAACACAGGTTATCAGACAAATTACACATGCACCCACACCCAAGTGCATATGGGGCTGATGACAAACGTGTCTCAAATTCCTAGATGAAAACAACAATGCAATATGTCACTGAGCCTAATCTGTCCTATTTTAGAATTATTTTATTTGCTGTCTTATTTTGCCTTTCAGATAATGCTGTCAACCAAACGGTTATCTATGGCTGGTGGCGGTGGTGGTCTTCGCACTAAAATGGCTTCCAGTGATGTGGATAGGAGTGTTCAGGCATATCACACAATGAATAAGTTTCTCTCAGCTTATCTGGAACATGTAGGTCTTATAATTTCAATCAGATTTTGTCCATGCTGCATTGTAATTACTAACAAGTTGCATAACATTTTCTTCTTTTTAATTGCAGGCTCTAAAAGATTTAGATTATGAAGTAAGGGAAAAGTTATTTGTGGAATCTTTGCTTGATATTGAGTTTACAGAAGCCTTTGACAGAGGAATATTCTATTCTGGTATGTGTTGAAAAGTGATGCAAAGTATACATTATGTGTATTAATTATATATAGTTTTAGTGTGTGGTTACTTATATATATATATTTTTCTTTCCAGATTCCGGTCATTCATTTGACAACACCCTATTTTATGGCAATGAATTTACTTTAGCCTCGTTTGACTTAATGCTCTTCTCATTCGTGGAAGTTATTTTTCAAGATTACCTCATTGCAGTTATTGTTACTGCATTTGTTGCGAAGGTAATGAAAACATGATTGCTTGAAATTGCCCTTAAAATATCCTTGTCTTTTGGTTTGTGGTTAATGTTGCACAAAATGGCAATTAATATACTGTACCATAATTAATGTTTTGACTAGCATTGCAAGAAAAATGTTCATAGTAGACCTGACAGCAGTCTGATGATTACCATTGATTTTAGCAAAAAATGAAATTAGACTTATTAGATTTAAATGGACCAAATATCTATGCATAATTATGTACGTGTGTATGTCTGTCGTCATCCTCCCCCCCCCCCCCATCTATTCAAACATGACGAAACTGAATTGAACAAAATTTGATACAGAGGACACCTCAGTACAGGCGTTCTCCGCCTTTTTGAGACTGTGAGCACCACCCTCATGCCATACCAATTATCTGAGCACCATTAAAACAAATATAATAGTAATTAAATTATTATTATTGTGCAACAAGCAGGTGCGTGTCTTTCCTTTTCCTATCTCTCTCTCTCTCCCTCAGATGTGCTGAAATAGCTAGGGATTCACTGCTCATAAGGCATGCTGTAACTGCTTGCATGATTCATGCAGGTAAGTTACATTTATATCTGATGACACATGTGTATGCAACGAGTTCCGTATGAAGGTGACTCCATGTGCTGCAGCATAGTTAACCCCTCAGGCCGGCTATTTAACCCCTATGCTGCCGAATTAAATTTTGAACTTTACTCTCAAAAGATTGAATTAAGCAGTGAAAATTTAATTTTTATTCTTACCTCAAATAACTTTATTTTCGGATTACATCCACACTAAAGACCACTGAAAAGTACCATTATGACATAAATATGTCTAGTGGGTGCACATACACTGCAAAAAAAGGCAAAACAAAAATAAAAAAGTGGAAGATTTTTTTAATGTACCGGTATGTAAGTTATATGATTTTATGTCATTTTTTCCCTTCTAATTGATGACTTAAGTCATAATCACCTCTTTTCCCTCTAATTGATTTAATTTTTAGCCTATTTTCATTTATGAAAAGATGGGCTTATGAGATCACCTTTTGTCCGCGCGTGTGTGTGTGTGTGCGCGTCCGTGTGTGTGTCGCCTCCCCCCATAATAAAATCTAAACGGCTGGACCGATTTCAATGGAACTTGGTAAGGTCATAGTACTATTTTGTCCGACCCCGACTGTGCCCTTCAAATTTTATTTCGTCGCATCAATCCAACATGGCATCTGTGCGAAATATTTCACTGGCATTCTATATCTCCGAAACTATTTCCGATATCACCCTGAAATTTTGCACGGTGATAAAGGGCACTACTAGAAGTTCATCTATGACGTCAGAAGAACGTTGTATCAAGTGGTTATAAAATTCTGAGGCCGTGGACTTAAGTTGAATACGGCAGCGGATGGAGTGTGATTGCCATTCGACTATAGTTGAACATGGCAGCATAGGGGTTAATCTGGAGGTGTTTACTTCTCCGGCGGTATTTAAATTGAAGCTCAGCAGAGGTTAAGACACCAACAAGTTAAAAAATTAATAATGTTAAATCTACGAAACATAACGTAATGAAAATTTTAGGATTACCGAGATCGTGTCCAATGTTTCTCTGTAATATATGTGACGACTGCTTTTCAGGGTTGTCCATGATCACACACAATATTTACAAAAAATATCATCATCATCTTCTTTGCATTTTCCCACTTATGTGGGGTCTGCCTTCCTGCAATGTTTCCTCTACTTCAATCGATCCATAGCGTCTCGGGGGCGGAGCTTAGTGAGCCGCATGTCATCTCTCACCCTATCCAACCAGCGTGTTTGAGGTCGCCCTCGAGGTCGACGACCCTCCACATTTAGTTGAAGGGCAGTCTTAGCAACTGAGGTTTCACTGCTACGGAGCACATGTCCATACCACCGCAGACGTGATTCACGCATTTTCTCTGTGATTGGGGCAACCTTGAAATCCTTCCGCACGGCATCATTCCTAATATGGTCCAGTCGAGTCATACCATTGGACCACCGCAACATCTTCATTTCCATTACATGAAGTGCCTGTTCGTGCTTCGATGTTGTAGGCCAGCATTCAGATCCATAATATTTACAAAAAAAAAAAAAAGTTGTTTCAGGTGTCTAGTATTTGGCAAGCGGGATATGTGTCCAAAAAACGAAATCCTTTGTTTTCGCATCGTGTCAATGATAGATTCATTATCCTTGTAAAGTATTGAATTGGGCAAAAGTCTCCACTGGCCCTCAATCTGGTGTTTTTTATTGATTGTTGTCCGAAGAATCCGTCTATCAACCTTTGTCAGTTTTTGATCGGGTGTTTAGTTTAAATAAAATTTCACTTGCATATGTTGCTTCTGGTATATTTACAATGAAAGCAAGATATTTATATGATAATGCTCAATCTCCATATATATACAAAATTTTTGGGTATATTTTCCAGGAAAAGTTGAATTTTGAAAAGCTTTTTAGGCCCCCTTATATGTATCCCGTGTAGAATTGTCAACAAAATATTGCAATATTAGTTCAAACCTGTCCCTTGGCATTTTTTGAGGGAATATAGTGGTTTCTAAAAATTCATCCCTGGTGAAATAGCTCTTTAGGGTAGGTTTTTGAATTGTCCCCATCAACATTACAAGCCCCAAGAACACACAAATGTCACTGGCTCCCACTTCCTGGCTCGCGACCTTGGTTTCAAGGGCGCACCAACTATACATTCTGCCGCATACATATTTGTTTCTCTAACAATTATTTTAATCACTTTGTCGTCGAAAAACAGCAAAAAAGCATCTAAAACGGACGTAAAATGCTTTCTTTTACCCGGGATCTTTTGTGTGCTCGTGACGAAATCTACCTCTAGCTACAACCACTGAACAGCAGTTGTTGTTATTACAGCTGAAGCTATTTCTTCTTCATCTGCGCTGTTTGGCACTTCTCTAATAACATCGGGCTGTGCTGTTCATCACTACTGTCATCTATCAAACCAATAATCTCTGCACCCGTAAGAGAATGAGGCGGCCCGGCAATTCCTCTGCGACTGAGTAGCCTCTAAGCCTGCGAAGCAAAACACTATCTGTGAATTGTTTGCTTTCGGTGCTTCCCCTTCATAAATGGCAAGAATTTCAAGTTCACAAAACATTCTCGAGATGGCAGGAAAGGATGTGGTACCTTCTAAGCAACTAATCCCTGATCGATATAAGTCGTCAAAAGCAACGGATATCAATCAATTTCGTATTAGTTCTAATTATGGAACAGAGATGGCATAAAGGTACATAACTTCTCGGTTCATAAGGTGAAAAATAGATCCCGCAAAGCAGCAGTGTTTCAGCATTCTAACTTCCGCCTGCACCGGTCGTTTGTGGTACGTCGAACTGGCTGAAAGGGTTGAGTCCAGCGGACGTACAGTGTACGGCGAACCGGCTTGAGGGGTTAAGAGGGAAGGAAAGTTCACTTCTCTCGTTGCTATGAAAATGTTCACATCAACTCATACTGTAACTGTAGCAGTATTGCACGTTAGTGTCTCCCACGAGCACAGCTGCTCTACCTACCTTCTCCTCCCTTCCTCTCTCGGATTCACGCATGTTTGCGCCAGCAGGTACAGTATTAATTTCTGTCTACGTGTGGACAGTCGAGTGGAATCAGCATCTCTCATATTACTCATAAAATAGGGATGTCAAATTCTTATTTCAAAAAATGATAAAATGTCTGACTGTCAAAACTTGTAATGAAAACATTCTGGTTTCTGCAACAGAATTTGAAATGAAGAATGTATCTCAGGAAAGCTTGTGCTCGCGAGTACTTTTTGGCTCGTATGACGAGAGCACCGAATTTAATTTAAAGAGCAACGTGGTGCTCGTGAGCACCAGGTTGAGAACACCTGCCTCAGTGTCATGTTAAAAATTGCCGCAATCTTAGCCAAACCAAAGTGGCGGCCATCCAAATGTTCAAAGTTTAAATCTAATTACGACTAAAACTTATCAGTGGCTGGCTCTCTACTAAATTTTGTACTTAGGCTATATACCTTAATTTGGGAAGCGTCTTGCTTCCAAACTACAAGGTCATCATCCAAACAATTTCGAGTTGACAGCCGTGCAAATTGTGCAAGCATTATAATCCAGAACTTATGATCCAATGAATCATTTGTTCACAGCACTTTGCATTCAGATAGTTTTATATAAGGACTTTCTGTTACAACGTGAATATTACATGCAGCCGCCATCTTGAAATTATAAAATATGAAAACAAATAACTCTCAACACATAAGAGCTATTGTAATGAAACTTAGTGACAAGGTAGGACAGTATATGTGGCCTTGTGTGGCCGAGGTATAGACTCTCCATACATTCAAGAAGGCGGCTGTACAAAATGTTAGAATATTTAATTTGACAATTCAGAATGAAATTTGGTAATTAAGATGAATTTTACCAAGGGGTATCATATAAGAGCTCTCTCTTGTGTTAGTCAAACGATTTTCAAACTGTATATAGTGCACAATGGCCGTCTTGAAATTTCAAAACAAATTAATAATATTCGATATTCTAGAGCTATAATAACAAAATTTAGTAATACAATAGAACCTTATAAGTCACTTCATATGCCTGAAGCAAAAGTACAGTGACTCCATAGATTCAAGATGGTAACAAAGTAACCCCTGGCACTACAGCCCGTGAAGGGCCTAGGCCTGCCAAGTGACCGCTGCCCAGTCATTTGGCCTGCAGATATTGGGGTGACGCGTGATCAGCGCATCGTGTCCCCTCGGCCGTTAATCTTGGTTTTCGTGATCGGGGCGCTGCCTCACTGTCAGACAGCTACTCAATTGTCCTCACGAGGCTGAGTGCACCTCGTTCCAGCCCTCACGTCAGTTTCTAAAATCCCTGACGGAGCCGGGAATCGAACCGGAGGACTCTGGGTGAGAGGCAGGCATGCTACCCCGACACCACAGGGCCGGCTATTCAAGATGGTGGCTAGGCATACTATTGAAGTACACAAATTAGTAACTCGGATGTTATTGCACAATTAAGTT
Source organism: Meconema thalassinum (assembly GCA_946902985.2). Taxonomy (NCBI): domain Eukaryota; kingdom Metazoa; phylum Arthropoda; class Insecta; order Orthoptera; family Tettigoniidae; genus Meconema; species Meconema thalassinum. The sequence continues at coordinate 571,045,943 of OX336388.2, read as the reverse complement.
GAAACGTAGTAAAAGAGGAGTATTATATAAGAGACGTGATAAATTTATCACACTGAATATAGCGCACAGCGACCAACGTGAAATTTCATAATTATTATTATTAACAGAAAAGCGCACGAATGTGCATAACATAGATTTACATTAGTGAAACAAACATGTTACAAAAGAGTTAATTGATGTGAAAAACATCATGATCCAGTAATCAATCAGGAATGTGTGCATTAAAGCATTCATTCATGACCAGTCATTATATTGTGAATTGAATGTTATTTGTGAAATAGAGCAACACTGTATGATGCTTTGTTCATTTTAAATATTATTCCTTGCTATAATCACAGAGTGATTTCTGGTTATTTTTACATCGTGTGATGTGATATGTGTCACAGAACTGGTCACATAACGAGCACACGCAGAGAAGATCGTCAAGATCTAGCAACGTAGAAATAGGAATATGGGAATCGCACTTCACTCTCATCCTTAACGGTACAGGTCAACAAGCGGCATATGAAATTGAATGTAGAGATCAACACGAAGAAATACTCCCCATCACTAAAACAGAGGTATTGGACATAATCAATGCTACGAAATGTAATAAGGCCGCAGGACCAGACGGGTTTTTCAACGAACATCTAAAGGAATCGGCACAATACCTATCAGAACTATGGTCCAAGCTCTTTACCAAATGCCTAGAAACAGGAAATATTCCCGAAGAATGGAGAAAATCGACCATTAAAACTCTCTATAAAGGAAAAGGTGAAACCAACAACCCCAACTCGTACAGAGGAATTGCACTGGAAAGCAACACCTTCAAGTTACTGACAAGAATTCTAACCAACAGGATAGTATATGAAGTCGACTCCAAGATACCGGAGGAACAATTCGGCTTTAGACGAGGAAGAGGAACCTTGCACGCAATTCAAAATCTGTTAAATGACATAGAGGAAGCAAAACGACTCCAAAAGGGAAAGTTTTATGCAGTCTTTATAGACTATACAAAGGCCTTCGACCTAATTGACAGAAGAAAGCTCACATCGAAACTTCAAAATATCATCGGAAATCACAATCCTTTAACAATCTTAGTAAAAAATATCCTGGCATACAACCAGATCACCATAGATGACGCAGTATGCAAAACAAAGGAAATAACCCAAACTAATGGAGTGTTGCAATGTGACCCCCTCAGTCCCATACTGTTCAATATTGCCACAGCCGATGTAACCACAGCAATCTGAGAGAAATCAAAGGACGCAGTGATCTACATATATGCGGACGACATGGTCCTAGGATCACCAAATAAGGAAGAACTGCAACACGCCTTCTCAGCACTGGTAGAATGGGCAGGAAATAACAGTCTGAAAATAAACTGGACAAAAACCCAACAGATGGTTTTTCGGAAAGGTGGGCGTGTAGCAGCAAACGACAACTTGCAATATGAAGAGGTCAAAGTGGAAATAGTGAATGCAGTTAAATACCTTGGGATCACTTTACAGACTACCGGAACATTCAGACTACACATCCAAGACAGAGCAGTGGCTTGCTTGAAAGCCATGCACGACATTATCAATCTACAGCAGCTATCCTTAAAAACAGCTATGCATCTGTTTGACGCAAAGATCCTACCAATTCTCACGTACAGGATCCACTTGATATGGGACTGACTAACGAAGAGAGATCTGGCCACCATCGAAAGAGTTAAAGCCCAATTCCTGAAGACCTTAATGGGCATCTCAAAATACACGCGCTCCCGCCTAACATATGAATTAGCACGGAAACCCTTCCTCGTCGAAGAAATAAGAACAAAATTACAGCTTCCATCAACAAAGAATGCTGAAGCGCACCTAACAGAGAGAAGACATTCCGCTAGAATTTTACAGCACGGATGCCATGATCAACCGGAAGTTTCATAATTGAAAAATAAATAACTTTCTATGTTTTAGAATTACAGTAACGAAAATTAGTGAAAAGGGGAAAACCTATATGGAGTATTGTATGCCCAAGGCAAACTAACAGCGATTCTAAATTAACAAGATGGAGGCTGGGCATAATATTAAAATGTAATAGTGAATCATTTATAGTGTAATTGCGCTGTTAAAATGAAACTTAGTAAGAAAAAAGCACCATATAAGGGACCTTCCTGAAATAAGCCATAAGAATAACGCACTGAATACAATGCATGGTGACTATCATGAAAATATAGAATTTAATAATTATTATATATAAATTGCAGCCAATGGCCATAGCAGGGTATTTTATTGGAATGCCCGTAGGCTCCCAGCAAGTGCAATTTCCTAGTTCCAACTTTGGCTACCAGATGCCACTGTCACTGACACCTAGCGGCAAACATTGGAACTTGATGTTGTTGTTGTTGTTGTTGTTGTTTTTTGAGTCTTCAGTCTTTTGACTGGTTTGATGCAGCCCTCAATGCCTCCCTGTCCTGAGCTAATCGTTTCATCTCTACATAGCTACCACACCCTACATCCGAGGCAATCTGTTTAACATATTCTAACCTTGGTCTACCCCTACAGTCAGGGCCGACGAGAGGCCGGTGTAAGGGGTGCTACAGCACCGGGACCCGGGGCGGGCCCAGTGATGTAATGTAAATGTTTGTGGCTAGTACAGAATTCTAGGCCTACCTCATCCAGTTCCAACCGGGAAACTGGAAATGTGTGTGGCTATAAAATTAACTTGATTTTTTATATATACCATACAAATCACAAAACAAACTTAAGTTGCAAACTAACTGTTTGAAAAATTGATGTTGGCAATGCTGCACAACAATCTATGAAGCGCGTGCGGGAGGATTCCCGCATCGAGGAAGGGTTTTCCCCGCTGTCCCCGCTCTGGCCGCACTGTGCTGCGTAAATAATGCTTTGTCATCCACTGTCAGTCGATTGTCTAATCCAATAGTAATACGTTGTGTTAGCGATTCACCACGGTTTGTGTGATTTGTATACGTCAGTTTTAATGGTGTCGGTGTGTAATATTTTTCAATTACGAATTACAATTTAGAATGCGTATAGTGTGTTTTTAGTGATACTTACTATGAATTGCAATTACAAACACGAATCACGTGCTCAAAAAAGGAAGGAAAAAGAGAAGACGGGGAGTTGAAGGAAAGAGCATCGAAGAGAGACCAGCTATTGCTTGGACAGATTTTAAAATGTCCTCCTTTATCATCGTCAGTTATAGAAAAAGGTAACATTACTAATAGGTCCACCAATAGTAATAGTTATAAAGTAGATGTTTTACCTACAAATGAACAACAAAATGAAATCGAATCAAACAAGGAAGAACCAGTTCCCATCACTGAAACAGGGACTCCTAGTCCTATTCAGTCTGTGTCGCCTACGAATATTGTATCTATCAAAGGCCACAAACCGCCTTTACCTTTACCAGACAAATATGTTGACTTAGGTGACCCTGCTTTCGATAGCAGCCGAGACTTACAATACCCTCATGTTCCTTTGCCTGAACAATTTCCTGTGGATTTGGTAGGCTATTCCGTTCCCGTGTCGGTCTTCCAAAAGAAACTTACAGATGGTGAATTGATTACTCGTGATCTTGTTTGGAGCAAGGGTAAGAAAGCGTTTTACTGTTTACCTTGCAGAATATTCAGTACGTTGCCCCAGCACAAACGATCTTCATTCGCTCTTTCTGAAGAATATTCTGCGTAAAAACGCTGGAAAAAGCTCTTCAATCAAGTGCCAGAACATGAGAGTAGTTCCAGTCATAAAAGCTGCTATGTTGAGTGGAAGTCAGAGGTGATCAAATCAAAAAATTATAAATCGCTATCAGACTTAATCTTTCACTCCATTCAACAAGAAAAGGACAAGTGGCGTGATCTTTCAAAGTGACTTCTTAATGTCACTTTATTCCTAGCTGAAAAAGGACTTTCTTTTCGGGATGGTATTGATAAAATCGGGAACCCCTCAAATGGCAATTTTTTGGGAATTTTAGGACTGCTGGCCAATTATGATCCAGTTTTGAATGAACATTTAAATAGAGTCTGCTCGTTTCAAGAAAAGGGAGAAAGAATGCAAGTGAATTATCTGTCTCATGATATTCGAAATGAGTTTATTTATTTGTGCTGCCCAAGTTACGAAGAAAAATTTAGAAGAAAGAGAAATGGCAAAATACTATGCCATAATAGTTGATGCAACACCAGATTCTGCACATGTTGAACAGACTGCATTTCTTTTGAGATATTTTTATTTGACTGAAAATGAAACTCAACCTTACCAAGTCGAAGAAAGGCTACTTTGCTTTACTGACTGTACCAAAAAAGGTGGAGAAGTCATTGCAGAACTTATTTTAGATAAGATAAAGGAGTTTGACATCCCATTAAAAGACTGTAGGGGTCAAGGCTACGACAATGGGAGTAACATGAAAGGAGCGTACAAAGGAGCTCAGGCAAGAACTATGTCTGCTAACAGTGAAGCAGTTTACTCTGCTTGCACTTGTCATTCCTTGAATCTGTCTGGAGAACAAGCAGCGGAGAGCTGTGTGGCTGCAGTAACATTCTTTGGAGCTGTTCAAAAAATGTTGAACATATTTAGCCCCAGCCCCCAAAGATGGGAAATTTTGAAAGCAAAGATACCAAGCTCCCTTCACTCGATGTCGAAGACTCTCTGGTCTGCTAGAGTAGACATCACTAAACCAGTCGCAGCTCACCTTCCAGGGATAATCGAAGCACTGGAGGCATTGACTGAACTGACCCTAACTTCTGAATGTCGGCGACACCTTGAGGGATTGAAGAAATATTTCAAAACCTTTACCTGCCTTCTTGCGTCTATTTGGTTCAAGGTAAGAATACATCATATATATTATGTATATTTATTATTCATTTCGTGTAGAAAAGAGGCGTGTAGCTACGGTAGTCAAAAATATCTGCGGAATAAATGGTCTTAACTACCAAAGAAAATATTATTTATTTTCCTGGTAAAATAGTATTTCTTTGACCTACAAAGAAATTTCAAGCCACATAAAAAATCATAAAAAACAAACACCTGTCACAAAAATACTTACTACAGTAGAACCTCGTTAAGTCGGCCCTCTTTAACGCACCCGTCTGCGTAACCCGGACTCGGTTTAGTTGTTTTTATTTTTGTTGCTGGAACATTTACTACTCAGTTAATGTCCCTTGAATGGAGTAGGAGTGGACCAGTTTTGTTTGACGGGGCTGTACTGTACTTACTATCGTGACTGTGTAGACGATGAGTCGTCGCCCATCCCCTCACCCCCGAGCCAATGGAGTAAACCTGTTGTATTCAATCACACCGCATCAACATTAGACCAGCTGATGAGCGAGAGCGCGCAGTCCTACCACTCTGCTCACTACCACGCACCCTAATAAGATGAAGTCTGTCGGTAATCAGTTGACACGTTTATTAGGTTTTAAAAGTGAATTTCACAAAAGACAATTTAGTAGTTCATGAACTTTCATAAATAAGCTATAGGCTATGTAGAATAATAAAGACAAACATTTTTGAACTATTCTCAATTTCTTTTCATGCCATGAGGGGGTGGGGCGGGGGGCGCCACTGATTTGCCACAATAAATGACTTTTTCAAAAAAAGAACTCATATCCTGCTTTGAATATTTTTGTTATTTTGAATTATAGCGATACCGGTTTCATTTAAAAGAACATTGTCAGTTGTTTACAAATAATAAGCGTTAGCGAAGGTCTCGTTTCTGTTAAGTGCAATAATCTTCCGTGCAGTTGCTGTACAATCATGGCAATTTCAATATTACTGATGTCATGTTTTTAAAATAAGGAAACAAACGAATTCTTTCTTTCTTACAGGTTTTAAAATCAATATACATTGTCAACATAGTTCTTCAATAACAAGGTGAAACTATGGATGTAGCGGCAATGAACTTAGGTTCTCTGATATAAGACTTGAAAACTATACATTGTAAAGAGTGGGACTGTATATATAGTGAAGCTGAAGTAGTGGCTAAAAATATAGGATGGCACCAACAACTCGGAAAAAAAAAAGATGCAAGCTCGTGAAGAGGATGGCAGTCATGTAGACAGTAATGATGCAAAAACTAATTTCAGAAATGATGTGTTCTATGTAATTCTGGACAGTATCATAGAGGACATGACAGTGCGGTTTCGATCAGTACAATCTCTTTGTAGCGGGTTTTCTGTTTTGTGGCAATGCAATGAAATGGCAGATGAATTAATTTCGGAAAAATCAGCTAAGCTTGTAAGGCGCTATTCTAATGACATAGGAAACGACCTTTCTGATGATTTACAAAACCTGAAATTAATTTACCAAGTTAACTTTGGTAGCAAACCTCTTACGCCCTTGGACCTTCTCAATAAAGTTAAAACTTTAAATTTGGAAACCCTATTTCCTAACCTTAATGTAGCATTGAGAATATTTGTTACCATCCCCACAACAGTTGCGAGTGCGGAGCGCTCTTTCTTGGTTCTCAATCGCGTAAATAACGTTTTCCGCTCGACGATGTGGCAAAATAGACTTTGAAGCTTGGGTGTTTTGGCTGTAGAAACGGAACGTGTTGTAACGTGTTTTTCGAGGGGTTTTATGCAACTGGCATAAGTCAGTAGGAAGCCATTCTATATTTATTTACGCGGCAAATTGTTCAGCCAAGAGAATTTTTCATGTTAATTTATTATTATTATTAATTTATTATAATTATTATTAAGGTATTTTCGGAGCATTTTATAAAAATTATTAGCATTCAGATAGGTTTTCTATGTCTTAGAAAACGCTATCAAGCAAATTATTACGAACGACGATATCATAGAAAATTATATGATTACGGAATTTTACGGAGTTTTCGTCAGTTAGGGTATTTGAGAGACATGACTCACTGGGAATTCGAGTACAAGCTGATTCCTGTCGAGAAGCATGACGCAATCTTGGGTCGCAAGGTCTAGAAGAGGCGAATTATCGAAACGGAACTCTCGCGCGCCGTGTGTAATGAGGCAGAGGAGGGGAACTAGCGGCGTGCTCAACCAATCAGCGGAGACAACGTAAGCTGGAAGTGGAGACTGGAGTGGGGGAACCAACAGGTGAATATATCGTTCGACGCGCCGTGAGACGAGGACTATCTGTGAAATACTTGCGGAGTGTGTATATACGCGGGGGACGCTCCGATGTTCCGTGGAACGGACAATCTGTGTAGAACTTGCAGTGTACGGTCGCAAGTGCGTGACGCTCCGATGTTCAGTGGAGTTAGCGACGAACTTTTGTAAAACGTAACCAGTGCGGTTTTACGAGAGTTTGGGTCCGATGTACGGACCATAGAATTATCTAATCTACCAGAATATCATCAAATTTCGACGGAGATGACGACGTCCAGGAGACTGTGGGAAGCACACAGCATCAGCAAGAACGAGGGAAATGCTTTGGCAATTTCCAGGGGTAAGCGCTAATGACGCAGAAATACGCAATCTCTCATTTTCTTTGTTTTATATTTCATAATTCAGTAACTTCATAGCTTGGAAATAAGAGTAAAATCAATTTATCAGACTCCGTTTTCACGTAATTTTCTATCGGTAATATTCAAATCACAACGCTCCAATTTAAATTTTAAACTTATCATTATTATTAATTTTGCTATACTTGTTTTATATAATAAATTCATTTCTTTTACAATGCAATCTTTGCTTTCAGTAGGTAGCATTAGATATAGACCAATTCCTTCTCCTGATACAATTGTTTGTTGGGTTAATGATCAAATCATACCACGATCTGAGTGAATAGAGTCTTGAATGTGTTCTGCCAGAGCTAGACGTTGTTAAATACAAATTCAGATTTCAACATTGCATTGAGGTCTTGGCGCCCATTAAAACAACATAGCTTAGGCAAAGGTAAACAGTTACATTTATCACCCAACAGTGTGGGCTAGCAAAACCATTACATTTGTCGCTACCAACATGGGGCACTAATTACCGTTTCAGTGTGAAGTCTACCAATGGGTTACTGTTTATTTGGGAGTGAGAATTATTAAAACAAATTGGAGTGCTTACATGACTTGACATTTAAACTTTACAACAGTATGGTTTAAAATCGGTAATGCATTTTATGGAGAGTTATAAATACATGTGTATGTATAATACACTAAATACATGGCTGTGATTAGTGAATTTGGGTTGCACATAAATGCATAAATGGCAGGGGCCCGAAATACCCCCAGCACCGGGGCCCGCGGCCGCTCTCTCTGGCCCTGCCTACAGTTCTTGTCCTCGACCCTTCCTTCCATAACTAAGCATGCTATTCCTGGGTGTCTTAATATGTGTCCAAATATCAAATGTCAGCAATGATATTAGTGATCACAGTATATTAATTCTTGATATTTCCAAGACCAATTATAGCATGTACACTCTGTCACATAAGTCGACAAAATCAACAACACACGAGGACTCTTGGGATAGGCAACACACTCCTGAAACTAATATATCTATAAACGCAGATTCCCATAATGATGCAGATTGTACTGTTAAAGCCACGTACCCACTAGGGGACAAGTTGCGGAACATGTCGCGGGACATGTTCCGGGGCATGTTGCACGGAACATCTTGGAACAAAGCCGCGCGTCATGTCGCTCGTACACACTAGCCAGTTGTTGCAGAGATGTCGCCCGAAGAGGTTGTCTTGATCAGCGCTGCGTACATTATTCTAAGTGAATCGAAATGTAAGAAAAAGAGAAAGAGAAGGTGGTGGGTGCGGAACTACTTACTACAAAGACAAAGAAGAGAAGATATTTTAAGTGATCTTCGAATATCTGACGGATCATTTGTAAATTTTACTCGAATGACAACAACTGATTTTGAAACTTTGTTACAAATGATCGGGCCTTCTATAGCCAAGCAAGACACGAATTTTCGAAATGCTGTTGGCCCTGCAATCAGACTTGCTATTACATTGAGATACATGTCAACTGGAGATTCATATGCTTCTTTGTCATATACTTTTAGAGTGTCAAAGCAACTCATCAGTAGAATTGTACCAGAAGTGTGTAAGGAAGTGATCAATGCATTGAAGATGTATGTAAAGGTGAGTACAGAATCTATTTTCTTAAAGTTACATACATACATGATTAGGTCATCGTTCCGATATAGGTACGGTGAACAGCGTATCGTGATTTTTTTAGCGTATGGCTTTTAGTGCCGGGAGTGCCCGAGGATATGTTCGGCTCGCCAGTTTTTGTAGCTGCTTCGAGACGGACACCCAATGGGTGAGCTACAAGTACCGTTGGGGAGGGAAGTTGGAATGTAAGGACGAGGAGTTGGAAGGTAGCGGCTGTGGCCTATAGTTAGGGACCAACCCCGGCATTTGCCTGGAAGGAAGATGGGAAACCTCAGAAGACCATCTTCAAGGTTGCCGGCGGGGGGATTCGAACCTCCTCGCCTCCCGGATGTGAGCGACTGCCATCAGTCGAGGTGGGAAACCTCGGAAAACCACTTCGAAGATGGCTGAGGGGGAATCGAACCCCCTCTACTCATTTGGGCCACCCGAGGCTGAGTAGACCCCGTTCCAGTCCTCGTACCACTTTTCAAATTTCGTGGCAGAGCCGGGAATCGAACCCAGGACTTCCGGGGCGGCAGCTAACCATGCTGACCGCTACGCTACGGAGGCGACTCCTAATAATGATACGGTATTAAACAAGTTTGGATTGTATTCAAAAAATTAGCCTCAAATTTTCGCCAAACATTATCCTCAGCTTATCGGCTATCCGCACAGCCATGCAAACTATATCCACACGGCGAAACCTCTTGCGGATATCCGCAAGTTTATCCACGGATATCCGCATCCACGTAGGGCTTTACACATGAGTATAGGAAAAGGAGTGGAGCATTGCGAGTTATAGGAAACTATAGATGTTGTCACAACGCGGCCAAAAGTGGAGGTGTTCCAACAAGGAATTAATTTACGAATGCATCTTGTTTTGTAGCAGAATGCATATTTATAATAAAATAAAATAAAGTAACTGAAATAAAATTAAATAAATAAAATAAAATATATAAAAGGTATTATTGGCAACATTGTAGCAAGGATTTGTCTTAGGGACTGGCTACTTAAAATACAACCTACGCCTAATGACCACAACTATCATTAAAAAAAAGCCCTCCTGCCGGGTGACAAGCACTTGTAAGGGGCTGAAAAATCGAACACAGACCGCTCCCTTTGCTTGCCAGTGGGTATCCGTGGAGCGGCACTAACTTCGAGGATATACCGTACTCTAAATATGTCCAACCCATGTTGAACTTCGAGTATAATTAATTTTAAAAACCAACGTTAATATTTTCGCAACCAATGTGAATTTGGTCCCTACTATATCGTTTAAAAGCCCATAGTGCAGGATATAACTCGCATGTTTACGAAGCTACAATATAAAAATTAAAATGTGCAGATCTGAATAGTAACTGAGAAACACAAAGAAAATGACGGCACCTTTTATCTTTATCATGTGCAAGGGTAAAGAAATCCAGGAATCTGGAATAATACCAAAAGTTGCTAATGAGTAGTATCGAAAACGTATTTGAGATAACAAGAGTAGATAGTGAAGATCAGCACAGGTTGACACATTCCAAAATATATTTATACGTCCAGTTTGGAGTGTGGGGCAGTGAAACACGCCTCAGGCAACTTCCCCAATTAAGAATTTTCCTAGTTGCCACAATGGAAAGAACTCATTAGCGCATCTTGGTATCGCCCCAATTTTGAACACGAATGAAAGATTATAAGTTATTGAGATTTATTACAATTAAGTTACAATATTACAATATAAACAAAAACAATATTAACCTTTGAACTTTTTTTTTTCCTTACGGTATGTTTATATCAGACTCCGTAATATCTGTCATATTCAGACTGTTGCTAATACTTGATGATGCCATATTTCGGTATTTCCCCATGCGCATATCAAGTAATATATTATTGATATAGTATTTTGCCATGAGTATCGAGTGTTCATCTTTCATCTCGCGTAATTCTGACCCCACATACTGTCCATACACTGCGAATTCGTCCTGGGTTACTTCCAGCATTTTATTTTTTGCGCTGCGCATCACTTCGAAGGCCTCTTCTAATCTCTCTTCGTGTGGAGTCTTTCTTTTTTTCGAATGCTTGGACGTTGTAGGTGTCTCCACAGATGGGACGGTATCGTCAGTACTCCCTGTGTTGGGTGAATCAGGGAATTCGTCATTGGTGTTGTCCTGGCACTGTGTCTGAAATAAAAAAGTAAATCATAATTTCTTTTTCAGGTCCCAACCACTGCAAATGACTGGAAGAAAAAAGCACATAATTACGAAATATTATGGAACTTCCCGCATTGTATAGGAGCTATAGACGGGAAGCACGTTTTGATTCAGGCGCCTCCGAATTCCGGCAGTGATTTTTTCAACTATAAAGATCAATTTAGCATAGTGCTCTTGGCTATTGTAGATGCTGAATATAATTTTATATATGCGAATTGTGGTGCCAAAGGAAAGTCATCTGACAGTGGAGTGTTTCAAGAATCTTCATTTTATAAAGCTATGGCTGTAAACCAGCTCAATTGGCCAGTGCCGGAGCCTTTGAGATACGATGAACCGAACATGCCCTTTGTACTAGTGGGAGACAGCGCGTTTGCACTGACCGAAAACATGATGAAACCATATCCCGGTATCCACGCAGTGGGAAATATGAAGCGCATATACAATTACCGGCTTTCAAGAGCTAGAAGAGTTGTAGAAAATGTATTTGGCATTATGTGTGTTGTGTTTCGTATATTTCGCAATCATATTTCTCTCCAACCTGCAAATGCTGAAGTTGTTGTAATGGCATGTGTCTACCTACATAATTTTTTAAGGCGAAATAAGCAATCGAGAGCACTCTACACCCCACATGGAACTTTGGATGGCGAGGACTTAGATCATAACATCGTGGAAGGATCTTGGCGCAGAGAAATTGTACCTGGTATTATGTTGAATTTGGAAGCGGTAGGAAGACCACCCACTCACTCCGCTATGGCAATAAGAGATCAGTTCGCTGAATATTTCATTAGTGCACAAGGAGGTGTTCCTTGGCAGAATAATGTAGCTTAGAAAGAAACTGGTAACTTTGTAGATATAGAAAAATGGAATAGTAAATTAACAAATAATAAGTAATTAATGTACCTATGAAGTAGAGTATATCTGTTTAGTATGCAAATAATTTACGTATCATACACATTTATCCATATGTAGGCACTGTAATAAAAAATATCTTACATTAATTAAATGTGACTTACTTGTGTCTCCAATGTGTCTATGCTGCCAGAAGTTGTCGCTCCTCTCAGTAAGAACTTCATGGAATCCCAGGCAAACCATGAACTGGATTTCACGTCATCCCGACTAGTACCAGTGATTTTAGTACCAGCAATTTTCTTTTTTTCACGAATAAACTGTGAGCGGAGCGTGTGGACTTTGCCCTCTACATCTTTTCTTGCCAATTTTAAAGTATTGGCTATATCTTCCCACGCGTCATTTTTCTTAATCTTATTTTTATAGTCCCGGTTTGAAGTGTCCCATAACAATTCATTGTTTTGGTACAGTTCAATAAGATTGAGCACTGTCTCGTTTCCCCACACTGCGGACATGTTAAGCGGCACTTATTTAGCTTTCAGGACAGTCTACACTCACTCAAGACTGACGCCAGAATGTCGCGCGGCCCTGTGCGCTCGCTCGGGGTGCGACAACAAGCAACATGTCCCGCGTCATGCACAAATGCTGCACCATGTTGCATGCAACGTCAGGGAACAGTCCGCAACGTTGCGCGCGTCTATGTTGCGCGTCATGTTGAGGGACATTTGTCCCCTAGTGGGTACGTGGCTTGACTCTCTATATAACTCTTTCATCCAACAATTGAATCTAAGGAACAGGCATAGCCAAAGAAAAATAACAAACAATACTAACAATAAAAGACAGACTACTAACTTACCATGGGTCACAGCTGAACTCCTTACACTTATAAAACAACGAGACACTCTGCATGCAAAGCTCAAAAATCCCCTTCACAGAAATAATAATGATATGAATCAAGAATACTGTAGATGCCGGAATAATGTAACAAACTTAAAAAGAAGACTAAAGTCAAATTACTACTCAGAAAAATTCAGAACATATGGAAACAATCCTAATAAAACTTGGGAGACATACACAACAAAAAACCAACAGTTGAGACATGCACTTCACTTGAAATAGTCAACAAAATTATCACAGACAATCAAGAGTTATGTGAATCATTTAACTTGTTCTTCACAAACATTGCTGGAAGTCTATCAAAAGCTATTCCTGAACAGAAGGAAATCCTCAGTAAGGACCACAATCAGTCAAATTCACTCTACTTATATCCAACAGATGAAGCAGAGGTCAAGTCCATCATCACAAATTTAAAGAAAAAAAAGAGCTGTGGTTTAGATAGGATCAAGACAAATTTCATTAAAAACAATATGCAATCATTTATTAAAATCTTGGTTGAAATGATTAATGAGTCCTTAGTTACTGGCATGATACCAGATGACTTAAAGTGGCCAAAGTAGTTCCTATATTTAAGGGTGGTGACAAAAGAAATCCAAATAATTATAGACCTGTTTCTATTTTATCGGTAGTTTCAAAAATTCTGGAAGATGTGGTAAAAACAAGATTGCTTTCATTTCTGAACAAGAATACATTCTTTCATAATATGCAATATGGATTCAGGGAAAATTCTAGTACTGAGGCAGCAACTATTGACCTAATAACAATGCTACAAGAAACTATTGACAAAAATAATATGGCAGTTGGGTTATTTATTGATCTCACAAAAGCCTTTGATACAGTAGATCATAAAATACTGTTATCAAAATTAGAAAATGCTGGTATCCGAGGTATAGCACTAAAATGGTTCCAAAGCTACCTTATTGGAAGAAAGCAGCATGTAGCTTTGAATAAATGCATAAGTTCAGGAAAATATATAACTCATGGAGTTCCACAAGGATCTATAATTGGACCTACATTATTCTTAATTTATATAAATGATATTGTGGAATGTAATTTGAGAGGGCATATCAAATTGTATGCAGATGATACAAATTTCTTCTACACTGGGAAAGACATAATTGAAATCATACAAAATGTGCAACAAGATATAAATACTCTCTCACAATGGTTCCAGGCCAATAAATTAACAGTGAACCTACAGAAGACCAATTACATGGTAATTTCAAAGCAAAGCATGAAAGAAATCACACATGACAAAATATATATAAATAATATTGAAATAAAAGAGGTTAATCAGGCCAAGTATTTAGGTCTAATCATCAACAAACACCTGACCTGGATTGAACACGTTGAACGAATTGCTAAGAAACTCTCACCTATAGTAGGGATCCTAAGGAAACTTCGGTATCTTATTCCCCTAAACCTTGTAAAACAAATCTACTATTCACTTGTACATAGCAAGCTCCAATATTTAAATGTTATTTGGGCTCACTGCAGGAAATCCACACTGAATGATTTAATGACTATTCAGAATATGGCTATTAGAAACATATTTAACCTTCCTTACTGCACTCCTGTAAAAGATCTGTACATCAGAAGTAAAATTCTACCCCTCAGCATAAGTGCAGATCTCCGAGCAGCTATGCTAATATACAAAATTAAACACAACACAATACTCTATAGCTTTCCCTACATCTTGAACTCAGACAATCATTCTTATGGAACTAGGCATGCGAAGGACGTAGCCTTATATATAATTCACTCTTCTAAATACGGTAGAAATAGTTTCAAGTTCTCTGCATCACAGTCATTTAATAAACTTCCCGATGAAGTAAAAAGTGCACCAACTTTGTCAGTATTTAAGAGGAAAACTATGAAAGTATTGTGGGAAAAATTCGATGCATCTTAATACATCAAATAAGCTTAAAAATCCTAAGTGCTTATCATTTTAAGAGACCTTGGTCTAAACAATCTTAGATATAGTATCAACTTTACTAATAGGCCTATGCCCTTATTCATCAATTTGTGTTACCTTCAGAATTTTCTTCCTTGGTGTGTAAACACACATATTACTGTACAATTCCTCTGTACGAGCCTATGGCTCTTTGGAATTAATTGAATAAAATATCTACTAACCTATCTCTTTTCTTCATTAGCAGTCGCCAGAAACGTGCGTCAGGCCTCGGCAGCCGGCACAGTCCATACCCTCGCCGCTAGATGGGGGCTTCATTCATTCCATTCCTGACCCGGTCGGAGACTGGAAGCAGGCTGTGGATTTTCATTTTTTTTCAGTCGCCAGAAACATCTCTCCTCTCCCACTCGTCTTAATTTGGCTACACACTACCAATTGTAGTGGTAGGTTCTTTTACATGCCATAAATCTATGACATGGACCCGTGATCTTGGGCATAACAGTTTAACATGTTACCGACTATGCCAGTGAAGCCGCTGTCCTTGAGGTAAATCTGAGACTTGTTCTCATACAAAACTGCGGCTTTCAGTCACATCAGCCAAAAGCGTAAGCTTTCAAAGATAATCGCCACTTAAGTGGAAAAAGAAGTGTATCAATGCAGTTCTCATTAGGAGAATGTATTAATGAATCACTCAAAGTACTTTTAAGATACAATGAAAATTAGCAGTAATGTAGAAGTTTGTAAATGATTTCCTATCACCAAGTAAAAGAATGGTGACTCCATACATTCACGATGATGGCTGAGATGTAAGCTTCTCCACTGTCCCTTAAACGTTTACGCTTTACATCTTTCCATGCATTGGGATCACTTTTCTTTTCCTGCACCTGTTTTTGTCAAATTGTGCCCATTGCTGGGTGACAACAATACATTATAATCACTATTATCGGCTGATTGCATGTCTACTTTCTTGACGAGTAACTAAATAAGCTTAGTAATACACAGTTGAAAATGCCAGAATAGCCTCTTGTCTAGAATGTGTTCATTATATGCATTCACTTCTTAACATTGTTGGCGCGTAGGTGCGGCAAGCGATGTAACCTAGACTTTTATTTCCGTGATTTTTAAAGTGCATTTCGATTTACAATTTTCGGAATACTGAAGCCATCTGTTGAGATATTCTCGAACTACTTGCAATTGCGTAATCAGAAAACATCATAGATGTTTGTTCCGTGAAGTAATCAAATTATGCAATATGTAACATAGACGTTTGTTTGTGCATATGCTTCAATTGATCATCATCCTTTCATGTATTAGTCCTAGAAGAACTGTTACGGTCTATACAAAAGATTTGCATTTTCGCACCATCTTTTCCTGGGGTGACCTGTCCCACCGGGACAGTAGTTGACAACTGCTGATTTTAAGTTTTGCATATATTGTATTAATGAAAGTCATTGCATTATGAGGAGACTGGAAACCAGATTATCTAGAAAAATTGTTAAGAAACTTTGGAATATGAAACAACAAGTAGGATGGATTAAGGAAATTCACCTTGGGTGACTTGCAAAACAAAACAAAAAATTTAAAAAACCTGAAAGGCATAAAAACATGATTTCAACCAAAAATAGACAAACGTCATACTGTAAAGATTTACAGATGAGGAACGCCTGAGAAGATCAGAGCAAATGAAAAACTACTGGGCAACTCGGAAAGAAAACTTACTGATGAAGAGGACCAAAAAATGATTGACTGAAGTGGTCCAATGAGGCCGTAAAAGAAGAAGAAGAAGAAAGTCATGTAACTTATTATACAGTGCTTTTGATTTAAAATGTTACTATAATTCTGCGGCAGTTGTTCAAATAGGCAATCACATTATTTCTTCTAAAAGTGACGACTGGGCAATTGAATAAAAGATGTTCTGCTGAAGAAGTCTCTTGACAAAGGCAGTAATATCCTGTGATTATATTAATGTGAAATCTTTCAAAATAACTGCCAAATTTAGCATGTCCTGAAAGGAATTGTGTAAGAGCAAAGTTGCATGTTAAGGTGATATTGTTATGATATTATCGTGTATAATACAGAGTCCGCCAGAAATATGTATATACTCTTTGTCAGACGATATCGGGATGTGGACATTGTCAACTGTTATCATTGATTTTAAATGTCTTTTGCTCAACAGATGTCGGTAATTACATTACGATAGTGAGAAAACGAAATGGTTGGAGCACGTTTGACGTTCGAGCAGCGAAAGTACATTCTGAAGTGGTTTATCAGGTTTGGTAATGCCGTTGAAGTGCAACGTCAGTGGAGGAGGGAGTTTGAAACAGAACCCCCAACACGCCTAACAATTAAACGGATTACTGGGAAGTTTGAGACGCATGGAACGATTAGTGATATTCATAAGGAAAGATCGGGAGAACATGTACAGCTACTAGTCCTGCTTTGTCGGCTCACGTGTTGGAAAGGTTTGCTAATTTTCTCCACAGAAGTCTGCTACGCAATGTGCGCGGGAAGTGGGGATTAGCAGTACAAATGTTTGACGGATTTAGAAAACAGCTAAGTGGAAAGTTTACATCCCACGATTACTGCATGCGCTTAATGAGGATGATCCCGATCGTCGAATGCTTTTTTGCGAATGGTATCAGCAAATGGTCACTCAAGATGAACAATTTCTGACGAAGTTAGTGTGGTCTGATGAAGCCCAGTTTAAACTTAGTGTAACAGTGAATCTACATAACTGTGTCTACTGGGCTCCGGAAAATCCGCATGTTCATGTGAACAAGGCGGTCAATCTACGAGGGGCTAATGTCTGGTTTGAACTGTCGTCGAGGGGCTTACTAGGACCCTTTTTCTTTGATGGTACTGTCACTGGAGCAGTGTACTTGGGAATGTTACGCACATTAATTTTACCAGCTTTACGTGCACTTTATGGAGCCTATGATGAAGTCTTCTACCAACAGGACGGGGTGCCACCACACTACCATGTAGCAGTAAGAGCTTTCCTGGATGACAAACTGCCGGGACATTGGATTGGACGAAGAGGGCCCATTGAGTTCCCCCCACGGTCGCCAGATCTTACCCCTATGGACTTTTACTTGTAGGGAACTGTGAAAAATCGAGTCTATCGATGTAAGCCTCGCATGCTGGAGGCCCTTCGCCAGGAGATTACAGCGGCATGTACAGCGGTCCCCATTCAAACATTGACGGACGTCGTTGCAGCGACCGCTCGTCGTTCTGCTATATGTCTGGCAGCCAACGGTGAACATTTTGAAAATCTCATGTTGTAATGGATTCTACAGCCCTTACGTTGAGCGACAAATGTAATGGTTTCGTTCGCCCTCACGTTGAGCGACAAGTGTAACGTTTTGCTAGCCCCTAACGTTGAGCGTACAATGTGGCAGTTTGGCTAGCCCACACTGTTGGGAGATAAATGTAACTGTTTACCTTTGCCTAAGCTATGTTGTTTTAATGGGCGCCAAGACCTCAATGCAATGTTGAAATCTAAATTTGTATTTAACAACGTCTAGCTCTGGCAGAACATCTTCAAGACTCTATTCACTCAGATCGCGGTATGATTTGATCATTAACCCAACAAACAATTGTATCAGGAGAAGGAATTGGTCTATATCTAATGTTACCTACTGAAAGCAAAGATTGCATTGTAAAAGAAATGAATTTATTATATAAAACATGAATAGCAAAATTAATAATAATAATAAGTATAAAATTTAAATTGGAGCGTTGTGATTTGAATATTACCGATAGAAAATTACGTGAAAACGGAGTCTGATAAATTGATTTTACTCTTATTTCCAAGCTATGAAGTTACTGAAATATGAAATATAAAACAAAGAAAAATGAGAGATTGCGTATTTCTGCGTCATTTGCGCTTACCATTGGAAATTGCCAAGGCATTTCCCTCGTTCTTGATGATGTTGTGAGCTTCCCACAGTCTCCTGGACGTCGTCATCTCCGTCGGAATTTGATGATATTCTGGTAGATTAGATAATTCTATGGTCCGTACCTCGGACCTAAACACTCGTACAACCGCACTGGTTAAGTTTTGCAAAAGTTAGTCGCTAACTCCACTGAACATCGGAGCGACACGCACTTGCGACCGTACTCTGCAAGTTCTACACAGATAGTCACTAACTCCACCGAACATCGTAGCGACACGCACTTGCAACCGTTCTCGGCAAGTTCTACACAGATAGTCCTCGTTTCACGGCGCGTCGAACGGTATATTCACCCGTTGGCTCCCCCACCACGGTACCGCCTTCCAGCTTACGTCGTCTCCATTGATTGGCTGAGCACGCCGCGCTATCTTCCCCTCCTCTGGGTCATTACACTCGGCGGGAGGGTTCCGTTTCAACAATTCGCCTTTCCTGGACGCTGCGACCCAGGATTGCGTCATGCTTTCCGACAAGATTAAGCGTGTACTTGAAATCCCAGTGAGTCACGTCTCTCGATATACCCTAACTGACGAAAACTCCGTAAAATTCCGTAATCACATAATTTTCTATTATATTGTCGTTCGTAATAATTTGCTTGATAGCGTTTTCTAAGACATAGAAAACCTATCTGAATGCTTATAATTTTTATAAAATGCTCCGAAAATATCTTAATAATAATTATAATAAATTAATAATAATAATAAATTAACATGAAAAATTCTCTTGGCTGAACAATTTGCCGCGTAAATAAATATAGAATGGCTTCCTACTGACTTATGCCAGTTGCATAAAAACCCCTCGAAAAACACGTTACATATTCGCCTCGGATCATCGGATGATTTACCGTGACGACGGTCCATTATCCGATTATCCCAGACACGTTAATAAACCCCATCCAAAATACATATTACATAAATGAAATCACCCTAAATTACAGATATATACACTCATAATTTTTCTTCACGCACTTTGCGTCAAAGTTTGTTGTCACTATGGATTGCACTTTGCAACCAGTCCAATGTTTTACGTATAGAATATTGTTCCACGGATATTTCCGCCTCTCAAATTTCTCTATGTTGGAGAAATAGACATAATTAATGTGTGAGCACTATGTATTTATGATGTCATATCACACGCATTGAAGGTGTTCTGATATATTTATATCACCATAGAACTTCCTAATTTCACTGGAGGTCCCCTCCTTATGGTGAAATTTAATTCCACTTATCACCGAGCACACGATCACACTACTGTGGCAGCGCCTCGTGACCATAATACTTAATCTCTCTTTTAAAGTAGATTAAATTAATATTGACTTCTGAAAAAAAAAACAGTAAATGCGCATTACATATAACACCAAATATTTCTGTGCCGTAATCGCCCTGTCTTGTTAAGTTCCCGTTAACCATATTCTACTTAATACTAGTTCTCAACACAGACCATTTCTCCTCACACAAATAATACCATTGTACAAATTATCTTAAATTACACACTTACAAATCTTACATGGCGAGGCCGTAAACAGAAATCACGTGTGCTGATATGTATGAGTTTCATGAAGGACTGTCTCGCATTCTGATGGCCCATCTTTTGCCTCGTGGACGCCTTAAGCAAAAATACCATGTACAAGCGCTCACCCATCTCTTGGAGGCGAATGGGAATTCACCAGCGCTACCAAATTCTGGCCTTGGTGTATCGAGACATTTTAGTGCTCAAGAGCATCCGACAATCCCGTCATATTTCCCTGTACCTTAAAAACTCTCATTTACTTACATACTACCCCCCTGTGTGACCTCTGATACGCCTGCCTGGAAGACCATCTCCTCCCACGCACCAAATACCACATTTACTCATTTGATAGGCTGGCTCGCCAGCTAAACACACTCACTTTATGACACATATTTTCGTAGACTATGTATATTATACGTCCCGTATAATCTGTTTCCCTCACTATTCTCCAGCACATATGCTGTTTTCCCAATACGTTTGGAAACTATAAATGTTCCTGTGTCACCTGCTTCCAACCTTGCATGTTGCTCCTTTTAAATGAACGTCATCGCGTTGCTCTACCTAGCATATTTCTCAGTGTCTGTAATGATGCCCTGTTGCTACTGTCCACACATGCACATATTAAAATACCGTCCTCTGCTTTAACCACAGGATAATCCCTACATAAATTAGTGTCCCTCGATATCATGTCTGCAAGAATGTTATCTTTACCTTTAATATATTTTACTGTGAATTCGTATTCCTGCAGAGCAAGAATCCACCTACTAACTCTGTTAGAACTGAGTTTACAAGTTCTCATATACAGTAATGCATGGTGATCTGTGTGGATCTCAAATTTCCCCCCTACTAAATACATTCAAAATTTCCCTAAACTGAAAACAATGCCTAAAAGCTCTGACTCAGTAATCGTGTATCTTTTTTCTGCTGCTGTCAGTCCTCGCGAGGCTAAAGATACAATGCACAGATTACCCTCATCATCTTTCTGACATAATACCCCAGCAATGCCTATATGTGAAGCATCTGTCATAACCACATATTCCTTCTCTTTTAACGGATATTTCAGCACTACAGCTTTCTCAAATCCTTCCTTCAGCGCTCTAAAAGCCTGATCATGCTTGGACTCCCATCTCCACCGAGTCCCACTTTTAAGCAATTCCCTGAATGGTTCTACCAACCCTGAGTATTTAAGAACGAACCTCCTGAAAAAGTTGCAAATTCCCAGGTAAGTTTTTAACTGTTTAACATTCTGTGGCACCTCTGCGTTAAGTATCTTATTAACCCTACTTTCTTCTGGTGTTACACCTCTACTTGACACTCTATGACCTAAAAATGTCACTTCTGACTGACAGAATGACGACTTAGACAGCTTCAAAGTGAACCCTGCCTGATCTAACTTCTGAAAAATTATATCTAAATGAAGTAGATGCTCCTCAAAACTGCGTGAACTAATTACCATATCATCTATGTAAATGGTTACAAACTCTCCTGTGTCATCCCCTAATGCGATGTTTAAAGCCCTAATTAAAGCTGCTGAACTACTCTTTAACCCATAAGGTGTTCTACAAAATTGATAAAGGTTATATTTATGACTAAAAGCTGTAAATGGTCTATCTTCGTACATAAGTGGCACTTGCCAAAAACTGGAACTCAAATCTACACAAGTGAAATACTTCTTCCCCTCAAATGTTTGCATTAATTCCTCTATTGACATAGATTTCAGCTGATCTGAACTAATTCTACTGTTAACCAAACGAGCGTCTAAACAAATACGAACAGTGCCGTCGGTCTTGGGTACCGTTATCAAAGAATTAACATACGGACTGTTAGAGTGCTCAATAATCCCATCTTCAAGCATCTGGTTAATTTGTGCCTCAACTGCACTCTGATAAGCGAAAGGTACAGGATATCTATGTCCTGTGAATACTGACCTATCAATAACGTTCAATGAATGTGTATAGCAATTGGCCATACCAATGCGATCCTCAAAAACTCTCCTATTACACCATAACACATCATAGAGCCGAACACACTGTTCATCCTCTATATTTCCCTGAAATGCAGCCTCACGTAACGAGTCCTCTAGACTTCCGTTCGTAATCACACTGCCCACAAAACATGGAGAACCCCGCTCTACGGCTGGCGATATCTCATTTAAAGTACAAATCACACCTACAATACTACTCCTCTGAATATGGTCATTGAACGCTACTTCTACTTCAGAATCTCCCCATTTAAATTTCAAACTCCCTACATCATAACATAAGTTACCAGACACTCTACTTAGCCACTCTGAACCCAAGATAACACTGAATACTAAATTTGGAATTACAAGGCAAATCTGCTTCTCTACATGATTATTAATTTTAATGTCTACTAAAACTTGCTTAGAAATTACTTTAGACCTCTTCCCAACAGCTGTGATAACAAAAGTGCTTTTAATTGGCATCTCCTCAAAATTTACTCCAGTTCCTTTCATTTTATCATAAAATGCACTACTTATGCAACTCTTCATACAACCACTATCAATTAAAACATCTGTGTACGCCTCGGACACGTTAAATTTAACTATGGGGCTCTTACTAACCACTTCCTGAGTAATACCTTCATCATTTAGTTCATGTAATAATTCATTTCTTACATTTAGGTCATAGGGTTCCTGTATAATTGTATGGACAGGGCATGCTACAGACTGAGATTCTGACCTTACTTCGCAGCCTGGTTCGCGTTTAAAGAACCGCTACAGCTGGCCGTAGTACTACTAACTACTAAACTGGTCTGGTTGTTCTGGGCTGTGTTGTCATTGTTTGGCTGTATATTACTACCACTAGGCTGTCCTCTTCCTTGACCCCTATTCTGGTTGTAATTATTGTCATTATAATTTCTCCCTTGATTTCCCCTGAAATCATTGTTTCTCCCTTGATTTCCCCTGTAATCATTGTTCCTCCCTTGATTTCCCCTGAAATCATTATTCCTCCCTTGATACTGATTACCATAGCCATTTCCTCTGTTCTGATTTAGCTGATTACTATTATTTCTATTTTGAGCGTTGGCCCCTTCGCCACCGTTCCCTTGAACTTCCTGATGCCTGGCTTCGTTAGGTCTATTATTATTATTACCCTGGTTCCTATTGAAATTGTCCTCATAACCCCCTCTCCCTAGTGCATCAAATGTGCTTAACAAATTTTCTACTTGTGATATTGTCTTTACATTCTGGATACAAGCAGCCTCCTTGATCCTATAGGGAAAGTGCCTAAGTAGCAACCTCACCACATCACTTTCCTCCTTCAAGCCATCCAGATATTTACACACTAATACCTGCCCTAAAAAGTATTCGGTCATGGTGGAGCTTCCTTTAGGGTTATATTTACCACACACTACTCCCTCACGATGCTGCGACTGAATAACCTCATTCCAGAACTTTTCACAGAATTTCATTTTAAAATCATTAATATCAGTAAACTTGTCTCTGTAGACAGCAAACCAATTCCTCGTTTCCCCCACAAACACTTGTTCTAAAATTTCAACTACCTGGCACCACTCAATACTACCATTTTCCAACCTTTCCCCGAATTTATTTTCTATAGTGTTCATGAACTCCATTGGGCACCCCTGTCGATTGCTGAACTTACCCAGTTCTACCTCCCTGTGTGTGCTATTCACAAAAACTGGCCTATTCTGACTATTTTCTTGCCTGATCCTAGCTTTTAATTTTAATTCTAATTCTGCGATTTTCTCCTCAGCCTTCCTCTCAATACTGTTTACTGTTAATTTAATGCTTCCTTCTGATTTTTCTACTTTATCATATAGCTTTGCTTGTTTCCCCTCAATCTTGCTAATGCTCTCTCTATTACTCTCTCTTAAATCATTTACTTCTGCAACTATTTGCGAGTGGACTTTCTCAATTCTACCCCCCAGCTGTTCCTTAACCTCTTTAGTTGCTACCTGAATTTTGTCAATTTCTCCCCCCAATTGCTTTTTGACCTGCTGTGTTTCCAGTTGCACTAGTTCTTTTAAATTTTCAGCCTGTGTACTGATTCTAATTTCTAACTCCTCCTGTACTTTTCCTAATTTCTTGTCTACATCTGCAATGATCTCTTTAACCTTCTCTTCCATTACTCCTCTGATTTCTCCTCTAATCTGCTCCATTTTCACACTAATTTCCTTGTTGTTCTTATCTAATTTTGCATTATTCTGTTCTAATTTTTTATTTAAAGCTTCTGTACTTTCTTTATTTTCCCTACTGTTTTGTTCTAATTTTGCATTATTCTGTTCTAATTTTGCATTTAAAGCTTCTGTACTTTCTTTATTTTCCCTACTGTTTTGTTCTAATTTTGCATTATTCTGTTCTAATTTTGCATTATTCTGTTCTAATTTTGCATTTAAGGCTTCTGTACTTTCTTTATTTTCCCTACTGTTTTGTTCTAATTTTGCATTATTCTGTTCTAATTTTGCATTTAAGGCATCACTACTAACTTTGTTCTGATACATGAACTCGAGAAGTAAAGTTTTTAATTCTGGTTGGCCGCCTACACTCCCTGTTTCAGTATCGGGATTTACCTCCGCTACCCCGGTACTACCATCACTCGACATACTGCTCGTATCATCACTCTCCAGTTGATGACCACTACGTAACCTCATCTGTCTTTCTTTCTCATCCCCCATAATGATATACACTGATAAAGACAAATAACCCCCAAAATACAGGCACAGAAATATATACCCTTCTCCTTCCACAAATGTTATTAGGTTTTCAGCCCCAAGTTGTCGGCGACAAATGTAATGGATTCTACAGCCCTTACGTTGAGCGACAAATGTAATGGTTTCGTTCGCCCTCACGTTGAGCGACAAGTGTAACGTTTTGCTAGCCCCTAACGTTGAGCGTACAATGTGGCAGTTTGGCTAGCCCACACTGTTGGGAGATAAATGTAACTGTTTACCTTTGCCTAAGCTATGTTGTTTTAATGGGCGCCAAGACCTCAATGCAATGTTGAAATCTAAATTTGTATTTAACAACGTCTAGCTCTGGCAGAACATCTTCAAGACTCTATTCACTCAGATCGCGGTATGATTTGATCATTAACCCAACAAACAATTGTATCAGGAGAAGGAATTGGTCTATATCTAATGTTACCTACTGAAAGCAAAGATTGCATTGTAAAAGAAATGAATTTATTATATAAAACATGAATAGCAAAATTAATAATAATAATAAGTATAAAATTTAAATTGGAGCGTTGTGATTTGAATATTACCGATAGAAAATTACGTGAAAACGGAGTCTGATAAATTGATTTTACTCTTATTTCCAAGCTATGAAGTTACTGAAATATGAAATATAAAACAAAGAAAAATGAGAGATTGCGTATTTCTGCGTCATTTGCGCTTACCATTGGAAATTGCCAAGGCATTTCCCTCGTTCTTGATGATGTTGTGAGCTTCCCACAATCTCCTGGACGTCGTCATCTCCGTCGGAATTTGATGATATTCTGGTAGATTAGATAATTCTATGGTCCGTACCTCGGACCCAAACACTCGTACAACCGCACTGGTTAAGTTTTGCAAAAGTTAGTCGCTAACTCCACTGAACATCGGAGCGACACGCACTTGCGACCGTACTCTGCAAGTTCTACACAGATAGTCACTAACTCCACCGAACATCGTAGCGACACGCACTTGCAACCGTTCTCGGCAAGTTCTACACAGATAGTCCTCGTTTCACGGCGCGTCGAACGGTATATTCACCCGTTGGCTCCCCCACCACGGTACCGCCTTCCAGCTTACGTCGTCTCCATTGATTGGCTGAGCACGCCGCGCTATCTTCCCCTCCTCTGGGTCATTACACTCGGCGGGAGGGTTCCGTTTCAACAATTCGCCTTTCCTGGACGCTGCGACCCAGGATTGCGTCATGCTTTCCGACAAGATTAAGCGTGTACTTGAAATCCCAGTGAGTCACGTCTCTCGATATACCCTAACTGACGAAAACTCCGTAAAATTCCGTAATCACATAATTTTCTATTATATTGTCGTTCGTAATAATTTGCTTGATAGCGTTTTCTAAGACATAGAAAACCTATCTGAATGCTTATAATTTTTATAAAATGCTCCGAAAATATCTTAATAATAATTATAATAAATTAATAATAATAATAAATTAACATGAAAAATTCTCTTGGCTGAACAATTTGCCGCGTAAATAAATATAGAATGGCTTCCTACTGACTTATGCCAGTTGCATAAAAACCCCTCGAAAAACACGTTACAATGTAACCATATGTTTAACTGAACACAGTACTACATGTGTAATCAAAATTTAAATGTAAAAGAAACACAAAATAAGTAGTTCTTGTTCCGTAAAAAGTGTATACATTTTTCTGGCAGACTCTGTATAAGCAATTGGGGTAGTTGAAATCTGACCATGGATGGTGAATTATATTGAGAATGGTTGCATAGGATTTATATTAATTGGCATGAGATTGAGGAAAAGTACCTTTTGATGGACAAAAACAGTAATTGCATCAATTTATAAGCAGGGTAACAGGAAAGGTTGCGACAATTTGATCAATTTCTTTGATAAATATCTCTGGCAAAATGCTCTAAGGTATTGTAGAAAGGAGAGTTCAATCATTGGTCAAAAACAAGATGGACGAAATCCAGTGTAGCTTCAGTCCATAATCAGGATGTCGGGATCAAGTTTTCACTATGCACCAAGTTATTGCAAAATGTTATGAGAGGAATAAGCAGTTGTGTCTTGTTATTTCTACATCTTGAGAAGAAATACAATATAGTACCAAGGGAAATGATTCTGAGCATCGTAGAGATTACTACCATGACCCAAGTAGTGTGCAACCATGGTTTTCATGACTGCACTATTAACAACAAGTTTAAAAATGTCTAGAAAATCATTTTACATTTTAATCTTGGGTGGTATACTGCCGATAAATGCGATGCTTGAGAGAATTCACCACTGTCTGACAGCTTCCCTGCCTTTCACAAGTTTTGACAGCCTAGGATAGAATACTCCAATGTTTTCAGTTCCTTTTTTATTTTTGGTATAAATTGTATTTCGTCTTCTTGTATGTTTTATCCTAAAAGACCTCAAACAGACTGGAAATATAAGAAGGTTCATTTTATACCTATAATGAAATTTAAAGCAGTTTTTAGTACATGTGTACTGTAGTTGCCAATTAATTGGTAGATGTCTTGCATATTGATATTGAGAGATGTGTCTAGATCTAGGAAGTTTTGGTTTATGTGAGGATATACTAACCTGACACATTCCTGTGTAGAGTTAAGATATCTGTTGGTAATTGCCATCAGACTGCTATCAGTTCTGTCTGAGAATAACCCGTGCAATCCTGTTTTTATTGATTGCTAATTTGCTGAAAGAGAAATCTGAAAGCCTTTGAATAATGAATAAATGGTTGCCACAAAACAATTTAGTTCTTCAATGTCTAATTTTGCAAAGTATTTACCTTACTTTGTTTCATTTCAGCTGCTTGCTCATATCAGGAAAGTTGGAGGAAGAAGGAACTTAGCAAGGAAAACTTTAATTGATGAGAGATTCTTAATATGAAGTAATTGAAGTGATTCAACCCTTAATGACCAAGTTATGAATCTCTACAAGTACAAATGATGCCACAAATTGTGATATGAGTATATGTTCATCCAATTTGAAATATCTCAACATGACAATATAATAAGGTTTAAGACTGACACAGTATGTATTTCTAGTTATCTTTGTCAAGTTTTATGTACGACCAGAGTATGCATCAAATTTAAGTTTTTATTGCTGATGCTGATTTTCCAAAATTACTTTAGGTGGTCAGTGTAGTACACATTCAAACTTTACAATTTACTCTTATAAAAAACTAAATATTGTTGTTGTTTCATTTGAGTGGTTTGAACGTCATATTCATTTAGCTATGTGTACTTGGGTGTGTGTTTACATAATATAATTTTTTTGTCGGATAACCTGTGTTATTGTGATGGCTGTATTAGTGTGTGTATTTGTAATTAAGGTGAGGATTGGAAAGGAGACGGCCGTGGCCTTAAGTTAGGAACCAACCTGGCATTTGCCTGGAGAATAAGTGGAAAATCATTGAAAACCACTTTCAGGATGGCTGAGGTGGTAATCTAACTCACCTCTTCTCAGTTTTGGCTCACGAGTCTGAATGTAAAGAAAGAGACTGGTGCAGGTGGTAAGGAAAGAGGCTGGTCCACTCATGATGTCCAACAGGCAACAGGCATGGCTCAATTTAATTACCTTTCATAACTGTGAAATATTAAAATGTTGCTTAATTGCCAATACACTATGATCTCCACACCAAGGGCTGCTTTATATAGAGTCATTGGGAACTGTACTCTTGTGACTTTGGAGTCAGATCATACCTTATAACGGCCCTTAAGATAGAGCTCAAGCTACTTCTCTTTTGAGAAGGCATTATGTAAAAACTGATAAACATTAAATGTGGTCCAGATGAAAGTCAAGGTCAGCTGCTGATAGAAGTGGCAATGTCTGAGCGAACAAGTAAAATCAAGCGATGCTCACTATTAAGCATCTAACTTGAAAATCAAGATGTGAGTAACGGAAAATTCAGTAAAAAAATAGCTCCCAATAGAAATGGCAATGAATGAATAAATGAATGGATAAGGAATGTAATCAAATAAAGTTCATTAATAAGTGTTCAAATGCAAGTGAAAATTAACAGCATTTCACACTCTTTCTTGCTTGGCACATACTGCCAGTTGTAATGAACTGTAGGCTACAGGGTAGAGTGAGAGAAGTTGTGTGTGCACTATGTATTCCCTAGTGGCAAATATGTCAAGTAAGAGTAAGTAAATTTTGTTTGAAACGTTTGTCTATAAAGTCGACTGTTTTCAAAATATGAGCTGAAAATCATTTCCTCAGTTAATACAGTTATCTTGGACAGGATTGGGTCTTCCAAAATAAGTTACAATGAGATAAAATGTTGGAGATATGTAAGTGACTTCTGTTTGAAATATTTCTAAGTAAAGCTGACCATTTTCAAAATATGAGCAAAAATCCCTCGTGAATTATTGTATTGTGTCTTCGCCCAGTATGAAAATAAATACAATTCTACAAAAAATATTCAGAGTTTCATAAGAGTGTGTTCTACAGTTTTCATGTGTTACTCAAACAAACGCACAGACATCAACCCTAGGAAATCCTGAAGTAAAAATCGTGTTTGTCAAACTTATGATGCCATTTATATTTAATGTGGGTCATCAAACTTATTTTGCCATTTATATTTAATGTAGCTCAACAATGCAAGGCACTCATATGCTGGTGTAAGGAGATGAAGATACATCATTAGTGTGTTGGAGTACATTTTACTTGGCGATGTGCAATTATTTGAGATTATCATTGGAGTGATGTTTTACTGCTGTACTGTTGTGCACATCCGGTGATGTGCTTTGTTTTTTGCATGCTACCGTATATGGTTTACTTCATCCTTTGCAGTGTTTTTGTGTGGAGAGTCCTTAATGCTGGTTTTATTTGTGGCCTTGGTTTTGGCTCCTGTTAGTGGGGTCAGTGCACTCCCACTGACATCCATTACTATATTTGTGCTTACATTTGCAACTTCTGTTGAAAACTACATCCCTGATGTATTAGCTAGGATTTCTTTAACCATGTCTGCACTTGGTGGGAGTGTTTGGTATTACTAATTGGCATGCACTTTGAATTTTCTGAGATATTTGTGAGTGTTTTCGTCCTTCTTTTGTTTTGTCCTGGGAAATTCGTGATTTCAGTCCACGTGAATTTAGGTGTAGGTGCTTCTGTGGTACATTGCATAGTAACTGGTTTGTTTACAGTTTCTGCCTGATGTACTATATACCTCATCCACGGAATCTGTGAAGTAGGTTTGCGTATGACGTCACACAGAGGAAGTGAAAAGAGAATGCTATGGGTGGAGCTTGCCAGCCCAGCCGTTGCAAGAATTGGTTGAAGCCAAGATCGCGCCTCCCTCCTGCGCTTGTTATTCAGTGGCATCACGCCTCATTGGCCAGTCAGCCGAGTCACTCCTGTACGCAGACTACATGTTTTCACACTGGCACTTGGCAGATTGCTTGGACGGAGTTTAGGTGCTCTTGTCTGGCTGGTGTGTCACTTCCCCATATTGTCTGGTTGTGATGTCATAGTTCCCTCTTCAACACTAGCATGGTACTTGAGGATGTTTCAACTACAGTAGAACGTCGTTTATTCGGACGTCAAACAACCGGAATGTCAATTATACGAAGAAAAAAAAGTTACAACGTGTTACAGTATGTGAGTGTGCGTACTGTACTGTATTACGTAGTGTAAATGGCTTCTACGAGTGGCAAAAAGGAAAGACGAAATTGCAATGTTTTATCGATTGAGAAAAAGGTGGAGATCATTAATAAACTGCCAATATTGCCATTATCATAATTCGACACAACATATGATTCAAATTTTAAGGGGCGTGGTGGCTCAGCGGTCTAGCTGTATGCCTCTCACCAAGGCGGTCCGGGTTCGATTCCCGGTCAATGCATGTGAGATTTTCGAAGTGAAATGCCATGTCCTGTGGTTCGGATTCCACGTAAAAAGGAGGTCCCGTGGCTCATGATCTCAAGATTAACGGTCACGTTAAACTACAAGCTTCCTTTCCTTTCCTTCCAAATTTTAATACATAGTTCTTGCATTATAAACTGTACTCACATGGCTCCTTATTTGTAAATAGTTAGATTTTTGAAAAGAAACACCATGCTATTGTCACTTAATTAGAAGGGGGGAGTTTCCTTGATATAGATTTATCTCGTGATGTACTCTGCATGTTTTTTCCGATAAAATAAACGCATGTTTGATTATCCAGAAAAATCGTTATCCGGAACACTTTCGGTCCCAATTAGTCCGGATAAATGACGCTCTACTGTATGTTGTTTGTTGGTTGTGACGATTCCTTAATGATTGGTCCACTCCGTATCTCCTGTGGGCCTCGATATTGATAACATGGTCATGTAGTGTTAGGCCGGAGCTACAAAGAAGCATGCTTGTTTCCATTTCAGCTAGATGATGCTCTGCCTACTTTGTAATAAGCCAGAAACTGGGCGAATGACAGATTATATTTTTGACTTAAGGTGGTCTGGGATTTTCTTATTGCTGAGTACACCAGTCATCATCATACATTGCTTACCCAGTTTGGTTATCTCAGGTATGTGACCTCCATCAACAGTGACTGTCAAGCCAAGATACTTAAAAGCCATCACCTTTTCTAAGTTAGTACCTTTGATTTTAATGTTTTTTTTTTTGACTGTTCGGATCTGTAGACACGTACTCCATCTTACCTACATTTAATCATAGTCTGAACTCTGCAAGGAGGTCTTTCCATGCTTGGACTAGCAGTGTGAGGTTGCTTTTATCTTCAGAGGCCAACAAACCATCATCAGCATACTGCAATGTTCATGGAGGCAATCTCTGAAGATTTTCAGCGATTGTGTTCATCAGTACAGTAAACAAGAGTGGCAATAATGCAGATCCTTGGTGCACACAAACAGATATGGGGAAGTAACTTGATAACCCAGCAGCTGATTGTATTTGGCTACATGTATTTTGATAGGGAAGCTTGATAAATTCCACTAATTCTTTATGTAGAGGAAACAAGATCAGGGCAAGTGGCATGTGATCAAAAGCCTTTTCCAGGTCAAGGACAACAAGATGTAGGTATTTTGATTTCTTGCAGTGCTTCTTGATGAGCAAGTAAGTGGCATGGATGGCATTGACTTATACACATCCCTTAACAAAACCTCACTGGTTGATGGTCGGGCTAACAATCTGTCATATCCTCTTGTCAATTTTGCTCGAAGAGCTTCATTGTGTGTAATAAGAGCTGTATGCCCATTCATTGGGCATATTTTAACCATGTCTGCACTTGGTGGGAGTGTTTGGTATTACTAATTGGCATGCACTTTGAATTTTCTGAGATATTTGTGAGTGTTTTCGTCCTTCTTTTGTTTTGTCCTGGGAAATTCGTGATTTCAGTCCACGTGAATTTAGGTGTAGGTGCTTCTGTGGTACATTGCATAGTAACTGGTTTGTTTACAGTTTCTGCCTGATGTACTATATACCTCATCCACGGAATCTGTGAAGTAGGTTTGCGTATGACGTCACACAGAGGAAGTGAAAAGAGAATGCTATGGGTGGAGCTTGCCAGCCCAGCCGTTGCAAGAATTGGTTGAAGCCAAGATCGCGCCTCCCTCCTGCGCTTGTTATTCAGTGGCATCACGCCTCATTGGCCAGTCAGCCGAGTCACTCCTGTACGCAGACTACATGTTTTCACACTGGCACTTGGCAGATTGCTTGGACGGAGTTTAGGTGCTCTTGTCTGGCTGGTGTGTCACTTCCCCATATTGTCTGGTTGTGATGTCATAGTTCCCTCTTCAACACTAGCATGGTACTTGAGGATGTTTCAACTACAGTAGAACGTCGTTTATTCGGACGTCAAACAACCGGAATGTCAATTATACGAAGAAAAAAAAGTTACAACGTGTTACAGTATGTGAGTGTGCGTACTGTACTGTATTACGTAGTGTAAATGGCTTCTTTGAGTGGCAAAAAGGAAAGACGAAATTGCAATGTTTTATCGATTGAGAAAAAGGTGGAGATCATTAATCAGTACCATTTCTGTGAGCTGTACCTGTGAGCAGGATGTGGATAAGAGAATTGGCGCAGCCCATGCAGCATATGGACGATTAGCATACCGGGTCTTCATGAATAAAGATCTGTCCATGAGTACGAAGCTTATGGTGTACAAAGCAGTAGTCATTTCTACATTGTTGTATGGCTGTGAAACGTGGACCCTTTACCGACGTGATCTTAGGAAGCTTGAGCGTTTCCACCTACAAAAACTGAAGAAATTGGTTAACCATTGAACTGAATCCCAGTATTAGGATTTCAACAACTCTGTGGGCAAATCATCTGGTCCAGTTGCCTTCCCAGGTTTCATATGGAACAGGATATACCATCTTCTGGAAAGGAAAGGAGGAGGGTGAATGTCGTATTCATGGTGTGGGCTTCGCTGTGAAGACCAAACTGGTAAATTATCACCAACTTACGCCCATTGCAATCAGCGAAAGGCTCAGGACTCTCCGCATACCACTCTCAGGAGGTTCCTTTATGACACTCATCTCTGCCTATGCTCCTACCTTAGATTCTGATGATGAAGTAAAGGCTCAGTTCTATAATCAGCTAAGTGGAATCCATCTGCAGATAAACTCTTGTCCTCGGTGACTTCAATGCCAGAGTTGGGAAAGATCACAGGCTATGGAGTAATGTGATGGGCAAACAGGGACTTGGAAAATGTAATCCCAATGGACTGTTGCTTCTTGGTCTTTGTGCAGAACACGAACTTTTCATTACCAACACGCAGTTCCGGCTACCTAACCGCTTCAAAACCATGTGGATGCATCCTCGTTCAAAACATTGGCACATTCTTGATTATATCATTACCCGGCAATGTGATAAGAAGGACACTCTTATTACCAGAACAGCAAGGAATATAGACGATTGTTGGACAGATCATAAACTTCTTATATGTAAGCTCAGGATATCCATCAGACCTAAACCACCTAGGAACATCAAAAATTTGCCAAGAAAGAAGTTTAATACATCCAAACTTCAGGATGAATCCATGTATAAACATTTTGGAAACAGGATCGTCACCCAGTTATCAGAAAACCCAGTAACAAATGACATTCAGCAAGAATGGGCCACACTACAGAAGGTTATCACACAGTCAGCTGAGGAAACCATTGGTTTTATAGTGCGAAAAGACAAGACTGGTTTGATGACAACAATGAGAAAATTCTGTCTCTCATCAATGCCAAAAGGAATGCCTATCTTGCCCATCTTCAAGACCCAACTTCCAACACAAAGAGAGATAAACTACTGGAACTCAAGGGTAAATGCCAGACGCAGGTAAGGCAGATTAAAAATACTTGGTGGCAACAGAAGGCTCAGGAACTGCAGAGACTATCGGATGCTCGAGACTTGAGGAACTTCTATGCAGTACTCAAGGAAATATATGGACCATCTCGCTCATCATCAGGTACACTGAAAAGCGCTGATAATTCTACTACCTTTACTGATAGTCAAGAAATCTTGGAACACTGGAAGGAGCACTTCTCCAATCTCCTAAATCGTCCATCGGCAGCTGCTGAAGACTTCCTTTGTGATGTGCCGCAACAACCTGAACAACTGTGGTTGGCAGTACCTCCTACTTATCATGATTTCAGTGCAGCTCTCACCCAATTGAAACCCAGAAAAGCACCTGGCCCAGATAACATCCCTCTGGAACTAATTCAAGCCGGAGGTCATTCCCTCAAAACAAGGATTTTCATCCTTATCCTCAGAATATGGGAATCAAGAAAGGTACCTGGAGACCTAAAGAATGCCACTATCGTCACTATCTTTAAAAAGGGTGATTGCAGTGTTTGTGGCAACTATCGTGGTATATCACTGCTATCAATTGTGGGGAAGATTCTTGCAAGGATTCTACTTAACCGCCTCAAGGTTATCTCTAAGAAGATCCTCCCAGAGTCACAATGTGGATTTAGAGCTTCCAGAAGCACAATTGACTTGTTTTTTTTTTGTGTGAGACAGCTACAAGAAAAATGTAGAGAACACAGAAGCCACTCTTCTTAGTCTTTTATGACTTGGAAAAGGCATTTGATTCGGTTCCAAGACCAGCCATGTGGGCGGTGCTGAAGCGGTTTGGTTGCCCTCAGCGATTTGTAGATCTAATCAAGGCTCTCCATGATGGCATGACAGGTCAGGTTTGCCATCAGAATAAGATGTCCGATGAATTTCCTATTACCCATGGATTAAAACAAGGATGTCTACTGGCTCCAATGCTTTTCGCGCTGTACTTGGCTGCAATGCTTTATGATTCACCCACAAACATCCCAGGTGTGGAGGTCAAGTATCGTTTTGATGGAGGGCTTTTCAACCTAACTCGTCTCCGCTCCTTGAGGAAAACTCAGGTTACTAAGGTTACTAACATGTTGTATGCAGATGATGTTGTGTCGCCAACTCTCACACCAGAAGAGCTGCAAGAGTCAGTTAATTGTTACAAAAGTGCATGTGATCGCTTTGGTCTTACCATAAATGTCAATAAGACTAAAGTCTTGGCACAACCTTCACCAGACACACCTCTTCCTCAGTTCAATATCTCCATCTCAAATTATTTGCCATTAGAGCAGGTAGACCACTTCTCGTACCTGGGCAGTACCATTTCTGTGAGCTGTACCTGTGAGCAGGATGTGGATAAGAGAATTGGCGCAGCCCATGCAGCATATGGACGATTAGCATACCGGGTCTTCATGAATAAAGATCTGTCCATGAGTACGAAGCTTATGGTGTACAAAGCAGTAGTCATTTCTACATTGTTGTATGGCTGTGAAACGTGGACCCTTTACCGACGTGATCTTAGGAAGCTTGAGCGTTTCCACCTACAAAAACTTTGATCAATCCTGAGGATTAAATGGGAAGACCGTATTACCAATATTGCTGTTCTGGAAAAGGCTCAAATCAACAGCATAGAATCATCCATAATAGGTCACCAATTTAGATGGATTGGTCATGTGCATCGGATGGCTGAAGACCGCTCAACTTGGCGCCGTACCATCTCGGATACTGTAAAGACGTTTGAAAGGGATCGACGCACACACGAAGAGGCCAAGCGTCATGCTAGGAAACTTCGAGCAGCCCAACCACGTCCTCCTCCAGCAATACTATGTGACTTGTGTGGTCGCTTGTTCCATGCCAAGATTGGACTCTTTAGTCACCTTAAACACATCCACAAACTGGACTGAAGGAAGATGATTTATACTCGGATTCGAGTTAAAGCCGATGATGATGATGGGAGAGAGCATTATTCACCTCATGTGTGGTGTTATTTAGTTTCTTTTTGTTTTTATTATTTAGATTGTAAAACACTGATAACCTCACACATTCCCATTTTATATTAAAAAGTTAAAACATTTTTTGCTTTCAAGGATGATACATTTTAAAAATTAAATATAAGTGTAGTGGGCTGCTGGAAATTCATTAATTCTTTCTTAACATGTATATTATAATGTGTGTCTGGCTGCGTGGCTCAGGGGTAACGTTCTCGCTTGCTGAGCCAAAGGTTGCAGGTTCGAAACCTGGCGCAGTCAGCTGGCATTTGAGGGTGCGCAAATGCGAGGGAGCCGTGTCAGTACATTTACTGGCACGTTAAAGATCCCCTTCGGGGCAAAATTCCGGCACCCCGGCGTCTCTAAAAGGGGTAGTTAAAAGGGACGTAAAACCAATAACATTATTATTATTATATTATAATGTTTTGATATTCAAAGCAAGATTGTTTTGCAAAGCAGAAATCTTGTAAAAATATTCTACTGGGATAAATAGAAATTGTAATTAGTCAGTATGGGTCAAAAAAGAAAAAGGCATCATGTTTGTTATATATAATTTTTCCAAAAGAAAAATATGTATTGTCCATTGCGTTTAAATATATCATGTTTGTTATCAGCTTATCCTGCACAGTAAGTTGTGCAACACGATGAGGGCTGTTTAAGGAAAAGTGAGACTTTTTTCCCCCCCAACTACAGTATGTACTGTTCAGGTTGGATTTGCACATGATATTTTTTGAAGTATTCCCCAACCATTTCAGTGTACTAATGACAACGTTCCTGCCAATCCTTGAGTACTTGGGGTAGGCCACTCATAGTAAAATTTTTGGAAATTGCCTCAGATATCTTTAACACTGCTTTTGAGTTGTCAAAATGATGGTCACATAGCTTCTTTTTCAATTTGGAAAGATGAAAAATTTACAAGGGATCAGATGAGGGCTGCAGGAGGTATATGCTTACAAGTAATATCGAACTCGAGGAAAGCATCTCCACCATCAGCAGACAGCACCTCATGACAGGTGTCCATCCAAACAGCCTTCTGCTCTGGAGTCAATAAGCATGCAGATGATCATGCAACACATGGTAATGAAAGTGCTACATCTTGGAATTCCCAGGATTCACTGACTTGTACTGTTATGCACTGATATTCATGAACAGTCGCAACAGCTGTATTGTTGACTTCTGTTATTGCAATTACTGAAGTGCCAGGTCCACCTTGCTTAACTGATCAAAATCTACCATCTTTGAATTCTTTAAACCATCTGAAGACACAAGATGGAAGTAGCGTATGTTCACCATAGGCTTGTGTAAGCTCTTTGCTAGGTTTTGCAGCTGTAAGCTTCAAAAGAAAGCAGTTTTGTTTCTGTATACTGCTTGTTTTATGTCACCCTTATTGTTGTCAGGCAAAACACAAAGCTCAATGAAAGCAGCAGTGCTGTCATGAATACACATACGCTGCTGCTGCTGCCAACTGGTAGTGTGTGTGACAATCTGTTCTTTTCAGATATAGCAATTGCAAAACTGTAAGATATAAGGAAACTTAGAAATAAATTGTTGCACTGTTTCTTGAATAGCCTCTGTAGACAGAATACAGAAATCAAGATATTTAGCTGGTACTGAATATGAAAGTGATTATTAGTTTTGTATGATTTTAATATAATACTTCATGTTATTTTTTTGGTGAGGGTTGGGGGTGATCCTTGAAAAGGAAAGGAGTTGGAAGCAATACACAATTAAATACAGTAAAGATATTATTGGTCCAATATGCTGTAACTGGTAAATTTACTTACATGGGAATTAGATGATATAATTCATGTTTTGATTTCTTTTAATATTTATTTTCAATGTACATCCTACTGTACTTCATTTTCTTATATATTATCTTCATAAATTGTGAGGATCTAGAACTTTGATCTTCAGTTTATTTCAATTATACAATATATCAAAGTGACAATATATTTATTTATTTATTGCAAGTTCTAGGATAAGAAAAATTACTTTGAAGAATACATGAGCAATAATAC
Source organism: Meconema thalassinum (assembly GCA_946902985.2). Lineage (NCBI taxonomy): Eukaryota > Metazoa > Arthropoda > Insecta > Orthoptera > Tettigoniidae > Meconema > Meconema thalassinum. The sequence goes on along the minus strand of OX336388.2, from coordinate 571,007,642 downwards.
ACTTTAACATTTTCTGAATACATAACCAGTATTTCTTCAACATTGAGGAAGATGGATAAACATGATACAAATATTTTTTTAAAAATGTTCACCTAGTCAGGATGCGATTCAGAATTCGTGAACTTTGTTCTGACCAAAGTAGTGAGGTAATCTAAGGTGAGAGTGGCTATTCAGCCCATATAACCCAGTGATGCTTGCCAGAACGTCTTCTAGGAATGGTACCAAGACCAACAAATACAGGAGGGTTGTAATGTAACCGTGCTACATGCACAAGACCAGTGTTATCCAAACATTTTTGTCTGACATTCACCCAAACTACCTATTTTTAAAATGGAGTAAATGTTAAGTTATGAATCTGCCATCTTTTTAGGTTGCAAGTTTGTCATGAATCACCACATATTGAAGAAAGGATACCACATCAAATAATCATTTGAGGATTAGCATTTGTTACTAGGCTACTAATTTTTTATGCCACAGTTTCAACAATTCTTAATTTGAGCTATTTACTTCTCTTTAAGTTAAGTCTGCTGACAGTTAATTTTGTGCACATCAACATGTTTTTCCATAAGATCCGACATTACATTCATTTAACTGTGCCATTGGCCCTTTTGACAAACTTAAGTCGATATAATGGAGTCTACAAATAATGATGTGATCTCTACTCCAAACCATATACATTTTTTTGAGTTTTAGTTACTGAGTTAGACCTGATATTTATTACTTCTTTTTTCATTTATAATATCTCAGTATTCTAGACCAGTAGTTTTCAAAGTAAGGTCCAGGTGCCCCTAGGAGGAGCATGGAAAGATTTAAGGGAATTTATGGATAACACCTAATTATTACTAGGTAAACTACAGAATGTATAAGAAAGAATACAATATTCCATTAGTTTCCATAATTTTCATGTTCTTAAGCCTAGTTTTAAAATCTAAAACACTTAGTAGGATCATCCAGAATATCTTGAGTCCAAACTACAGTAATTTTAGTCGAAGCAAGAGGTGTCAGCTGAACTGAGTGGTGTTAACAACTATGCATCTGCGTTCCTATCCTAGAACTTGTTGATGGCCAACAATCGCTTGCCTTTCAGATGATTTGTGGTCTTCTGTTTTTAATACAGCCACAAAAGCAATGAATGTTTCAATTAAAGTGGGACTAATTAAAATTCTTTTTTAGAAAGATGTTTACTAAAATTGTTTTTTAATTTCTAGAAAAACAAAACCACACTTGAAATGAGCTATCATCGGATATTTGGTTGAAACTGTACAACTTTGCAATCAGTTTTATTTTTCTTAGGGAAATAAATCATGGTTAGTTAAATTTTGGGATTTTATCAAATATCACAGAAAACACTAATAAAATGTTAAATAAACTAACTTGTTCAAAATGAATTATTTTTTCTTTCTGTCACTTGTTTGATAATTACGTAGGGGTCAATGACCTTGATGTTACATTCCTTAAGACAACAATCACCACCACTTGATGACTGATTATATACAGCATTCAATATTTTGACTGGCGTGTTTTCCACCCACTCTATTGATTATAGTCTTATCTTAATAGGTACTGTATTTAAAAACCTTTTTTTTGTGTGTGTTAAGTTTATTGTAATGTTAAGTTTGTGTTTTATAAATACAGTTGAGTCCAATACAAGGCACATATATATTTTATACATGAAGGCAAATTTGGAAGCCAATGTGCTGCAAGGTCTTATTTCAAGGTGAGACAGCTTGTTTTTCACATGTATAAAATGGGTTTTAATATGAATTTATCTGCCAAAATAGCTTCAGTCTTACATATTTTTCTAAGTGACGAATTTTCTGGGGTCTAGAAGATAAAGATAAGTCTACTTAATGAGTACCACTAATGTACAGTGAGGGTGGGGCTTGGCGGCGCAGCGGTCGAGCTGTTGGCAGGTGGACTGGATTCGATTCCCGGTCAATGCATGTGATATTTTCGAAGTGAAATGCCATGTCCTGTGGTTCGGATTCCACGTAAAAAGGAGGTCCCGTGGCTCATAATCACAAAATTTATGGTCACGTAAAACTACAATCTTCCTTCTTCTTTTTATCTTACTTGGGAAGTACCATCAGGCTGTTTACACATGCAGCACATTAAATTATGGATTGAAATGACACTCTTACCTTAGATTACATGTTAGCTCAGACTGAGTAATTCTGAAATCTGAATGCTCTTTCTTTTTGTATTTCCCACTCCCACTTGGGTGTGAACAATTATAACCTCTGTCATGTATTTTCTTCCGTTAAAGTCTTAAGTATATGTATCAACCATTTTTGGAAAATGGGCATCAACACTTTGATTGTGGTTGTATAAATTATTGTTATAGTTCTGTACTCCACTTGAAATTCTTGAATGTAAATGGCTTGTTACTTTATCTTCACTTACTCATGATGTGTGATTCAAATGAATTAATTTCTTGAATATACTGAGTTTTTGTATCATGTTTATTGTTTACCATTTTTGAGTTCCTTCCTCTTCTTTCCACTTTAATGTGGCTGTACAATCTTGTTTACTCACATGCTTGCATACTGCTTGCCTGTACCCACTAATGAGTCCATTAAACAAATTATGAGATGGTCAAGGAATGAATAGAAAACATATCTCCAATATTAAAAGAAAAACCACGGAATTTTCTAGCTTAGAAGGAAAAGTGCTTTATATAGATTAAACATAATTCCTATGAACTGTATGAATGATTGTTCAAATCTTTAAATCAAATTGCCAATATATTGTCTCAGAAAAGCTTTAATATCGTAAACACCATTTTGTTGAAACACTAAATTTTGTTCAATTTTGCTAAATTCCATCCACAGGAGAATTTAGTTGTAGAATTAAATGTTTGTAGTTATATCTTACCTGCTGTTGGGAATTTTACCTTCTAGATTCAGCCCTTCATTGTACATAAGAATTTATTATTTAGCATACGGAACTACATTATAGTCAGGACCAGTGGTGACATCAGACTTAAAATTCAAGGGATCTTATCTGGAGCTTAACATGTTTGGAGGAGACTTCTCTTGTAGCACAAGTAGAAAGGTATTCAGTTAGTTCATTCACAAATGCACCCATTATATCTAACAAAAACAAATTTCATAATACAGTAAGTAAATTATATAAATATGCTATGCTGGGTGATGCAAATAAAAAATTCTCATCTGCTGTCAGTAAAATTGAATGAAGTAATACTATGTCAAACTCAAAAGTGTAACATTTTTCATGTAGTGTCCAACTATTTATCAAAGATCCCTGAAGAAATATTTAATAATAAGATTGAGAATAACTTTTTAACCCATAATTTACAACAACAAAACTATGATTTGCAGTATGCAACACAAAAGAAAATGTTGATCATAAATGATTCACCTGTGCAGTCTAGCAACTATCAAAGACTGGCTCTTTTTCTAACAAAGGCAGACAATGGCACAGAGCCTTGCTTATGAAGTCTCAATGTTTACATTAGAGTGACTGCAATTAAGATATTGTTGATCTTTTGTATAACTGAAACCCACTGTATAGTAGAGAGAAAATATTTTTACTGGACTGTAAAGGATGTAATGATGGCATTGTATTGAAACTTGGTGACTTGGTGAAGTGGGGCTGAGATTAAATTCGGGATGGCTTAACCCCAACCAAGTCCCATTCTGGCATTGCCACTGTTAGGGACAAACATGGATATGTTGGACACACACTTAAATGATCAGCCTGACTGGGTCAATCTATAGATTGCATGTTGTGATAATGGTGAAATGATATCACAAACACCTAGTCCCCGAACAAGGGGAATTAACCATAGGAGATAAAATCCGCTTGGCTTGAAATTTGAAATGATACAATTCTTTCTTTTTTTAATTTTTATAAATGAGTAACTTTTTAATTTATTAGAAATTCACTTCCTCCTACAATGATAGAAATATGGTAATGAAATAAACTGTTTACCAAAGAATCCAAGGTGTTTTGTACTCTGAATGGGCTTAATGACACTGCATCAAATTTCGAAGAAATTGAAGTGCGATATCTTGAAAAATTGATCCAGCCAGCTCCAACCAATTTGCCAGCGTTCCTGCCCCAGTGTACCATTGGGCTCGTCATTTAGTATGATACACCTCACCAAGATACTGGTTTGAGTTGACCGGATTAATTTTTCAAGATATTTAAATTTGATTGTAATTTTATGCAGTGTCATTAAGCTCATTCAGAATACCCTGGTTTCTTTGCGAAACGGTTTACTTAAATATGAAAAACCTGGCAGGCTAATTTTTGAATTTGAAGGTACATGGCTCTCATAGTACATTGGCACTGCTTGTGGTTCATAGCAGCGTAGCAGTGGCTTTCCTAGCATGTACGGGTAATAGCCAGCATCTCGGTGAGGTGTACCGTACTGTCCCAAATGATGAACCCAATGGTACACTGGGGTGAAACACTGGCAAACTGGTTTTAGCTGACTGGATCAATATTTCAAGGTGTTTAAATTTCTTTGAAATTTGATGCTTAAGTATGGTATTAAGATAAGCTTGGCTATTCAACATAATACCATTGGCTGCAGTAAGAGCTAATGTGGTTAGCATCTTGTTGTGGAGGAAGAGAGATCCTCATGGCTATTATGATAACATTAAAATAGGATCAAACATGTCTTTAAAATACGGAGATGGCGTAAGCTGACTGATAAATGGGTTCTTTAAGAAAAATTATCAACAATTTTTTGTGAATTGTTGTGTGGTTTTAAATGCTAAGGAACGAGGAAAATCCTACATCTAGCTGCAATAACAAGAGAGGAGAATTTTAAGTGACTAGCTCTAAACAGCAAATAGTACATACTGTAGGTCTTGGAATCTTGCAGACAATTTAATTCAATAACTGTACAGAATGTCAAGTAAGTTGTGCTGAAAATAAACCAAAACATATATTCATGTATTCACAACCACTTGCAGCCCTTTGGATTTCTGTAGATAAAATATAAATGCAACAAAATATCATTCATCCCTTGGCAGACAACACTTCAGTACTGTAACACTTCAAATTGAAATGCTATAATGAGAATTTATATGTCATCTGAACACAATGCCACATGATGGTTTATTTGTTTCACACAATAATGTTACTTACATGTATGGCATATTATTAAATAGTAAATATTCATTATAAGGTTTGTACAGATACAGGTTTAATGATTATATTCCACTAAGAATTTGACTGTTTATAAAATTCAGAGCAAATAATATCCTCTGATGTAAATTTTCTGCACAAAGTAAAGTTTTGATTCAATGTTTGATTAAATTATCTTGCTTTCACACAGAATTGCAGTTCATTATCTGGTGTACACATGTTTCCATTGTGTTCTCAAAATCTAGAGGTCCCAATATTATTAAAACTGCCGGTATATCCTATTTTTCTCTCATTCAAACTGACATTGTCATTATCCAATTCTGTACTAGTCTCTGCTCACTAGAGCCTAAAAGTTAATACCCGTAAACATGAATGCCAGGCTGCTGAGTAGAACTTATTGCTCCTTTATCTCTGTGGATGCTGTCCTCTGTTTTCATTTTCCTTACCAGTTTGCAAAAACAAAGGGATTTTTCTGAATTCCTTGCTTCTTGCTATTCTCAGAATATAGCCTCTCTTGTCAATCAAATTTGTCGAAGGGTTAATCTCAGTAATTTTAAAACTATCTTAGATAGGAGAGGGGGAGAAATCTTAATTAAAATTAATATGAGAGCTGCAGGAGGAGGAAAAAAGGCAATAGTCATTCCCTCTCTTTGATTTTGTTGCTTCCTGTAGATCAGTGGTTCTTAACCGGTGGTCCGCGAGTGCCTCGGGATTGGTCCATGGGAGAAAAGGGCCCACCAGCACGTATAAAAAAGTGGCCAATAAATGTGGATTTCGGAAACGGTGTGCGTTGAACGAGAATCGTCCGAATGTATTCGCGGCGATGACTATCAGGTTTTAAATTGAAATATCTTTAAAATAAGGGTTATTTAGGAAGGGTTACAACTGATAAGGTGTATTTGGGGGAGGGGGTGGTCCGTACATGATTCAATTTTAGGCTGAGTGGTCCGCAGACTTCTACGGGTTCAGAACCACTGCTGTAGATTCATGTGTTGGTTGTGGTCAACCCTAATGTATTCAGAAGAACTGTACGGTATTTGTATAAAGTCCTGCATTCATAGATTTAGGTATAAAATTATGAAATTCTGTAAAAATAACAACTCATCTGTTCTTAAGTTATGTTAGCTAATTTTTATGGATCTTGAAAAATGTTTCCCACACAAAGAAAATGATCTGGAGCTGGACCTTGACTGCAGCAGATCGATTTGTTGAAACCGAGCTCAGGAAAGTAAAACTAGATGTTATAGTTGCATTTTAACCATCCTTAGCTAGCTGAATAATATGGAAAGAGGGAAAGATGATCTCAGTGTTTCACTCTTTTAAGGGGGTCGGTACAGCTGGAATTATCCTGTTTTTCAAATTGTTTAAAAACTAAAGAATATTTAAAAAGTATTTTTAAAAATAAGCCTACTCTTTTCGTTCGGTTGGTTGGTTGGTCATGTAGCCCTGTGTACTTTGGGTGTGTGTAGAATCTGTCTGATAACCGGTGTTAATTGCGATGACTGTATTAGTGTGTGTTAAAATTAAGTTCATTTTGGTGAAAGAATTCTATAAATATCTGCATTAGTTTATCTATCTATATATATAAATGATTGCTGTTCGTTAGTCTCGCTAAAACTCGAGAATGGCTGGACCGATTTGGCTAATTTTGGTCTTGAATTATTTGTGGAAGTCCAGAGAAGGTTTAAAAGGTGAATAAATATGAAAGTTGTAGCGCACGATTAGATTCAACAAATGAGTGACGGCACGCGAATCGCTTAAACAAAGTCCCGTATGCGTTCATATACCATTCTTCCGATTGCTATGAAACTTTGGTTGTATTGTTGTGCACACTCCAGGAAAGGTTTCTGAATTAGTAAATCCTTTTTACAATAGGTAGCGCACGAGTAGATTCAACAAATGAGCAACGACACGCAAAGCTTTTCAACCAAGTCCCGTATGAGTTCATATACCATTCGTCCGATAGCGATGAAACTTGGGTAAGAGGATGTGTACACTCCAGGCAAGGTTTCTGGCTTAGTAAATCCATGTTACAATAGGCAGCGCACGAATGGATTCAACAAATGAACGACGACGCGCAAAGCGTTTCAACAAGTCCCGTATGGGTTCGTATACTATTCGTACGATAGCGATGAAACTTGGATGAGATATTGTGTACGCTTCAGGGAAGATTTCTAGCTTAGTAAATCCATTTTACAAAAGGTATCGCACAAGTGGATTAAACAAATGAGCGACGACGCGCGAAGTGTTTCGACAAAGACCCGTATGCGTTCATATGCAATCGTCCGATAGCGATGAAACTTGGGTGAGTTCTTGTGTACACTCCAGGGAAGGTTTCAGGCTTAGTAAATCAATTTTACAATAGGCAGCGCACGAGTAGATTCAACAAATGAGCGAAGACGCGCGAAGCGTTTCAACAAAGTCTCGTATGCGTTCATATACCATTTGTCCGATAGCGATGAAACTTGGGTATGATGTTGTGTATACTACCCGGTAGGTTTCTGGCTTAGTAAATCCTTTTTACAATAGGTAGCGCACGAGTAGATTCAACAGATGAGTGGCGGCACGTAAATCGTTTCATGAAAGTCCCGTATGCGTTCATATGCCATTCATCTGATTGCGATGAAACTTTAGTGAATTGTCGTGTACACCCGAGGAAAGGTTTCTGACTTCGTAAATCTATTTTACAATAGGTGGCGCACAAGTAGATTCAACAAATGGGTAACGGCGCGCGTATCGTTTAAACGAAAATCCGTATGCGTTTATATACCATTCATGCGATTGCAATGAAATTTAGTGAAATGTTGTTTCCACTCCCGCGAAGGTTTCTGATTTAGTAAATCCATTTTACAATTGGTAGCGCACGAGTAGATTTAACTAATAAGCGACAGCGCGTGAATCGTTTCAACAAAGTCCCGTATGCGTTCATATACCATTCATCCGTGTGTGATAAAACTTTGGAGAGCTGAGTACAGTCCTGCAAAGGTATATGAATTAGTAAATCCGTCTCATCATGGGTGGCGCACAAGAAGATTCAACAAATGCATGACGGCGCGATTCATTTAAACAAAATCCCGTATGCGTTCATATGCCATCCATCCGATTGCGATGAAACTTTGATGAGTTGTTGTGTACACGCCAGGAAAGGTTTTCGACTTAGTAAATCCATTTTACAATAGGTAGCGTACGAGTATATTGAACAATTGGGTGACAGCGCTCGAATCGTTTCAACAGTCCCGCATGCGTTCATATACCATTCATTTCATTGCGATGAAACTTTGGTGAGTTGTTGAGCACGCTCCTTTGAATGTTCCTGAGATAGTAAATCAATTTTATAATAGTTTAGAGGTGGCTAACGAAAAAAGAAGAAAATATTGGGAATCCAAAAGCACTTCAACTAACAAAGTCACAATGCCAACACTTTCTTTTATTGGCATTGCAACGCATGCCGGGTACAACTAGTTAGTTTATAAAATTATAATTGTAAAAGCTAGGTATTGCACAAGCTATTTAAGGAGTCAGATAACTTTGTCGAAAGTTTTCTCAAAACTGTTTTCAAATCAGTTTCCCTTGTAACTCCTAAAGTATAAGGTGTCTTATAGTGATTGTTTTCCTCACATGTTCTTAGTGATAGGGTCTACAAAACTGACCAAAATTGTGAGCCTTGGTGGATGGTGGTTTGTAAAAAAAAATATTTCCATGAAAAAAATATGCAAATTTGTTATGTTAATTTATCAAACGATTAAAAATACTAAATTTAATAATATAGTTTTGAAAGAGTTCAGTGTTGTAGCTCTTACCTTACAAAGCAACTTCCAACAATCAGAGCAAAAATAGGTTACTACATGTTTCAGAGAAACGGTGAAACTCGATAACATGAATGTCGCCATTTAGGATTATTTTAAATGTTGAACTGTGCTAAAGAAGTGGCTTCGGTGACGTAGTTGGTAGCATGCTGAGCTTCTATGCCCAAGATCGCGAGTTCTAATCCGTCCGAAGTTGTCGGATTTTTTAAGAGTATTAAAAATCCCTCAGTATGCCTTCCTTCAGAGGGGAAGTAAAGCTGGCGGGCCCATGTAATAGATTTATGGCATGTAAAAGAACCTTCCACTAACTACACTTGTGTGAAGCAAAATTTGTAGGTTGGATTTGTAAACGTTCTAGAAGTTGCAACGTTCATCGCAAGGTGTTGGTTGCGGTGGCATCTAGTAACCAAGTCCGCTGCTAGTTGTTGTTGTTGGTGGCATTTGGTAGCAAAAGTAGGAACTACTTGAAAATTGATCATCTGCAGTCCTTACCTGTATTACAGATAACACACACTAATACGGCCATCATAATTAACACCAGTTATCAGACAGATTCTACACACACCCATAGTACATGGGGCTACATGACCGCATTGTGGCAGCCCCTAAACTGAGGAACCAACCAACCGTGCTAAAGACTTAAAAATTGCACATGCACTCTGCACATGAGGTAGTTTACATGTAAAGAGTTTAAATTGGTTTATATATGGTAGAATCGGAGTTAAACATCGTTTAAAACTGTTAACTTTTGAAGGTGTTAAGCTGTACAGACTCCTTAAACAAGAATCACCTCAACTTGAAAAGAGGTGGGCATATTCTTTCAATAGCTCCCTCTATATAGGCTCATAACTGATGTGGGAAATATGTTGTTTGAGACCATACCCTGAATGATTGATGGATTTAATTTTCTGTTAATTACTCATTAATATTTTATCTCTTTTTTCACGAGGCATTTTTTACGGCTGGATACAATTTTTTTTTGGGGAGAAGATCTGGAACCTCTTATGATTGGTAGTCTAAATGGTTACATAATTCATTGAAAAAGAAAGCCTTACAGGCAAAATAACTCTTCTTTTGGGATTATCTAACATTGTCCTCTTTGCAAGTTGATCCAAGCAGGCTAAGGAATTGCTCTTTCTATGTAATTCTGTGAAGTTGGAACGTTTGATTGAAGATTGTATATGAATTCCAAGCTTTTTTCTTTGAATGCATTTTCTTGATTTTAAGAGGTGCATTCAAGTTCTTATGTTTAACTTCTAGATTGGGAGCAAATAGCAATATGCTGTCTTGTCTCACAGGACGAGGCACTCTTTGTGAATGCGTGACAGAGATGGCAGCACCTTGTGGTGCACATAAACATAATGGCAGCCGCTAGCGCAAGACGCGTCTCTGATACTTAAAATGGTGACATTTACATTCCGTGATCAACATTTAATCATCCAGTTCGGTAGTCTAACAAACTCTTAAAGAATCGTTCACAGCGACCATGTTTTCTTGGTGGCGATGTTACACAAAATGTGTATGTCTACAGGGAGACTATGTTGAGAAGTGACTTTAGTTTCATCTCTTTTCTGTACCAGTTTGTAGTTTGTGTAAAATATAAATAAATAAATAGAAGACCTTAGAACTGAAATGCCCCACACACATTCTTTTGAGTGATTGTCCTATTTACGCCATTGTCTCCTTATGATTCCAAAGCTCAATGTGTATATACAGTGGAAGGATAATAAACTGAGAAATGCCATGTCCTGTGGTTCGGATTCCACGTAAAAAGGAGGTCCCCTGGCTTATGATCTTGAGATTAATGGTCACATAAAACTACAATCTTCCTTGCTTTCCTTTGATAATAAACTACGAAGTTCCAGAGATAATCATTTTTAAAAACGATTTTTAGTGCTCTTAGTAGGTTGGAGGAAGCACGCCTGCCTCTCACCCGGAGGCCCTGGGTTCAACTCCTGGCTCCTTCAGGGATTTTAGAAACCGACGTGAGGACTGGGGTGCACTCGGCCTCGTGAGGACAATTGAATGGCTGTGTGGTTAAGAAAACCACGATTAACGGCTGAGGGAACCCGACGAGCTGACCGTGTGTCTCCCCACAATCTTTAGGCCAACATCAGCTAGGCAGCGGTCACTTGGTAGGTCAAGGTCCTTCAGGAGCTAAGTACCACGATTTTGCTTTTGTTTTTAGTATTTTACAATTAGAGTGTTCTGCATCACATGAGGTTGTCAATATTTTGTTGCACCTTTTTAAGGTTTACGAAGTTCCATGTGGGGAAAAACTGTAGGGTTTCATATATTATACCTACTGTACAAGTTGATCCTTATTTGTGTTGATGAAAAAAGAAATAAAAAGTAACGTTTTTTTTTTTTTTTTTAAGGACTCATTAACTGGAATTTACAAATTTTAACTTACCCCATTTTGTGTTTTCTCATGATTTGAGAAATTCAATTAGTGAAATTCGACCCAGGGAACTGGAAACGGGGAAGAAGAAGAAGACATAGTCAAAACTGGAAAAACCTGGAATGAGAGTAAAGTATAGACTACTTACTTTTCTCAGCCCCAAAAGCAATTCTCAGGTTGCTCATTTTGTTTACTTCATAAATGCATACTACAATGCTTATCTAACTCCGTAATGTCAGAGTAGCAGAGAAGGTGTGGCTGGTGCTTGTCCTTACGTGGGTTGAGTTACATAGTAACTTCCGTCTTATTGGATTTTAAAATGTTTAAGATAAATAGGTGTATAGTAAGGAAGCATGATTTTCAAGTGATGTTTGAAATAGCTTAGCGGTATGCAAGAGTTAAGGAAAAGACAAACAAGCAAATGTTTTTATTGTATCACAAATCATGGACAGAGATAGGAAACTGGCTAAATCTTCTTGTTTCTTTAAGTGTTCGTGTTTTGTTTGCTGATTAGTGTACATTCTATCTATAAAAATAGCTACATTAAAGTAATATCTTCATAGCAAGATGCTTAATTTATTTAAATATGGGTGGGTTAAAATTGTAACAAAGCATTTTGAATCAGACGTTTGGAAGATTCCTCTTAAAAAGAATTTTTTTATTTTTATTTCTCATCACCAAAGTTCATATTCTGTTCCATTTTCTACAAATTGATTACATTTTCACATGCTTTGGTGATTTGCAATAAGACCTCTAATAATAATAATAATAATACAGTAATAATAAATGTTCAGATAATTTGTCACAGGAAATGAAGCTTCGAGAGTGAAAACAGAGGCAGCATAACTGGACAATCATCACTGGTAACAAGCAACTCATTGAGGTAAATGTATTCATCATTCAAGTCTTTCTTGCTTAACTAGCTGTTCTGTGTTCCCTTGGTTGGTTGTTCTTTTATGTGTTAAACATAGGTCAAAATATTATTTACTTGTAGAAGTTTGAGACTTCCTTTTAGTCTAGATCAGTATGTTCATCTTCTTGTTCTCGACATTGTTGGGACGCGGTATGTATACCCTGCCTTACAATAATATAGTCTATCTCCTAAATCTTTTATACAGCGAAACTCCACCTACCCTGGTCAAAGCTGTTATCTACGAAGAGAGTTGAAGTCTACAGTAAGTGATGTAACACAGTCGGTGGCAGGGGAGAGAGAAAGAGAAAATTCTGCATACTTATGGTCCCAGTTGGTTACACCATGTCTCTCCAGTTCGTACCCCTTGGGTGAGGACACCCGGTAAGTGCTCAGCTGCGAGCTGTCCACACTACATCTCAGACAGAAGAGGTTTGCTTCCATTGGTCGGCACAATATTAGTTCGTTTCATCTCCCCGCTCACTTACAGCCTGACGGCTCCAAGTCGGGGAGGTATGGGTTACTCTAACATGACACTCAAGGGTATGAAAGTATACGATCGTTGATACTGTCAACAATTAACATAGTTAAAAATTTGCCAGTAAGCATCAGTGTCGCCATTCCCTTTGTCTTCCTCCGTTAGGATTGCCAAGGGTTTAAGGTGAAAATAGGAGGAAAGACAGCAATCACCCTTGACTGGAATTTCTCTCCATTATTCTTGCTTTGTAGTAGGCTTATCCTTTGAAACAATGCCATAGGATGATGAAGAAACAATAAAATTTAAATGGGGTCCTAAATGCTTACTGTCAATATTGTAAATATGCAACGTTTATGTCACAAATGTGTATTCTAATGTTCCAAATACAAAATCTTTTCCAAAAATCAATTTAACTTACATTGCTTTTTGCTCCAAATAACTTTCAATACGTAATTGACTATTGTTAGTTAGTTATTGTTGTTGTTGTTGTTTTAAGGGGCGGAACTACGAGGTCATCTGCCACTTTGACTATTTTTCTTTAAATCTTTGCAAAAAACCTTTACATGGAAATGTTGAATAGTTAACTGAACTGAAACAAACGTCTGATGTTAGTTCCCCTCAAGTTCATGCAAGAGATACACTTTCAACAAAAAACTGAATATGTTCAAACAAAAGCATGTTTCTTACTTTCACTGTGAACGGTACATGCCTAAAAACGTGAGCACAACTGGGAGAAAATATGGTTTTCAAATATGGGACGAGTGTCCCAGGTACAAAAAAGAAAAGGTGTGTCATAGAATGCGAGACTGTCTACTGAAACGGGACTGTACCTTCAGTTAACAACTCGGGCTGTATTAGCAGCTGTTGGCTTGTAAGGCAGAAAGTTATACAGGAAGATCTTGAGGATTGATTGTTGGAGGGGAACTCAGAACGAATCTCCCACCCCAAACCTCAATGAGGGTTATAATACATAATTAACATGCAGTGGATTGCCATCCTTGATGCTAGGATCTCACTTACTTCCACACACACTGAAAGCGGAAGGGAGAGAATAACAGTCAGTGAAGGGAAAGGGAAGCAGCACGCCATGCTAGATATGTGAACGTGCACTATGCAACACGAAATCAACTGTCCAGTGTATCCCTGTTCTAACGAGATAAATTATCACTACATAGATAACAGCTGGTACCGTGCGAGCCATTGACCACGGTGGGTGGAGTTTTGCTGGAAGCAAGACTCAAGGAGGTTGGCAGCATTGTAATTCATATTTCACAATTGTTATTTCCGATGACAGGATCCCAATTTCACTGTAAAAATGATCGTCTATCATTGTGAGGTTTGGGTCCTGTTTATCAATGGTGTCACTCACTTAACCCCAATTTTTCTGTTACAACTTGGATTTCATCAGTCTGTTACAGGACGAGCAAATTCTCGCAGGAACGGGACTTGCGTTTGTTGATGCCTAGTAGGTGACGCAGAATTCGACGGCCACTTCCCATCCGTACTTTCTGCTTCTTTTCTCTGCGTACACGATCCTTGTCTCTGCGTGGGTTGAGCTGCACTTGCGCCAGGATACCCACTAACAGCTCGTCCACATTGTGGTCCAGGCCACTAGATGTCTCGATGAACTTGCAGCCACAGGTGTTAGCCAGCTTGCGACCCACTGGAACATAAAAAGAAAATGCTATTAGGACTAACTCGTACTTTTATGAACAAATTACAAGAAACACGAACAGTGAATGTATACAATAGTAAAAAATATAAAATTTTAAAAATGAGCACACACTTGGCAACTGCACAGTTTTTCTTTCCTGTTTGTTTAGTTCTCGGACCCAGAGCCAATAAACAAGGAATGAGTCGAGAATTACCCATTTGATATACGATTGCCGCTGAGCAAGATTGCGCTGTGGTATGTTCAGTATGTTCAACAGAGAATATAATACAGAGGACAAGGTGTAGCGAGTGCCTATACGGCGCGTGAAGCAGCGAGGAGGCTGCTTCCCCCACCACTATGAGACCAAGCAGCGAAGTGCTAGCCACATTCTGCATAGCCCCGATCAAGTTTATACAGTATTACTGCTAAGATTGCTGTTATATATTAACTATTGCCACTAATAAGTGCTTCATATGTTAGCTCAAGCAATTGGGTTTGAAGAGGGAGAGAATGGTGCATATAAAACAGTACATGAAGCTCTAAGTGATGTATTTTCCATTTACTAATCTCTAACTTAGCATTCCATGTATATTAGAGAGTACAGTAATATGCATATAGAAATAAAATGTAATCAACATAAATTATGCAACTGTCTACAACGACTTTGGCGGTTGTTTCTCAGGCACCTGCCTTTAACAAGTTGTATAGTTAAACCGATATGCCTTGGAGGTTTTGTTTATTTCTCACAACAACTAGGCATATATTTGATGTATCTTTCGTATTTGTCCTTGTGTTCATGAGTTATTTTCAATTTGACAAATTACCTTAATATTCCAAAATCGCCACAAAGGAAATTAATTTATGTGACACACAGAAATTGCATTTTAAACACATACTGTACTGTAGAGTGATATTCTTATCATATGTAAGTCATCTTAAATACATCGACATTATAAATACATCACACATGACCATGAACTGTCCCTTCTCATCATTTACGGGCCCTCAATGAAGTACGAGCTTGTTATACAGCTGTCGAACATATTTTCAACGCATTGCACTATTAGTGCATCCCGATTTATGATATATGGTATCCTAATACCGAGATATTTCTCAGCCACAGCTCTGATTAACCAATTAAAATGGTTTTCGTCAAGTTTAAGAAAATGATTCTGGTTGAAGAGATTCCTCTGGCCCACAAACTACTTGATCACTTGGTTCACCAGTATTGGCTTTCCGTTTGGTTTAGTTATTAAACTGAGTCTTCCCCAGCTTGAATAGCTTTTCGTCCATGCAAAATTCAGTGGCGCAAGTAGGGTTTGCTTCAGCTCGGCCAAAATTATATTAGTGGGGGGTTGGCCATAATAGAACAAACAATGAAAGTAAATACATGATTCCGAAGTTTCAAAACCTCCTATCTATATTTTTATTGTGTTTGATTTCATTACTGTTTGTTACGTTGTATTTGCACTTATCAATGTGCAAATGTTTGAAAATTATCAATTTTGTCGATATTAAATTATAAAGTTCAGTTTTCTTCTTGTTGTTTCTAGAGTGATAATTTCAATGTAATTTCCTACCTTCTGTGGATAGGACCTTGACGTCTGGACACAAATAGCACATCCATATTTATGATGGGGTCTTTCAATGCCAAGGCGCATTCCATTTATTTTTGGTCTGCGCATTTTTCAGCTTCTGTGTGTGTCCTGTATGCTCAGTACATAGCACTGATGTTGATTACATATGTCTCGTAGCAGTTCTTATTTGGCTGGTGTTAACTGTTAACTGTGGCCCAGAAAAGGGATCAGATGTTGATGTTTCTGGTGCTGAGTATTGGAGTTTGGGGCACATCCGTTGCCTGTAGATGCTGTGAAAGGTTCTACTCCTAAGGTCAGTGTTGCTGCACTGACCGAGTGAGAAAAACAATGGTAATCTACTTCACTCCTCACCTTGTCTAGTACGCCTCATTATAGTGATGCGGTTTTTGGGGCTCTCCTACACAACCTAAGGGGGACAGGACGTTTTTCGAAGATCCAACCGGCCTTAGGACTGAATACCAAATAGACGATGGGTAGTGCCCGAGATTGAAAGGTAATATATTTACAAAGGAGGTTGATTGATAGTTTTATTTAAAGATGACATACATAGGACTAAAAAGTCCCAATGGATGTACACACATCAAAAAAAGTATTGCATCACCTTGGTGCGAAGAGGTCCTGCACCTTGACATACAAATGGCTTAAACGTTTCAGCTCTCTTTAATACTCATGAAAACCACACAATGCCAGTTGTACAATCATACAGCAAGACTTTTGGAACTTGTGGTCCAGATTGCAGCATACACCAGTACTGCTAATACCGAGTAGCACGTCCTCTTGCATTGATGCATGCTTGTATCCGTCGTGGCATACTATCCACGAGTTCATCAAGGCACTGTGGTCCAGATTGTCCCACTCCTTAACGGCGATTCAGCATAGATCTCTCAGATTGGTTGGTGAGTCATCTTGTCCAAAAATAGCTCTTTTCAATACATCCGAGTCATGTTCGATGGGGTTCATGTCTGGAGAACATGCTGGACACTTTGGGCGAGCGATAGCGTTATCATGAAGGAACGCATTCACAAGATGTGCACGATGCGGGCGAGAAAATGTCGTCCATGAAGACAAATGCCTCCCCGAAATTCTGCCGATATGGTTGAACTATGGGTTGGAGGATGTCATTCATGTATCATAGAGCCGTTTCAGCGCCTTCCATGACCACCAGTGGCGTACATTAGCCCCACATGATGCCACCCCAAAACATCAAGAAACTACCACCTTGCTAAGGCGTTCAGTCTGACCAGACTGCCTCCAAACACGTCTCCGACGATTGTCTGGTTAAAGGCATATGTGGCACTCATCTGTGAAGAGAACGCGATGCAAATTCAGACGGGTCCATTCAGCATGTTGTTGGGCCCATCTGTATGCCCTGCATGGTGTCGGGGTTGCAAAAGTGGACCTCGCCATGGACGTCGGGAGTGAAGGTGCGCATCATGCAGCCTATTGCGTACACTTTGAGTCGAAACACGACGTCCCGGGGTGACACAAAACGCATTATTCAGCATGGTGGCGTTGCTTTCAGGGTTTCTCCGAGCTGAAACTCATAAGTAGCGGTCATTCACTGCTATCGTGGCCCTTGGGTGGCCTGAGCGAGGCATGTCGTTGATAGTTCCTGTATCTCTGTACCTCCTACATGTCCGAACAACATCGCTTTGGTTCACCCGGAGACGTCTGTAAACTTCCCTTTATGAGTGCCCTTCCTGACACATCGTAACAATGCCGATACGATCAAACGGCGGTATTGACCTTTTAGGCATGGCAGAACTACGGACAATATGTGCAATGTACCTCCTTCCTGGTGGATTGACTGGACCTGATCGGCTGTCGTACGCCCTCCATCTAATAAGCCCTGCTCATGCATGGTTGTGTACAGCTTTGGGCAGATTTAGTGACAAGGAGCTGTCAAGGGGACTGTGTTCATGATGCTATATCGACATTCAGCGTCAGTGGTCTGGCGATCCTGGAACCGAGGTGATTTAACACTTTTTATGTGTGTATAATACACATGTGATCAACAATTATTTGTTAAATGGGGATTGGGGTACTGGTTTTTACAGGCCTATGAGTTATTGTTATGCATTAGGTATATGCAACATTGTGGAGGGAATTTTGGATAGTTACATAAGATATTGCTTGGCAGACATTGAGTGGTTAACAAGTAGGCAGCATGGATTCAGGAAGGGTTCCCCTTGTGAATTTAAATTAACAGGTGTTCAGAATTTTATTATTATTATTATTATTATTATTATTATTATTATTATTTATTGTCTTTTGAGTGGCGAAGTTAGGGCTCTCGGCCCTTTCTCACACAACCACATATTGTGCTATTAATTGTCATATAGGAACATTAAAACGTTTTACATTAGAGTTTGCAGAAACAAAACACAAATTTACATTAATTTCAATTACAATTACATACTCATTCACACATGTCAGTCAGCAGTGCTCATCAGGTGGTCGTGGCATATGAGGCTTTGGATAAAAGAGGACAGGTTGACTGCATATCAAACTGATCTATCCATGGCTTTTGATAGGGTAAATCACATAATCTTATTAGAGAAGATGTAGGGTTTAGCTCATATATGTAAATGGTATAGATTGAAGGTACCGTACCCGAATTCCGCATAGCCTCCACCTATTATCCGCTGAGATGGTAAGGATTGCAGGGACGTTGATACCCAGCTAGATAAATCAACACTTCCCTACTAGGTGAATAACTAGGAAACTCTCGGTGCATACCGGCCATACAATAGTACTACTAACTAGTTACATACAAGATCCTAATAATGAAAAAAAAAAACAGTTTGGTAGGACAAGAATCTCGGATCTCGAGGGTGAACGGTTAAAATAAGTCGAAGTGGGTGCCAGTATCTAACCAGTAGTACTATCATAAGTCGATTATTAAATGAGAAGATTATCAGTTTCTATAAAAATGGACAAGCAAACTAAAAAGTGCTTGTAATGTTTATTCAAATAAGGACACTACAAAAATACAAATAACTTAGTTTCAAAACATAAAAATAAAATATTAAAATTATATTAGATAGATCTTCTATCTCCAAATAATTCCTATGCAGAAGGAATTCGGAACTCCACTTGAGGCCTCCTCATCATAATAAAAACTTTCACTGTAGGAAAATACAAAGTGTATTTCTAATTCTTAAACTTTGTCAAATTACTTGTTGTACAGTCTGTAGTAATCAGCTGTAACTTGTCAAATCTCTTAAATGTCGCTATTTACATGGTTTTTTCCCTACATAATACACTTATCTTCGCTGTTCAACAAATCTAAATTATAAATTATTAAAATTATTAAATTATCATTATTTTACACTATTTACAAAGTTAGAACTATCGCGTCCAGCACGATATTCTGCTTAAATCTCTCTAAGATCTTCCATGATCTTACTCTCACCTGCTTTATCTTTCTTATAAAGTCTTTCTTTCGATACAATTCACAACAAATGTTTTACCTTCTTTGAATATCTTTAGTTCTGTCCAATAGAACCTTCGTAGCGAGCAATTAAGCTAATTACGGTTCTGTTTTTACAATTCCAATTAATAAATCCGATAACTTTGAGGTACAATGCTAGACTATCTCAATAGGTACAATAATAAAACTCGTGGTTCGTGGCATTAAACCTCACTGACATAATTCATCTCAAAATACACATATTTGTTTCACAGACTTCACTTATATACTAAACAGAACGTTGCCTTGTTGCAATTACTTAATACCTTCTTATACTGGTGTACAAGTCTTCTATATAGCGTCTACAATACGCTCACATTTCCATAATACATTTCCTTTCCTTTTGACGATGATGCACGGTATTGCAATAATATAAGCCCATCTCTATACATTCTCAAAATGTATGAGATTTAGTGATCATACTCAATAAACACAGTTGTGTGATATATTTTTCATGAGACACACTAACAAACTCCTCTAACGATAATACATAAATAGTCTTCATGCCTTTTTAATTCAATACTTGTTCTGTTCACATGACTTATTGTTTCTGTACGACTTCCTACACTCCCTGTAGTTACATATTTACGCTCATGTCATACTTCAAATTCTACCACGTTACAATAAAATATAAACCTCCTGAGATTATAGTCTGCATGTCTTCATATTTAATAATAATAAAATCATATCCTCCCTTCCTGGTAATACTCAATGAATTAATATTCATATTTACTCATATTTTAACTTCATTATGACAACAGGTCGATCTACAAATCAAACTTTGTCTTTCTTCGCAATTACATGTTCATAAACATAGTTATACTTCTGATAACTCCAACAATGAGTTATTTATTCTCTGTGGATCGCCTTGACTTACTCGTCAACAATGTGATCCTATTTCCTTTCTATATCATTCGTGTTAATAACATTAGACTGTTACAAAGTCATGTTTCCTTAAATATTGAGTTATATATTCATTATACTTCCTTGAAGTATTTTCTAAGTATTTATACATGTTTTATAATCATATCAAAGCAATATAAAAAATCAACATAGTTTCTCTATGTATTCTGTCGATGCATTCCATCTACGCATTCTATCGACGTATTCCACTCATATAAAACGGATTCGTTTAAAATGGTAGAATTATAGAACGTATATGCAAAAAATAATTATCTAATATCAAAATCCAAAATATATTTACTATACGTCAAAAACGACACACGCTGACGTGAAAAAGAATTACTTTTAAATTTACAAAAAAACTGACAACATAATAACGTGAGTTATAAATGGTTATTTCTACTTAAGATGTTGGTAACACCTGAAATATCCCCAAAATTTGGCGAACTACTTAATATAGGACAAACTTTCATCTACCTTAAGCTGCGTTGATCTTGCGATAACTTGTGCTGTTATTTGAGAGTTGAGCGGCTGCATTCTCAACGACACGTGGCTGGCATACTCGCTGATGTAGCGGTATCTGGCGCGTGCTGGCAGCAAGCGAACAGCTGGGCGGCCACACTCCTCCGTGCGGTGACTCGATTGCTGGGATCGGCTCTGCTCATCTGGTCTTCCATCTTCTCGACTAAACAGTCTGGAATCTCGTTCGTTTCCGAGCTAGATAGCTCTGTCGAAAACTCTCTTCTAACGGCTCCTCTCTCGTGGTAATGCATTGAAATCGTAGCTGAAATGTTTGTACTTGAGATTTCCAAGTTGGTAGTGGAAACTCATGCAGTTGCATTATTGGTGATTTCAGATTTCTGCAGTTGGTGTTGCAGTGGTAATCTGTAGAAACCATGGTTGTATGGTCCACTCTGAATTCCACACAATTGATGTAGAATAACTTCCCTCCATTGTAGTTTAGTAACTCATGACGACTTCGAATGTAGATTCAATATAACAATGTCCCCTCCGACTCGAGTATATTAACATCATGTAATATTTCTCAATATACTGTTGAAATATACTTGTTATATCGTTTAATGCGTTGTAGTATTCTCTCATATAATGTTTGCAGTATTTCTGTGGAAGTTCTGTAGAATGTTTCTTATAAACGTCGTAAAATTATATTCTGTAACTTCAAGTTCTCAATAATATTCTGTACTATTCCTTCACGGGCTATGTCTCTCCTCGTTAGCGGCGACTGATGGCTCTCCCTCGGTCAAGTCTTTCTTCTCCCGTCGTTCTCTGAATATGCAGTAATGTTGTAAGAAAATATCTCGAAGTAGGTTTACACTCGACCTGTCGAAGTAATGGAATGCATGGATTGACTCTCTGCTGCTAGGCTCCAGGGTTCCAAAAATGGCGTTCCTAGCCTCGCACAATTTAATTTCTCTTATTTACAAATATCTGCTCTCGTAGTTATATAAGGTGCGTTCAAAAAGTAACGAGCCGGAGGCATAATTACAGAAACCTGTACCTGTATGTTAGAAGTATAGGACCTGGCTGTTGTGGCACTTGTCCAACTGTGAT
Organism: Meconema thalassinum; assembly: GCA_946902985.2. Taxonomy (NCBI): domain Eukaryota; kingdom Metazoa; phylum Arthropoda; class Insecta; order Orthoptera; family Tettigoniidae; genus Meconema; species Meconema thalassinum. The sequence continues at coordinate 570,985,727 of OX336388.2, read as the reverse complement.
ACGAGGCGGTGAATGGCTGTCTCATAAAATTCCCTGAGCTGCGATGTGAACCAGTACAGCTGGACGTCGGCGTCCGAGGTGAATCGTTGGCCCCGCAGAGCCCTTTTCAGGGGACCAAACATGGCGTAATCACAGGGAGAGAGGTCTGGACTGTATGGAGGGTCGCCTCACATTTGAATTACAGCAGGAGTGTCACGACTGTGTTGGCCGTATGAGGTCGTGCAGTGTCGTGGAGCGTTCACTGTCATCCAGCGGTCCTGGGTAATGAGTGCATCAACCATCTGGACGTTGTCATCGGTAATGTACGGGGGTGCCCCAGACCGGGCTAACGACACCCGTCCTTCCCTGAAAGGCTTGTGCCACGCCTTGACACTTGCAAGGGACATGCAGTGTTCGCCGTACACATGTGACATTCGGCGATGAATGTCCGTTCCCCTACTCCTTCCGCTGTCAGAAACCGAACAACACCTCTTTGCTCTTCGGTTGACGCCTCCATGTCACTGTTTTCAATGCGACTGGCAGCTTTGGACGATTGATGCACTCTGCTGCTCGCTTTGTATCGTCACGTGATGTGCACGCGTGCCCTCTAGCGACGGGCTGCGACCTTCCACGCTCTGGTCGGAACCACACCTCGTTTCACACGCCACGATTAGCCGATGTAGTCACCGGTTAGTAGTAGGATTCGCTTCACTTTGAATATTGCATCATCATGACCAGAAATTGCGCAATCCTGATGACGTCATGGGTCCTTAGAGCGAGCACGTGGTCCAGGAGCGAACATGTGCACTGCACGTGTTAGCGTGGGATGGGGTTGACTTTTGGCTTGTTTGTGCGATGGTGATAAAAATTTAATGGGTGTTGACGTCATGGGGGATGTTTATTAGGATGCTAACCGTCATTTGACACCCGTGCGAGTGTGAGCATGTGCACCAGTGCGAGCGATCACGTGATATGTCTGCAGTGTTCGCGTGAGACGTGGTTGACCTTTAACAAGTAGTGTTAACTTGGGGGTTCTGTCCACTAACTTATTGAACCCTCGTCCTATCGGCCCCGAACCTGATATCTCGCACTCGTAGTAATGCCCCCCTCTTTTCCTATAGCCTCATTATTTAAATAAAATACCAAAACAAAAGGTCATTCGCGGGTAGTGGGGTAGTGTATGTTCTCTTGCAAGTCGCGTGTGTGCTTGAATACGTATGGCTATGTTGGGAAAATGTTTGGTGGTGGGCGAGGACTAGGGTTGAGTGAGGGCTCGTTTAAATGATATTTTTCCCGCTCTATTTGATGGTGAGGTAATTTTTTAAAATGGGTGGAATTTGGAAACGCAATTTGAGGTAAACGTGCGTTTTTAACAGTTTGGCGAATTTAATGAGCTTGTAAGGCTAGAACGATGTGTTATTTAGGAATGGTGTGACATCCTCTTTGCTATGAATGTGTGTCGGTATATATATATTTTTTTAAAATTGTTGTTTTTTGAAATTGGTGCTATTTTGGAAACGGTGAAGATGAGAGAAAAGTTTGTTTGACGTCAATGAAAGGTCCCTATGCCCTCTAGGCTGACAGCAAGTTTGAAGTGTGTAGGACAAAACAAAATGACAGCCTACTTTCTGGAGAACATTGGCGATGATTCGCGATCGCATGGTCGGGTTTGAGCATATAGGGTGTCGTAGGACTTGTGGTGAACCACCCTTGCTATGGACGGGAGTATATCCATCCCAAAATAAATCTACCCTTACCCGGAGGTTAAGTAGTGGTTATTTTTGTATGCATGCGCACTTGAGGGCTTTTGTAAGAGAGCGGAATTTTTAAATGATTCTTTATAGATGAGGTTTTTTAAAATATTTATTAAAAAAACAAAAAACTAATAGGTCATTCGCTTTTTAGTATCTCGCTAACCAATAATGCGATTTAAACATATGGGGTGTCGTAGGACTTGTAGTGAATTCTCCTTTTGTATGAATGAGGTATGACAACCCCCAAAATAAAAACTACCCTTACCTGGGGTGAAAGAGCAATTTTTGTATGTATGCACACCGGTGGCTTTTGTCAAAAGGGCCTAACTACACATTTGTTAATATTTTCTGAACCCCTGATGGGATTTTGCCATAGGCAGTATCCTAGCACTTGGGGTGACGCCTCGTTTTTGAAAGTATGATTCATTTTTTTTCAAAAGGGCCTAACTACACTTTCGTTAATATCTCGTGAACCAATCATGCTAGGGACTTGTATGAGAGGTCCTAGCACTTGGGGCGACGTCCCCCTTTGTGGGGTGAAACTACCCCCCAAAATTGAAAACTCAATATCTTGGAAACTAAGAACCCTAAAATTAGGCGTGATAGCTTTAAAAATAGGTGATGACATAGGCTTTTACCTGGATTGGTCATTTCACCCCTAAAACAGTAAATAGTCATGTTATGGGAAAAAACGTGTTAAACACCTAAAAATGATAAATGAAACTAAGATCTTTTGTTTTTGATAAAAAACAGCAGGGGGGGGGGGTGAAAACTACCCCCAAATTGAAAAATCGATAGCTTGGAAACTAAGAACCGTAAAATTATGTGTAATAGCTTAAAAAATTGGTTGTGACATAGGCTTTTACCTGGATAGATGATGTCACCCCTAAAACAGAAAATAGTGATTTTACAGTGGGGAAAATGGTCTTAAACGGGTAAAAATGATAATTGAACCTAAGATCTTTTGTTTTTCATGAAAAATAGTAGGTGGGTGAAGACTACCCTCAAATTGAAAAAATCGATATCTTGCAAACTAAGAACCCTAAAATTAGGTTTGATAGTTGAAAAATAGGCGATGACATAAGCTTTTACCTCGATAGATTATTTCACTCATAAAACAGGGAATAGTAATGTTACATGAGAAAAAGGTATTAAACACTTAAAAGCATAAGAGTTTTTTGAAACCATGCTTTTTAATGAATGTGTGTTTGGAGGATGACAGCTTGCAAATTAATATTATTATTATTATTTTTATTATTATTATTAGGTAATTATGGATTAATGTGTTTATAGCTAATGAATAAGGCTACAGAGTTGTATCAGGTGTTGTACAAATCAGGATGGCCAAACCGTTGCCATTCCCCATGAATATACCCAAAAGAGCCAAAACGTTAAGGTTATCGACCTGAGATTTTATAAAACTAATTATCGGAGAGGGTGAAGTAAGGTGTTGTTTTGGACTGACAGTGTCTAACCCTTTCCCATGATTTATGAATTGACCCAAAATGTTTTACCTGACAAGACTGAGTGTACCTGTTGCAGCCTTTAGAAATCGAACCCGGACCTGTGTGGTGTCAGTCGAGTTATATTAATGATGCTTTTTGAACAAACGCACTCTTGCATACTATCGCTGGGTTGAATCTGCACAGAGACACTGGCTTTGTTTGTGTAATGAGTCTTGGTGATAAGAACACGGCGCTCTTGCCAGCAAGTTTCATATTACTCGTCTGCTTGATAGTGGACGTGATTCGCACCGTGTTAACGTACATGACTTGATAGTTGTTAGGTAAGGGTTGACAAGGCTCAATGAACCTTATTGCAACCTTAAGATGAATATGAATTCCTTGGTATAGTCGGGGTTGCAAGCCAAGGCCTTAGGGTAGACAACCAACTATGTGAGATGGTCAAATGATAATGTAACAGAACATATAGAAAACTTTTATGTAGTTTAACGAATTGACTAAGAGCCATACCATGAGAGGTATAGGTAATTGAAATTGAATCCTTAGCTGTTGACCCTACTACATGTAAGCTATAGCAATGCCGGCCTATAAGCTATCATGTTAGAAAAAGAAATGTATGGGTTGTTTTAAACGGAGAATGATTGTGTTTACTGTGAAACACAAATCTGAATTTAAAAATAGTTTATGTCCTACATGATGTTTGAACTCTCTTTTTTATTTATACTTTAGACAAACGCTAACATAGTTGTAATTCAGAAGCCATGGCTGCCTCCTTTCCAATCCTACACCGTACACTGAAGTTAAAGTTAATAATGATCACGTTACAGGCAGCCAGTTTCAAAGCCATGAGAAATAAGTGAACAAAGTATAAAATACTTGACCCAGTCGGGAAATCAACATGGTGTTGTTTCAAACAAAAGACAAGCGTTCTATAAATTTGACCACCAAGCTGTCCTATCGACCCCTAATTGTTTGGCTGATGGTGAAAACAAAATTAAATGTAAACTATAACTAAAACTAACTACACACTTATAACTAGAAAAATGAAATGTAAGACAAAAGGATAACAGGACAAATAAAGGACAGAAGGAATAAATAATGCCCCTCAACCCTCAAGAATGTGGATTGATGAACTTGAAAGGAAGGAGAGCCATAAAAGGTAGATATGAAAGTAAAAGAGGAGAGGGTCCCGCTCCAGAGGTAATCGATAAAAAAGAGGAAAACTGGGCCCAGCTCAGGAATCCCTTGTGGTCGCAAACTTCCAAACTCATCAGCCTTAAGCCCCTGAGGGTGTAGGCATATCCAGGGTGCACCACAAGTGGTGGGGCTACATACACCCTACCTTTAGTGTGGCTTGCGCAATAGGCAGGAAATAACATAAAAATAAAAAGAAGGCTGCCTCCTCACACAAGGAGGGTATCAGAAAAAATAAACAAGGGTCAATTAAGTCGGAAAATAAAGAGACTCCCTAAGCCTTGGATAGCCTAATAATGTCGGAAGTCGGTAGAGAACAAGAGTTGACCAAGTGTGGTCGACAGGAAAGAAGACAGACAGGAGCCTAGCACAAGTCAGTGGGAACAATGACGGATTCAGCTGGGGCTCCATGGTCGTCAACCTACATTCCACTAGATGAAAGCCCTTGTTTGGGGGTGGTGGAAAATAAACACCTCTTTTGTTTTAAATCACTGGCTTTAAGGACGGTAACAAATGGCATGTCTTTATAATGCGATACTGGTCCTAGGGATATGCAAAATTGTATTAGATACTCAGCTAATAATAGTGTACATGACCCCTTATTATTTTCCTAATTACAGTACATGGGAATGATGACCATGATTTCCAAGCCCCTAAGTAAGACAAAAACAAATTATTTCCATTCCCAAACAGTTGGGGTGAGGTGAGGTGAGTTTTCTAAACGTCAAACACATGTGGTTTTCCACTTTTACTCCAGGTAAATGCCATGTTTGCCCACAGACAAGTGCAAAGAAAATCGAAACATGTTATGTTTGGATCAATTCCTTACCTACATGACAACATGTACTTGAAATAACAAGTAATGAGCATTCCATGTTAACAATAGTGAGATGCTTGCAAACTGCCAATGCTTAGAGCTCATTAGCGGCTTCTAAGGAGGCAAGGAGTACACTTACTTGAAAAACTAACAAGAGGAGTGTTCGATTTTCCCACAACACCCAATCTGAAAGTAAATTTAATGACTATGCACTTAAGTCAATAACCACCTCCTTACCATTCCTACCCTTCATTGTCAAAGGCACACATTAATACAGCCATCACAGTGACAGAGGTTATTTGTAAAATATCTAAATATCTGAGATTTATCTTGAAATTGACCAGAATTTTGTAAAATCCACAAAATTTACCGCAAATTTAGCAAATTCCACCAAATTTCAGCAAAATCCAACAAATCACTACCAGATTTGTTGAAATGGCATTGAATTATTAAAGAATGGTTTGAACTAGCTCAAATTTATATAAAATTACCCGAATATTGATGAAAATTCACCAAATTCTACCAAATTTAGCCAAGAGGTCTACAAACCATGAAATTTAACCATTTTTTAAAATTCACAACATATACTCGAAAATTCCATAATATTCCCTTTACGTGTATATATTTTTAGTTGTTGTTTCGTTTCCCACACTCCCTGCAGACAAATACCTGAACATGACTTTCTCCTAGACTAGGAGCTCCACATTCGACACGATAGCTGAGTTTCATCTCCCATAAACTCGTCTCTGAGGTGGGTGCCAGAAAAGGCATCCAGCTGTAAAAACCACACCCTCACATAGACTTTCATAACTTCTTACGTTGAGGTTCATAACACTACGTTGAATGATTTCTCGGTTTCCTTTTCACAATTCCTGTCTATACATTCCTCTTGAAGGTTGCAAGATGCTTGCAAGGTTCCTAAAATGCAATTCAATTTAATAAATACCTTAAGATGGTTTGATTTGTTTAATGATATGGTGTTAATACTATTTTTATGTCTTGACTGGCTTTGCAATAAGAATTGAATAACCAAACATGAGTTACCTATCAGGGAAACATTTTGGCCACTATGTTGGCTATTGACCAGTGAGTTAACTGTTTATCATTTTTTAAAATCATAAACAACAGAGGCTTAAACGTATAGATAAACCGTGTGACCATGTTTGTTAAACAAGACATTATTCCAGAGACAATTAGGATACTTATGTAGAGTTTACCGAAAATAATGTTGTGTAACAGTAAATGCTAGTCAACAAACAGTTATACACTTCTAAAAAATCATCATACAATACCTGAGAGCTCTTCTAAAATTATTGATGTGTAACATGTTTCCACTAACTTGCTATGTATTTTTTGGCTTGGGGGTGATTTTCAAGAAATGCAAATGGAACTGAAATGCAATACAAACAATGAGCGCGCCTGGTGGCTGAGATTGATACCACGACGTACTGTCGGTTATGTAGCTATGTGGAATGTATATCAAATATGGTTTACTTCGAACATTTAGTGTTAATTGTATATTAAAATTATATGCACAGCTTATACAAGCACGTTTTGCATGCAGTCAAACTTAGTAAGATAATTACATTCAACACGCAAAGTGTGTTTCCGCTACCTAGCGGTGGATATGAGCACTCACTGGTGATATCCGAGGTGAGCTGATTTGCTCCCATATTGGCTCCCACATTTGCTCCCACTTTTGCTCCCATATTGGCTCCCACTTTTTTTCTCCCACTTTTTGATCCCATATTAATGCCAACTCTTATAATTATAAGCAGCAGCAAAATGTAAATGGAATAATATTTCTGATAATGTTCATAACAAAAGTCCTGAACTCTTGGGTTTGAATTCCCAACTATGGTTGTCAGCCAATGAATTGCACTAGAGGAAACTTTTATTTTTGTGTTGTGTTGCGTGATAATTTGCCCATCTCGCGGTGTAGTGGTTAGTATACTTTGGTGTTATCCCTGAGGTCATGGGTTCCAACTCAACTATGCCCAGAATTTAATTTTGATCTGAGAGTTGAAAGGTTAGGTTGGGTGAAGTTAGGTTAGGTGAATTTATGATAGGTTAGGTTAGGTAAAGTTGGGTCAAGTTAGGTTAGGTGAAGTTAGGTTAGGTAAGGTGAAGTTGGGTTAGGTGAGATTAGGTTAGGTGAAGTTGGGTTACGTTAGGTTAGGTTAGGTTAGGTTAAGTTACGCTAGGTTAGGTTAAGATAGGTGAGGTTAGGTTAGGTGAGGTTAGGTTATGTTAGGATAGGTGAAGTTAGGTTAGGTGAGGTTGGGGCAGGTTAGGTTAGGTTATGACTGAGTTTGTTATGCTTAGTTGTTTTAGAAAAACACTACATTGGCTCTCATATTTGCATCCATATTTTCTTTGCACTTTCAACTATCTTGAATTGTGTATTTACTTTTGCCGGCATATTTGTTGACATATTTGTTAGCATATTTGCTCCCACTTTTTATATTTGCTTTGCTCGCACATTTCATCCCATATATGCTCCCATTTTTTGCTTCCCAATTTTTGCTCACAGTTTTTGCTCCCACATTTGCTCCCACTTTCGCTGACACTTTTTACCCCCACTTTGGCTCCCTCTTTTTGCATCTATATATGCTCCCACATTAATCTATTGTTGTTATTTCCAAGTTGTCTTTACTAGAAATTAGTTTATGCTTGACAGTTGATATGGAAGTATCAGTGACTAGGTATGGTAAGCCTTATGCATACTATAAAGGATATTCATATATTGTGAAACGAAGCAATAAAAATGGAACTGTTATTTGGCGCTGTTCAAAGCAACGATCGAAACAGTGTCGAGGAATGCTTAAGACAAGAGAATTGGACATACTTTCTTCAAACAGTCATGATTGTAAACTTAATAATCATGCTAGTGTAAATGTAAGGAAAACTCAAACCGAAGCAAAAAACCAAGTCCAAGAAAAAATAGTGCTGCTCAAGATAATATTAACTTCGGGTTTAATACACTACAACGCACTCATGCAGTTAGCGAGTTGTTTAATGAGAAACATTTAAGACCTCCAGTGAAACCCATGATCAGACACACACACACATCTCAAAAGCCCTCAACTCCATCAGAGACAACATACCCCATCAAGAAGTTGGTTGGGGAAGATGAAAAGGATGGTGATGGTGATAATAATAACATAATGTTAAAGCACTCTAGTACATCTAAAAAGAAGCTTTCAACACTATAAAAGGGAACTCAAACCATTGAACAGACTGTGGACACAGGTGGAAATTATGATGGTAAAGATGACGAGGATGATGATGATCATTATGAAGATGATTATAATGATGTTGATGGTGAAAATGATGGACTGCTTCCCGAGTATTTGAAACCATTCATAAAAAATAGCAAATGGAACGATCCTAATATATTAGTCGAACGTCTACAGCTCTTGCATGCCTGTAAACAGGCTGGTCATATTGGTTATGAGGAAGAGCTGTTAAAAATAGAAGATGAACTTCGTAAAGCTGGTATTATTGTGTAATTGGTCAACGTAGCAACACCCCCACCCCTAAAATAATGTTCAGCAAGTGTTATATTCAAAAACTGTAGCAGGCAAACATGAACAAAAAAAGAGCTGTATTCTGTCTGTGTGTGTGTGTGTGTGAGTGTGTGTGTATACCTATTGTAAAAATATATATATTTGAATTAAATTAAGTAACACAATTTGTATATATTTCTAACCTAACTTCACCTAACCTAACTTGACCCAACTATACCTAACCTAACCTATCATAAATTCACCTAACCTAACTTTAACTAACCTAACTTCACCCAACCTAACCTTTCAACTCTCAGATCAAAATTAAATTCTGGGCATAGTTGAGTTGGAACCCATGATCTCAGGGATAACACCAAAGTATACTAACCACTACACCGCGAGATGGGCAAATTATCACGCAACACAATACAAAAATAAAAGTTTCCTCTAGTGTAATTCATTGGCTGACAACCATTGTTGGGAATTCAAACCCAAGAGTTCAGGACTTTTGTTATGAACATTATCAGAAATATTATTCCATTTACATTTTGCTGCTGCTTATAATTATAAGAGTTGGCATTAATATGGGATCAAAAAGTGGGAGAAAAAAAGTGGGAGCCAATATGGGAGCAAAAGTGGGAGGAAATGTGGGAGCCAATATGGGAGCAAATGTGGGAGCAAATCAGCTCACCTCAGATATCACCAGTGAGTGCTCATATCCACCCCTAGGTAGCGGAAACACACTTTGCGTGTTGTATGTAATTATCTTACTAAGTTTGACTGCATGCAAAACGTGCTTGTATAAGCTGTGCATATAATTTTAATATACAATTAACACTAAATTTTCGAAGTAAACCATATTTGATATACATTCCACATAGCTACATAACCGACAGTACGTCGTGGTATCAATCTCAGCCACCAGGCGCGCTCATTGTTTGTATTGCATTTCAGTTCCATTTGCATTTCTTGAAAATCACCCCCAAGCCAAAAAATACATAGCAAGTTAGTGGAAACATGTTACACATCAATAATTTTAGAAGAGCTCTCAGGTATTGTATGATGATTTTTTAGAAGTGTATAACTGTTTGTTGACTAGCATTTACTGTTACACAACATTATTTTCGGTAAACTCTACATAAGTATCCTAATTGTCTCTGGAATAATGTCTTGTTTAACAAACATGGTCACACGGTTTATCTATACGTTTAAGCCTCTGTTGTTTATGATTTTAAAAAATGATAAACAGCTAAACTCACTGGTCAATAGCCAACATAGTGGCCAAAATGTTTCCCTGATAGGTAACTCATGTTTGGTTATTCAATTCTTATTGCAAATCCAGTCAAGACCTAAAAATAGTATTAACACCATATCATTAAACAAATCAAACCATCTTAAGGTATTTATTAAATTGAATTGCATTTTAGGAACCTTGCAAGCATCTTGCAACCTTCAAGAGGAATGTATAGACAGGAATTGTGAAAAGGAAACCGAGAAATCATTCAACGTAGTGTTATGAACCTCAACGTAAGAAGTTATGAAAGTCTATGTGAGGGTGTGGTTTTTACAGCTGGATGCCTTTTCTGGCACCCACCTCAGAGACGAGTTTATGGGAGATGAAACTCAGCTATCGTGTCGAATGTGGAGCTCCTAGTCTAGGAGAAAGTCATGTTCAGGTATTTGTCTGCAGGGAGTGTGGGAAACGAAACAACAACTAAAAATATATACACGTAAAGGGAATATTATGGAATTTTCGAGTATATGTTGTGAATTTTAAAAAATGGTTAAATTTCATGGTTTGTAGACCTCTTGGCTAAATTTGGTAGAATTTGGTGAATTTTCATCAATATTCGGGTAATTTTATATAAATTTGAGCTAGTTCAAACCATTCTTTAATAATTCAATGCCATTTCAACAAATCTGGTAGTGATTTGTTGGATTTTGCTGAAATTTGGTGGAATTTGCTAAATTTGCGGTAAATTTTGTGGATTTTACAAAATTCTGGTCAATTTCAAGATAAATCTCAGATATTTAGATATTTTACAAATAACCTCTGTCACTGTGATGGCTGTATTAATGTGTGCCTTTGACAATGAAGGGTAGGAATGGTAAGGAGGTGGTTATGGACTTAAGTGCATAGTCATTAAATTTACTTTCAGATTGGGTGTTGTGGGAAAATCGAACACTCCTCTTGTTAGTTTTTCAAGTAAGTGTACTCCTTGCCTCCTTAGAAGCCGCTAATGAGCTCTAAGCATTGGCAGTTTGCAAGCATCTCACTATTGTTAACATAGAATGCTCATTACTTGTTATTTCAAGTACATGTTGTCATGTAGGTAAGGAATTGATCCAAACATAACATGTTTCGATTTTCTTTGCACTTGTCTGTGGGCAAACATGGCATTTACCTGGAGTAAAAGTGGAAAACCACATGTGTTTGACGTTTAGAAAACTCACCTCACCTCACCCTGGGTAGATTATAGGTTAGGGAATAACCCACCCACCAAGGGAAGATGATGAAGAGAAGGAAGTAGATTTTGGAATTGGAAAAGAAGGATAGAAGAATAGGAGGAGAGTCCCACAAAAGTAATAAGTTTAATGTAAAACACACTTAAAGGTAGTTGCCAATGGAAATTAACTTTAGGATACCTAAAGTAGGTACGAGCTTGGTCGAGGCTAACGGGAACCGCAGCTAAGACTTGGGCGGTTTGCAAGAGAGAGGCCTTAGTACCTTCCCTCCCAAGCATGTATAAAAGTACTATGGGGAAGGGTGATGGTCTGGCAATACTTAGAGGAACAAATTTACTGTATGTTTTCTTAAAGAGATTAGGTTTTACGAAGTAATTCGAAGAATGCCAATGATTTAACTCAAGCTTGGTATTTTCAATTTCCAAAATTATGGAGTTCTTGTAAGGGCGACCAAATGTCTCTAAGAAGGAATATGATAAAGGATTATACCTTATTGGGTAATCTTGGTAAATGAACCAATGGTTGCGTTGGACAATGGCTAAGCTTTTACTCAGCGAGGAGCCGGCTAAAAGTTTAGACAAAAAGAAACACTTATTTTTTGGAAAACTGACCATAAGTTTTCGGAGAGGGTCTCCACAAGCAGGTAGTTGGCTTAGCGAACTTTACTTGCCTTACTGGCCAATTAGAATTAGCTATTATCGCTAAGAAGAACTTTAGTAAGGTGAAAATTAAGAGTTCTTGCTCAAATGCAACAAATGGTGAAAGCCCTATTAAAGATTTTAATATCATTGAGTGAGGAGAGTCAAGGAAGACAGGATTTTGCCTAAAGTTTATATTCGAAAATGAAAAAGCAAAGGGAAAAGATTTGTTTATTTTACAATTAGAAAAAAATTGATGAAATTAACAATTATGTAATATAAATTTAATGAACATGGTTCATTTGAACCTTTTAACAAATAGGGTCGCAGACCTCTTAACATCAAACAGTTGCTCCAGGCAATTGACAATTTTTAAGGTTTTTTAACCGTGTATTAAAATCTTGGTAAGATTTCATAAATAGACAAAATGGAATAATTAAAGTTTTAACATTTACAGGAGTACAAGCAGTGTACTATACGAAACCTTCGAAAGAACATTCTAACGAGAATAACAACTTCGAAGAAACAAACTGTAAAACATAAAGAAAAAGGAAGTTCCTACAACTTCTTATATTTATACAGAGTTAATATATGAGAATTATACAAAGAGGGCAGGTCACTTACTGTGAAACCTGGAGAAGGTGAAAAGGAAGTTTCTAGACTTCCTATGGTTAATTGGGAATCACGAGAAAAATGGGACAGTTTCCCTTTCGTGAAACCTGAACATGACTCTCTCAAGAGTGTAGAGAATTGTTTTCCCTGTGTATAGGAAAGGAACAACGTGATTTAAAACTTGTATCACACAAGCAATTATGCAGAATTTAATTAATGTTAAACTAGCAAAGTTGGAAGGGCACTTCGTGAGTAACACCTTATAGAAAGTTACAATTTCATAAATAATGGTTGTTAGTAGAAGGTTAAGGAAAGATCATTGGGATATAGGAATAATGTTCATGGCCGTATTTAATATAACCGGACGATCGCGACGCGGTAGAAAAGTGGAGCAAACACTGATTAACACTATAGTCTGTAAAGATGGATGCAAAGTTCACTAGAGAAACACTGAAGTTTATGAGAAAAAAAGTTATTGCAATTATGGAGATAACTGATTGCACTATGTAGGTTAAAGTCTATTTCTTGAAAAAGCTGTAATTTACAATCAAATGCGCCATAGAATTTTCCAGAGGTTCCAGCGGAGGACGAAAATTCACTATTGTAGTAATTTAGTTTTAAACAGGATTCTCCCAAGTACATGAGAAATACATGATGGCAGGACTCGCAAATAGAGAACAAGTTCTAGAAGGTTCCAGAACGACTATAGCAGAAAATGGGGTTTGAAAAAATCCAACGGAGGAAATAGTTTCAAAATTATAGGCAGCGGGTATTAGATAATATCCCACGTAGCGAGAGGGTTTCTCGTTTAAATAGCTTAAGAAAAGCTCCTTTTAGTAAGGTTGGCTTACAAGAAAAAGCTCAACATTGCAAATCCCACGAAGGATGATTTTGCCCCAAGTAAATATTTTCACACTGCCTATAATTGAAATTAAAATCACTTGGAAGTTAAAACCATGAAGATGAGGTTAAAACTTTTTAAAAATGGTACTTATCTCGATTTCATGTTGAAGTCGGAGTTCCTTAGGAAGACTATCTAGCCAACATGGCGTAGAAGAGGTGGTGCCTCTTGGTTTGAGGAGGCTAAGCTCGAGCGGAGCTTTGACTGTACGAGTCAACTGCAGACGAAGAAGTGAGTGAGGCTCAGCGGAGCACGGAGGATCCAAGAAAAGGGGGAAAGAGAGGGGGGTGGGAGACAAAAGGAGAACATATAAGCATGGCCAACTTAACAAAACATAATTGATTTCTTGGAGAGCTGGTCTTCAAGGAGTTGATAGATGATACTAGCGCAGCATGGTGAGCAAAGAAGTAGACGTAGTCCTCTTGCTCTAGGAGAAAATAGCTGACGATGGTAACGAGATCTGGTAGCCAAATGGATAAGTAAGTCATCTTGCACGATGAGGAATTGAGTAGCTTCAGAGGTTCGCTACTAGATGACGCTAGGTGGACCACAGAAGTTATATATCTGAAACATACTTATGAAGACATAAGAAACATGCTCAACAAGGAGAAAACAGATGATCACTGTTGGTGTTTGGCAAAGAGGAAGGAAGAAATGAACATGCAAAGAGCAATAGACATTATATCTCAGGTACCGTGTATTCAAAGAATACACCATACTGGGGGGACAAACACCAACAGAGAGCAAATAAGCAGTTACATATTTATTGGAAGCGGAGCGATCAAAGACAGTGGTCTTGTGATCGGTCCATTTGTAGTCAAGATTCTGGCCACCCTGACTCTCCCATCTCTTCCAGGGTAGCATTCGGTCACCCTACCAGAAATCCATACTAGGGGGGGTGAAATATCCCTAACCAAGACCAAGTCCCCTACTTTAATGTCGGGACTGGAAAGAAACCACTTCTGCCTCCGTTGCAAGGAAGTTAAATATTCCAAGTTCCACCTTTTCCAAAAAGAATTACGGAGGGCTTCAAGTTTCCGCCAAGCGATAGGTAGATTAGAATCCCTATAAGAATTGGGAAGAGGAGGAGGGGCAGAAAGAGAAGTGCCGATAAGGAAGTGACCAGGGGTGAGTGGGAGTAGATCATCAGGATCATTGGAAAGTGGAGTTAAAGGGCGAGAGTTAACAACACCTTCAATCAAAACAGACAGAGAATTGAATTCTTCGTAAGTCAGAATTCGATTACTTAAGACTTTTCTTAAATGACGTTTAGTGAGCTTTACGCAAGATTCCCACCTACCACCATGATGCGGAGCGTAAGGAGGTATGAAGCGCCATTTGAAACCTTTCGAATAAGAAAAATTAGAGATTTGTTCCATGGCAGGAGAGGAAGTGAGAGCTTTCTTCCACAGGGAAGCTGCGCCCTGAAAGGTGGAAGCGTTATCAGAGAACATCTCAGAAGGAACACCACGCCTAGCGGTGAAACGAGAGACAGCTGATAAAAAATAAGAAGTAGAAGCATTCGGTACTAGTTCCAAGTGGATTGCGCCGGTAACCATGCAAACAAAGAGAGAAACATAAAGCTTACCAAACAATTTGCGTTTAGCTTCAGGAGAGTTTCGTTGATATTGGAACGGACCCATATAGTCCACGCCAGTTAAAGCAAATGGGCGTATAGGAGAAGAACGAAAAGAAGGCAAATCGCTCATTAATTGAGTGTTGATTTTAGGTTTTGCTTTGAAACAAGGAATGCACGTATGAATTACAGAAGAAACTTCATGAATTCCATTTATAATCCAGTACTTTTCTCTTAAGAGACAGAGCAGAGTACGTGTACCAACATGAAGATTACGATAATGAAAGTCACGTATAATTAAAGAAGTAACGTGATGTTTGGAAGGCAAAATAACGGGATGCTTTTTGTCCTCAGAGAGTAAGGATTGCGAGAGCCTTCCACCTACCCTAAGTAATCCATGGTCATCAAGAAACGGGGCTAAAGCACGAAGACGGCTGGATTTGGGAAGATCTCTTTTAGAAGAAAGCAATGACAATTCAGAAGAAAAGGCTTCTTGCTGTGTCAGTTGTAAAATCTTAATGGTAGCGAGATTCAATTCATGATTGGTAAGGTGTGGTTTAGGGAAAAGAGGTTGGTCAACCACAAGATATTTCCATCTAAGGAGATAGGCAACAATCCGTAGTAATTTATGGAAGGAAGAATAGCGTGACAACAAAGGATGAGATGCGTTGGAAACAAGACACGAAGCAATGGGTAAAGATACTTTAGCATCAGGCAAGTTGGAGTTTGTAACAGGGGGTTTAGAAGGCCATGAGGTAGATTCGTCGATTAACCACGAGGGCCCATGCCAGTACAATTGGGAAGCTGCCAATTGAGAGGGTAAACAACCACGAGAGATGATATCAGCTGGATTATCCGCACTGGGAACATGCCTCCATTGACATCCAGAAGAAAGAGTTTGAATTTTGGAAACCCTATTTGCGACAAAAGTTTGCCAGTGAGAGGGGTTTTTGGCAATCCAAGAAAGGGCGATCATAGAATCGCTCCAGAGATAGATTTGCGAGAATTCGACCTTTAATACTTCCCGTAATTTCTTGACAAGTTCTGCAGCCATTAATGCAGCGCACAGTTCGAGCCTAGGTAAAGTGATAGTTTTAAGAGGAGCGACCTTAGATTTGGCACAAACAAGGTTAGAAACTGGAGATCCATAAAGTGAATCGTGATAAACTAAATATGCACAACAACCATAAGCTTTTTCGGAACTGTCCGCGAACACATGAAGGAAAAAAGATGCATTAGAATGAGAGCTGATTAAATTCCTGGGAATTTCAATGAGGGAAAGATCCAGCAAATTGCTGCGAAACGAGAGCCAACGATTCAGAAAAGAAAGAGGGACAGCGTCATCCCATTCACATTTAAGTGACCACAGCTCTTGCATGAAGAGTTTGGCTATAACAATAACTGGGGCAAGAAATTGAAGCGGATCAAAAATTTTTGCAATTTCAGAGAGGATTTGTCTTTTTGTATTAGGAAGCTCTTCTGCGAGCGTAACTTTATAGATAAGAGTGTCAGTGCTAGTGCACCAGTGAACTCCTAGAGTTTTTACAGATTCAGAGTTTCCACAAATTTCGACAGAAGAGGGATCTACGTCTTCGATGGGAAATTGGGCGAGAAACTCAGGGGAGTTGGAGTTCCACTTATGAAGTGGGAAACCTCCATTCCTTAATAATGCTTGAAGTTCTAAAGATACAAAAGAAGCTTCCTCCAAAGAGGGGAAGGATTGCAAATAATCGTCAACATAGAATGACGTAGTTAGTGCTTCAGAGGCTTTGGGGTTAAATAAATGACCATCTTGTGAGGCAAGCAAGTGTAGGGATCGGATAGCAAGGAAAGCAGAGGGTTTTAAGCCATAGGTAACCGTTTTCAAGCGAAATACCTTAATGGGCTTATTGATTTCATCACGCCACAAGATTCTTTGAAGATCTCGTTGTTCTGGTTGAATTAACACTTGACGGTACATCTGTTTTATGTCGGCTATGACAGCTATGGGAAATAATCGAAAGTTTAAAAGTATAGCAGATAAATCCGATTGAATAGCAGGACCAGAATAAAAAGTGTCGTTAAGGCTGTTGCCATTAACGTCGGGTGATGAACCATTGAAAACAACTCGGATTTTATCTTTTACAAGAGGGTTTTTCCACACAGGATGATGATTTAAATAAACCGTTTCGATTGGGGGGTGCAATTCATCATCGGATTTGTTAACAACCTCCATATGATCTGAGCTTTCATACTCGTCCATGAACTCAGTGTATTGCTTTTTAACAAGAGGTTCCTTCTTGAATTTGCTCTCGATAGCAAAGAGAGCTTTTCGAGCTTTGGGCTGAGAATTGATAAGTTTAGGAGGATTATTTAATCTTGGCATTTGAACGACGAACCGGCCATCAGTAGAACGAGTGGTGGTGTTTAAAAAAAGTTGCTCACAGAATTCATTTTCTGAAGAAGTTACATGAGGAGAATCAACATTTTCAAGCCTCCAAAACTGTTCCAGGTCAGTATTGGAGAAGTAACATTGCGATGCAGGTTGGGGTGAATAATGGGGAAGTTGCCCTGTGACAATCCATCCAAAATTAGTGTCTCTAGCGACCACGTTTGAGGATAGCTTGCGAACCTGTTTTCGAAGGCAGTTCCAAAAGACATTGGCACTAAAGAGTATGTCAATGGGATTTTGTATGTTAAACGAAGGATCGGCTAACCTTAAATGCGAGGGAATGTTTAACCCCGAAATATCAACCGAGTGACTAGGAGTGTCTTCTCCAATGCTATTGAGAATTAGACAATTAAGTTTAAGAAAGTTGTTTCTATGACAAGTATCTCTTATGGTTAGTTTTGAAAATTGTAAAGCTTGCGATTTTGAGCTGTTGATGCCTGACACATTGATAGAAGTGGGGTTTACGGGTAGGCCTAGTTTTCTAATCAAGGAATTAGATACAAAATCATGAGTTGCCGCTGAGTCTAGAAGACCGCGTGCACGGACCCAGTTGCCAAAGTTATCCTGAACGTCAATTTGGACAGTAGACAACAATACTTGAGCACTGCGAATGGACTTAGCATTTTGAATGTATGATGAAGCATTAGAACTGTTAACACTATCATTTTTCGGCGAAGTAGATGCTGTCGATGACCTTGCCTGATCATGACGATGTAGCAGAGTATGATGAGCCTTTTCACAATGGTAGCAAAGTCTTGTAGACTTACAGTTAGAAGCAGAATGCGTAGGCGCTAGGCAATTGAAACAATGTTTGTTTTGGGCGACTAATTTTCGTCTGTCATCAACTGACATTTCTTTAAAGGATTTGCAGAGGTATAGAGCATGGGGATCTTTACAAAGTATGCACTTTACCGGTTCGTTTAAACTTTTGCGAGGTTCACCTTGCGTGTTTAAAACAATAGAGCTGGCGACACGACGTTCACTAGACCTAGTTGGGTAACCAGTAGTGTTTGATTTGAATTTGGATGAGCTGGACCCTGGTTTTTGGGTATTAGACGCTGAGCGTTCGCTTTTGGGTTTGATGGACATTAATTCGAATTTGGAACTGGGAGATGAAGGTTCGCTCTGATTAGCTAGCGCGGTTAAAAGTTGGCATCTAGCGTTTATGAAAGTGACTAAATGCTCGTAAGAGTAGTCGTCTTCCTTAGAAAGTTCAATTTCCCAAGCTTTGAGGGTAGCAGCATCAACTTTAGAAACTACTAAATGTATTAGGAAGGTGTCCCAATGTTCAGTAGGCTGCTCTAATTGGGACAAAGCTTTGACGTGGAGTTGGGTAGTGTCAATTAAAGTACGCAAACTAGTGACGTCATTGTGCTGTGACGCAGGTAGGTTAAATAGAGCCTTAATATGGCGTTGAATACGTAAACGTGAATTTCCATATCTTTCTTTTAATAAGTTAAAGGCAATGGGGTAATTTTCGGCACGCAGAGGAAGTGCTTCAACTAACTGCAAAGCTTGACCTCGAAGGATAGATCTCAAGTAATGGAACTTGTAAATGACTTGAATGTCTTCATTGTCATGAACAAGGGAGCAAAATAATTCATAGAAAGAATCCCAAGTGGATTCATCTCCAGAAAAATGGGGTAAATCAATTTTCGGTAAAGTAGGTTTGGGCTTGTGAGTGCCTTCACGGAAAGAAGTTTGGGGTTCATGAAGGGAACCAAGAACAGAAGCGTCCTTTTTCTGCTCCTCTTCGAGTTGGCGTATTATTTTGAAAGCAGAACCTATGCCTTCGTAATATAAGTTCTCTACTTCTACACGATCTTCTGTTTGATTGAGCATGCAAGTTTCAATTTCAGTTTGAATGTTACAGTAGTTTTCATAAGAACGTTCAAAATCCTTTACGCGATGTTTCAACAAATCTAATTGCGCGTCTAAGGGATCTAATTCTTTTATGTACCTTCTGAATCGGGTAATTTGCCCTTTATAGGATGCCCGTTTGGAAGTAAGTTTTTCATCCTTATCCTTATCAGTGGGAGCCATATTAAAGAAGATAAATGAAAATGTAACTCACGAAACTGTGGAACCTTGGAAATGCTGTCAAGCTGGCAGCAGCGACTGAGTAGAATGAATGGGACACACTATAGGAGACAGGAGCGGCCTCTTTCCCGTTCACAGGTTTTGCACGATGTGGTTATAGCTGAAATATTCAACACAGATATTAGAAATATGCAAAGTATTGTCAAATGACACTTTTTTAAAAAGAGAGAAAAAAAATGGGCTCTCCCGGGTTTCTGGGACCAAATTTTGGGTAGATTATAGGTTAGGGAATAACCCACCCACCAAGGGAAGATGATGAAGAGAAGGAAGTAGATTTTGGAATTGGAAAAGAAGGATAGAAGAATAGGAGGAGAGTCCCACAAAAGTAATAAGTTTAATGTAAAACACACTTAAAGGTAGTTGCCAATGGAAATTAACTTTAGGATACCTAAAGTAGGTACGAGCTTGGTCGAGGCTAACGGGAACCGCAGCTAAGACTTGGGCGGTTTGCAAGAGAGAGGCCTTAGTACCTTCCCTCCCAAGCATGTATAAAAGTACTATGGGGAAGGGTGATGGTCTGGCAATACTTAGAGGAACAAATTTACTGTATGTTTTCTTAAAGAGATTAGGTTTTACGAAGTAATTCGAAGAATGCCAATGATTTAACTCAAGCTTGGTATTTTCAATTTCCAAAATTATGGAGTTCTTGTAAGGGCGACCAAATGTCTCTAAGAAGGAATATGATAAAGGATTATACCTTATTGGGTAATCTTGGTAAATGAACCAATGGTTGCGTTGGACAATGGCTAAGCTTTTACTCAGCGAGGAGCCGGCTAAAAGTTTAGACAAAAAGAAACACTTATTTTTTGGAAAACTGACCATAAGTTTTCGGAGAGGGTCTCCACAAGCAGGTAGTTGGCTTAGCGAACTTTACTTGCCTTACTGGCCAATTAGAATTAGCTATTATCGCTAAGAAGAACTTTAGTAAGGTGAAAATTAAGAGTTCTTGCTCAAATGCAACAAATGGTGAAAGCCCTATTAAAGATTTTAATATCATTGAGTGAGGAGAGTCAAGGAAGACAGGATTTTGCCTAAAGTTTATATTCGAAAATGAAAAAGCAAAGGGAAAAGATTTGTTTATTTTACAATTAGAAAAAATTTGATGAAATTAACAATTATGTAATATAAATTTAATGAACATGGTTCATTTGAACCTTTTAACAAATAGGGTCGCAGACCTCTTAACATCAAACAGTTGCTCCAGGCAATTGACAATTTTTAAGGTTTTTTAACCGTGTATTAAAATCTTGGTAAGATTTCATAAATAGACAAAATGGAATAATTAAAGTTTTAACATTTACAGGAGTACAAGCAGTGTACTATACGAAACCTTCGAAAGAACATTCTAACGAGAATAACAACTTCGAAGAAACAAACTGTAAAACATAAAGAAAAAGGAAGTTCCTACAACTTCTTATATTTATACAGAGTTAATATATGAGAATTATACAAAGAGGGCAGGTCACTCACTGTGAAACCTGGAGAAGGTGAAAAGGAAGTTTCTAGACTTCCTATGGTTAATTGGGAATCACGAGAAAAATGGGACAGTTTCCCTTTCGTGAAACCTGAACATGACTCTCTCAAGAGTGTAGAGAATTGTTTTCCCTGTGTATAGGAAAGGAACAACGTGATTTAAAACTTGTATCACACAAGCAATTATGCAGAATTTAATTAATGTTAAACTAGCAAAGTTGGAAGGGCACTTCGTGAGTAACACCTTATAGAAAGTTACAATTTCATAAATAATGGTTGTTAGTAGAAGGTTAAGGAAAGATCATTGGGATATAGGAATAATGTTCATGGCCGTATTTAATATAACCGGACGATCGCGACGCGGTAGAAAAGTGGAGCAAACACTGATTAACACTATAGTCTGTAAAGATGGATGCAAAGTTCACTAGAGAAACACTGAAGTTTATGAGAAAAAAAGTTATTGCAATTATGGAGATAACTGATTGCACTATGTAGGTTAAAGTCTATTTCTTGAAAAAGCTGTAATTTACAATCAAATGCGCCATAGAATTTTCCAGAGGTTCCAGCGGAGGACGAAAATTCACTATTGTAGTAATTTAGTTTTAAACAGGATTCTCCCAAGTACATGAGAAATACATGATGGCAGGACTCGCAAATAGAGAACAAGTTCTAGAAGGTTCCAGAACGACTATAGCAGAAAATGGGGTTTGAAAAAATCCAACGGAGGAAATAGTTTCAAAATTATAGGCAGCGGGTATTAGATAATATCCCACGTAGCGAGAGGGTTTCTCGTTTAAATAGCTTAAGAAAAGCTCCTTTTAGTAAGGTTGGCTTACAAGAAAAAGCTCAACATTGCAAATCCCACGAAGGATGATTTTGCCCCAAGTAAATATTTTCACACTGCCTATAATTGAAATTAAAATCACTTGGAAGTTAAAACCATGAAGATGAGGTTAAAACTTTTTAAAAATGGTACTTATCTCGATTTCATGTTGAAGTCGGAGTTCCTTAGGAAGACTATCTAGCCAACATGGCGTAGAAGAGGTGGTGCCTCTTGGTTTGAGGAGGCTAAGCTCGAGCGGAGCTTTGACTGTACGAGTCAACTGCAGACGAAGAAGTGAGTGAGGCTCAGCGGAGCACGGAGGATCCAAGAAAAGGGGGAAAGAGAGGGGGGTGGGAGACAAAAGGAGAACATATAAGCATGGCCAACTTAACAAAACATAATTGATTTCTTGGAGAGCTGGTCTTCAAGGAGTTGATAGATGATACTAGCGCAGCATGGTGAGCAAAGAAGTAGACGTAGTCCTCTTGCTCTAGGAGAAAATAGCTGACGATGGTAACGAGATCTGGTAGCCAAATGGATAAGTAAGTCATCTTGCACGATGAGGAATTGAGTAGCTTCAGAGGTTCGCTACTAGATGACGCTAGGTGGACCACAGAAGTTATATATCTGAAACATACTTATGAAGACATAAGAAACATGCTCAACAAGGAGAAAACAGATGATCACTGTTGGTGTTTGGCAAAGAGGAAGGAAGAAATGAACATGCAAAGAGCAATAGACATTATATCTCAGGTACCGTGTATTCAAAGAATACACCACACCCCAACTGTTTGGGAATGGAAATAATTTGTTTTTGTCTTACTTAGGGGCTTGGAAATCATGGTCATCATTCCCATGTACTGTAATTAGGAAAATAATAAGGGGTCATGTACACTATTATTAGCTGAGTATCTAATACAATTTTGCATATCCCTAGGACCAGTATCGCATTATAAAGACATGCCATTTGTTACCGTCCTTAAAGCCAGTGATTTAAAACAAAAGAGGTGTTTATTTTCCACCACCCCCAAACAAGGGCTTTCATCTAGTGGAATGTAGGTTGACGACCATGGAGCCCCAGCTGAATCCGTCATTGTTCCCACTGACTTGTGCTAGGCTCCTGTCTGTCTTCTTTCCTGTCGACCACACTTGGTCAACTCTTGTTCTCTACCGACTTCCGACATTATTAGGCTATCCAAGGCTTAGGGAGTCTCTTTATTTTCCGACTTAATTGACCCTTGTTTATTTTTTCTGATACCCTCCTTGTGTGAGGAGGCAGCCTTCTTTTTATTTTTATGTTATTTCCTGCCTAATGTGCAAGTCACACTAAAGGTAGGGTGTATGTAGCCCCACCACTTGTGGTGCACCCTGGATATGCCTACACCCTCAGGGGCTTACGGCTGATGAGTTTGGAAGTTTGCGACCACAAGGGATTCCTGAGCTGGGCCCAGTTTTCCTCTTTTTTATCGATTACCTCTGGAGCGGGACCCTCTCCTCTTTTACTTTCATATCTACCTTTTATGGCTCTCCTTCCTTTCAAGTTCATCAATCCACATTCTTGAGGGTTGAGGGGCATTATTTATTCCTTCTGTCCTTTATTTGTCCTGTTATCCTTTTGTCTTACATTTCATTTTTCTAGTTATAAGTGTGTAGTTAGTTTTAGTTATAGTTTACATTTAATTTTGTTTTCACCATCAGCCAAACAATTAGGGGTCGATAGGACAGCTTGGTGGTCAAATTTATAGAACGCTTGTCTTTTGTTTGAAACAACACCATGTTGATTTCCCGACTGGGTCAAGTATTTTATACTTTGTTCACTTATTTCTCATGGCTTTGAAACTGGCTGCCTGTAACGTGATCATTATTAACTTTAACTTCAGTGTACGGTGTAGGATTGGAAAGGAGGCAGCCATGGCTTCTGAATTACAACTATGTTAGCGTTTGTCTAAAGTATAAATAAAAAAGAGAGTTCAAACATCATGTAGGACATAAACTATTTTTAAATTCAGATTTGTGTTTCACAGTAAACACAATCATTCTCCGTTTAAAACTATCCATACATTTCTTTTTCTAACATGATAGCTTATAGGCCGGCATTGCTATAGCTTACATGTAGTAGGGTCAACAGCTAAGGATTCAATTTCAATTACCTATACCTCTCATGGTATGGCTCTTAGTCAATTCGTTAAACTACATAAAAGTTTTCTATATGTTCTGTTACATTATCATTTGACCATCTCACATAGTTGGTTGTCTACCCTAAGGCCTTGGCTTGCAACCCCGACTATACCAAGGAATTCATATTCATCTTAAGGTTGCAATAAGGTTCATTGAGCCTTGTCAACCCTTACCTAACAACTATCAAGTCATGTACGTTAACACGGTGCGAATCACGTCCACTATCAAGCAGACGAGTAATATGAAACTTGCTGGCAAGAGCGCCGTGTTCTTATCACCAAGACTCATTACACAAACAAAGCCAGTGTCTCTGTGCAGATTCAACCCAGCGATAGTATGCAAGAGTGTGTTTGTTCAAAAAGCATCATTAATATAACTCGACTGACACCACACAGGTCCGGGTTCGATTTTCTAAAGGCTGCAACAGGTACAGTCAGTCTTGTCAGGTAAAACATTTTGAGTCAATTCATAAATCATGGGAAAGGGTTAGACACTGTCAGTCCAAAACAACACCTTACTTCACCCTCTCCGATAATTAGTTTTATAAAATCTCAGGTCGATAACCTTAACGTTTTGGCTCTTTTGGGTATATTCATGGGGAATGGCAACGGTTTGGCCATCCTGATTTGTACAACACCTGATACAACTCTGTAGCCTTATTCATTAGCTATAAACACATTAATCCATAATTACCTAATAATAATAATAAAAATAATAATAATAATATTAATTTGCAAGCTGTCATCCTCCAAACACACATTCATTAAAAAGCATGGTTTCAAAAAACTCTTATGCTTTTAAGTGTTTAATATCTTTTTCTCCTGTAACATTACTATTCCCTGTTTTATGAGTGAAATAATCTATCGAGGTAAAAGCTTATGTCATCACCTATTTTTCAACTATCAAACCTAATTTTAGGGTTCTTAATTTTCAAGATATCGATTTTTTCAATTTGAGGGTAGTTTTCACCCCCCTACTATTTTTCATGAAAAACAAAAGATCTTCGGTTCAATTATCATTTTTACCCGTTTAAGACCTTTTTCCCCACTGTAAAATCACTATTTACTGTTTTAGGGGTGACATCATCTATCCAGGTAAAAGCCTATGTCACAACCAATTTTTTAAGCTATTACACATAATTTTACGGTTCTTAGTTTCCAAGCTATCGATTTTTCAATTTGGGGGTAGTTTTCACCCCCCCACTGCTGTTTTTTTAATCAAAAACAAAAGATCTTAGTTTCATTTATCATTTGTAGGTGTTTAACACGTTTGTTCCCCATAACATGACTATTTACTGTTTTAGGGGTGAAATGACCAATCCAGGTAAAAGCCTATGTCATCACCTATTTTTAAAGCTATCACGCCTAATTTTAGGGTTCTTAGTTTCCAAGATATTGAGTTTTCAATTTTGGGGGGTAGTTTCACCCCACAAAGGGGGACGTCGCCCCAAGTGCTAGGACCCCTCATACAAGTCCCTAGCATGATTGGTTCACGAGATATTAACAAAAGTGTAGTTAGGCCCTTTTGAAAAAGAAATGAATCATACTTTCAAAAACGAGGCGTCACCCCAAGTGCTAGGATACTGCCTATGGCAAAATCCCATCAGGGGTTCAGAAAATATTAACAAATGTGTAGTTAGGCCCTTTTGACAAAAGCCACCGGTGTGCATACATACAAAAATTGCTCTTTCACCCCAGGTAAGGGTAGTTTTTATTTTGGGGGTTGTCATACCTCATTCATACAAAAGGAGAATTCACTACAAGTCCTACGACACCCCATATGTTTAAATCGCATTATTGATTAGCGAGATACTAAAAAGCGAATGACCTATTAGTTTTTTGTTTTTTTAATAAATATTTTAAAAAACCTCATCTATAAAGAATCATTTAAAAATTCCGCTCTCTTACAAAAGCCCTCAAGTGCGCATGCATACAAAAATAACCACTACTTAACCTCCGGGTAAGGGTAGATTTATTTTGGGATGGATATACTCCCGTCCATAGCAAGGGTGGTTCACCACAAGTCCTACGACACCCTATATGCTCAAACCCGACCATGCGATCGCGAATCATCGCCAATGTTCGCCAGAAAGTAGGCTATCATTTTGTTTTGTCCTACACACTTCAAACTTGCTGTCAGCCTAGAGGGCATAGGGACCTTTCATTGACGTCAAACAAACTTTTCTCTCATCTTCACCGTTTCCAAAATAGCACCAATTTCAAAAAACAACAATTTTAAATATATATATATATATATATATATATACCGACACACATTCATAGCAAAGAGGATGTCACACCATTCCTAAATAACACATCGTTCTAGCCTTACAAGCTCATTAAATTCGCCAAACTGTCAAAAACGCACGTTTACCTCAAATTGCGTTTCCAAATTCCACCCATTTTAAAAAATTACCTCACCATCAAATAGAGCGGGAAAAATATCATTTAAACGAGCCCTCACTCAACCCTAGTCCTTGCCCACCACCAAACATTTTCCCAACATAGCCATACGTATTCAAGCACACACGCGACTTGCAAGAGAACATACACTACCCCACTACCCGCGAATGACCTTTTGTTTTGGTATTTTATTTAAATAATGAGGCTATAGGAAAAGAGGGGGGCATTACTACGAGTGCGAGATATCAGGTTCGGGGCCGATAGGACGAGGGTTCAATAAGTTAGTGGACAGAACCCCCAAGTTAACACTACTTGTTAAAGGTCAACCACGTCTCACGCGAACACTGCAGACATATCACGTGATCGCTCGCACTGGTGCACATGCTCACACTCGCACGGGTGTCAAATGACGGTTAGCATCCTAATAAACATCCCCCATGACGTCAACACCCATTAAATTTTTATCACCATCGCACAAACAAGCCAAAAGGTCAACCCCATCCCACGCTAACACGTGCAATGCACATGTTCGCTCCTGGACCACGTGCTCGCTCTAAGGACCCATGACGTCATCCCATGACGTCATCAGGATTACGCAATTTCTGGTCATGATGATGCAATATTCAAAGTGTAGCGAATCCTACTACTCCGGTTTGCGCATTCCAGCCTCCGGCTCGTTACTTTTTGAACGCACCTTATAAATGTCAAATTTCGTTTCGGTAAATAAATTTTATTTCTTATTCTCTTGATATTGGTGCTGTTAAACTGTTTATAATTTTCATGTTAAAATATGATAATATTTAATTCTTCAGATATATAAATCAGTCTGATTGTCGAGTTGTCATGCCGAGCTCATTGTTCTCGGCTTCTAAATTAGTGTCGTGTGCCGATATCTCTTTCTCTCTCGTACAGAAGCGTGTCGCGTGCAAATCTCCCGTGTTGTCGAGGACTCGGCGTATGAAACCGGTTCTTGACTGGCTAACTTGTAAATTGGTAGTCTCTAAATCTGATTATCTCTTGGTTAAAATAATATTCACAGAATCATTTCCATTCTTGCTTCTTATAAATGCTGTAATTTCCTCATACAACTCGTTAATAGCTTTCACTAACATCACGTAATGCTCATGTGTATAAAAAGTTGCTCGAACTGCTACTTCATTTCCATGCATAAAATTATCACGCAAGACGGTTCGATCCTCGCCTCCCTTACTGATATTAAATTCGAGTTCATTACTAATGGAATGCTGTGGGAGGGGGTAGAATTCGTAGGGAAAGTCACATTGAGGAGAGATTTAAGAGACATGCAAGTCATTGGATATGATTATGCGGGTGCGTAAAGGTGCAGGTAAAGAGATTAGGAAGATGGATTACCTGTCTCCAGTAAGACCTGAGCTAGAATGTTCTGCAGGTGTATGGGATCCAACCTTGATGAACGGGACGGAAGGGGTACAAAAGAAGGCCACAAGGTACGTAAGGGAGAACCACAGGTGGAAAAGCAGTGTGAGTGAAATTATTCAGAAATTGGGTTCTAGACTTGGGGGCGGGGTATGTTTTTAGCTTATGAGGGAAATAATGCAAGGAAAGGTACTCGCTGGAGGTTATGAACGGTGGCGGTAGATAGGGTCGGTTTTAATCATTCTCGCAATGTTACACTAACAGAAACACTCACTAAGTCGACCTCTCCGATTTCGATGAAACTTGGCGTAATGCATCGTTTCAGGTTTATGAGACGACTATACTGTACCTTCAATTTGAGATTCCTTACATTTCATGAAGATACGACCGGGTGAGTTAGCCGTGGTGGTTACGGCATGACTGATGGCAGTCGCTCACATCCGGGAGGCGAGGAGGTTCGAATCCCCCCGCCGGCAACCTTGAAGATGGTCTTCTGTGGTTTCCCATCTTCCTTCCAGGCAAATGCCGGGGTTGGTCCCTAACTATAGGCCACAGCCGCTACCTTCCAACTCCTCGTCCTTACATTCCAAATTCCCTCCTTCCCTCCCCAACGGTACTTGTAGCTCACCCATTGGGTGTCCGTCTCGAAGCAGCTACAAAACTGGCGAGCCGAACATGTCCTCGGACACTCCCGGCACTAAAAGCCATACGCTAAAAAAAATGAAGATACGAACCGTTCAAAACATTGAGTGTGAATCTTGGCGCGCGATAGTGGTGTCTCCACTCCTTGCTTGTCTGCCACTGCTAGCACTAGCGTTGTTCTGCGGAAGGAGAGGGGAAGGCCAGCAGGGTCTAGCAAGCCAAGTCACGGAGCATGGTGCCCAACATAAAATATTTACACCTAATTTATATCTAATATAACCGTGAATTCGAAATCAAGGGCAGCAAAAGCAAATATAAAGTTAAAACTTTATTCGTCTACAAGCGTAGCCGAGTTGGATTCATGACTGAAATAGGTAGCTGCACGTTTAGAGACCCAAGCTTGAATGAACATTCCGTGCGTGGCATTTCCACAAGATGTTCATGCTCACTCCTGGTGAATGATAGAAATTCACCCCTATCCTTGAATCCATTATTAGAGAGAAACAGTGCACGGAGCTGATCACCTAGCTGTATCTAACTCCGAAATGAAATAAGAACTTTAGATAGTATAACCTATAGACCGACAGCAGTAGCTACACTCGCTAACGCGCAGCGTTAGGTCATGGGGCCAAGCTCTCTGTGCACTCGGTAGACGTGGGTTCGAGCCCCACCGTCGGCCGTCCTTGAAATGGTTTTCCGTAGTTTCCCCATTGTTTGCTCTCAAGGAGAATATATATCATTGTGTTATTTCCACAGTTGGTATAAGGTGCATTTATTTATGTTTAGGTTGACAGCAGTGACCTATGAACAGCAGGGCTGGATTTACCCAATAGGCCCCATAGGCCCCGGCCTAGGGGCGCAAAAGCAAGAAGGAAGGTTTTATAAACTGACTTTGAAGGAAAATAGACTCACATTACTTATTAAAAAAAACGTAAGTCGTATTTTCTTATCAGGTGGTTTTCCGTAATTTTTTGGTTATACGCTCCTTTTTAATCTTTTTCCACTTCGAAAAGTTCTTTTTGCAATTTAAAATAGACTAAAGAGACTGTTACTACTTATGATTTTTTAAACCAATTTCGTATAATTTTATGATTTAAATTAAACTTTCGAAAATGTTGACACTTTTCCAATTTATATTGTGGTCATAATTGTCCAACAAATGTTTTGCAACAGCAGATTTTTCGACTTGAGCTTTAGGACAGGAATGTTTTATGATTTATTAGGAGAAATTTTAAGTCTTTAATATTATCAGTTTAATTTGAATAATTCATTATGCATAGTTGTAGGTTGTATGATGTAATAATAATTGTTGTTTTAAGGGGCCTAACATCTAGGTTATCGGCCTGTATGATGTAGTGTATATGTATATCTGTAAGTGTATAATGAGTCTTAAATGATTTAAACTTATTTTAATATCTCGTTGGCCTATTTATTTATAGTTTATAAATACAAATTTAGAAACAGTTGATTCTCTCATT
The DNA here is from genome assembly GCA_946902985.2 of Meconema thalassinum. NCBI lineage: Eukaryota > Metazoa > Arthropoda > Insecta > Orthoptera > Tettigoniidae > Meconema > Meconema thalassinum. The sequence goes on along the minus strand of OX336388.2, from coordinate 570,955,896 downwards.
ATTTTAATTTATTTAATTGATTTTACTTAACGATACATTATAATTAAATTAAAATTACCTTCACAAAGACCTTTCTATAAGGTCTAAATTCTCCCTCCTTCACGATGGTATTAAGAGGGGGCGGCAAAAATCCCACGGGCCTAGAAGCGCATAAAATCTAAATCCGGCCCTGATGAACAGAGTGAAATAGCCATTGTTGTGTATTTACATGAACATTCTAGAAAGTGCTATGTTAACATGAACATTCTAGTCAGTGTTGTGTATTTAGGCTACTTGAGTTAACACGAACATTCTAGTCACTATGCCCAGAACATTCCAATCTGGAACATTCGATTCTGGAACTTTCCAGCTACTATGTATATATGCATCCCCGCGGACTGTAGACGATAGTTCCGCTCAAGTTAGTTCACATTGTGTATCATTGTGTATCGGCTAGTGTTAAATAAACCGTTGTGTTATATTAACAAGTGTATGTTATTTATCTTGTATCTCCCACGATATAACAGTGGTGCCAGAAGTGGGATAAGATAAATAACGTTGTGAAACCGAGTGACTTTCTAACCTCAACGCAAGTGTTGCACCGAACGACGTTCATCGCAGTGCGTGTTGGAAACTAAACCGAGTGAACTTTCTAACCTCAACGCAAGTGTTTGCACCGAACTAAGTTCATCGCAAGAGCGTGTTAGATATACTGTTCTCCACTCATCTTCACCAAGCTGGACTTAACCTCTGAGCAACAACAATTCTCGGCAATCATCGCCGACGCTATCCGACAGACAAGTTCAACAACGTCATCATCACAGCCTCGACCGCCACAATTCACAATGCAACCGTATCGTACAACCGACGGGACGACTGTAGCCGACTATTTCACTCTCTTTACCTGGGCGCTCAACTTGAGCAAGGTACCCGCGGATCAACAAGCACATTTTGCACGGGTTTACATGGATCTGAACTCAATGATGCCCTGAAGATCTTGGTGAGTCCTAATGATCCGGAAACTCTGTCATACAACGAGATTCAATCTAAGCTGAAAGGCCACTTTGACGCCACACGCAGCAAGTTTGCTGAGAGCATCAAATTTCGCAGTGTAATGCAGAAGCAAGGAGAAACCATCGCTAGCTTCACCTTAAGACTGCGGCAGGCTGCAACGTTTTGTGAGTATGGCACATTTCTTGATAGCATGTTAATTGAACAAATGCTCGCAGGTTTGGAATCACGAGAAATGTGCGACGAGATTTTTGCAAAACAACCAGAGAACTTCACCGCAGCATATGAAATCGCGCACGCACTCGAAGCTATTCGCATTACCACCGACGAGGTCAAAACAGCTGCCGCTAAGTCTGAATCAACCAATCGGATTGGATACGAGAAGCCTCTGTCCAGGAAGAACATCAACCAGCAGCCGCCACGCAGCAAGTCAGCTCATCGAAGTCAAGGGTCTTACAACCTAACCAGACAGCACCAATGGCCACACCAGGCAAACCAGAGTGCATCCCAGGACAAGCAATCAACATGTGCAGGGTGCGGTGAAGCTCACCCTCGTAGTCATTGTAGGTTCCTGAACGCAGAGTGCCTGAAGTGTGGCAAAAAAGGTCACATCAGAAAAGTTTGCCGATCGAAATCGAGGAAACATCGAACAACAAACCATGTGACCGAAGGAGAGCTTCCAGCAGAAAACTTCGACGTTGTGGACTACCTCAGCAAAATCGAGGTCATCGGATCGGTCAACGCAGCACCTAAGCCACTGGTTGATGTCAACATAGAGGGAACCACCGTCAAAATGGAACTCGACACCGGCGCACCCTGCTCAACCATGAGCAAATCAAAGCTAAGTATGATCAAACCAGGTTTTGTGTTGCAGAGAAACGATCGTAACTTCGTCAGTTACACTGGCCATCCGATTAAATGCATTGGCAAAACGTCAGTGTGCACCACCATCGGAACCACAACCTGGAACCTGAATCTCTACGTGGTTGACGATGAAGTCGAATCGCTCTTTGGCCGAGAGTGGATTTCAGAGTTTGTACGGGAGATCGACTTTGGTCACCTCTTCGCAAAACCCGACCCAATCCACAAGCTCTCAGACAAGCAGGCCGTGACCTTGGAACAACAGAAGCAGCTCGACAACATTCTATCTCGCTACCAGGATGTGTTCAGCGACACCTCCGGGAAGATCTCAGGTCCCCCAGCGGAGATGCACCTGAAGGCTGGAGCCACACCTGTTTTCTTCAGAGCTCGAGACGTACCAGTTGCCCTCCGCGATGCCTATGCCAAGGAAATCGACAAGAAAATTGCATCTGGCTTCTACAAAAGAGTGGACTACTCTGAGTGGGCATCAACAACGCACGTCGTCGCCAAGAAGAACGGCAAACTGAGGATCACAGGCAACTACAAGCCTACTCTCAACCCGCGGATCATCATTGATGAACATCTGATTCCCAAGGTGGAACATCTGTTCAATCGAATGCGTGGTGCCACTCTCTTCTGCCATCTGGATATCTCCGACGCGTACACTCATCTCGAGGTCGACGATGAGTTCAGCCATGCTCTCTCGCTTAACACGCCAACTCACGGTCTGATCCGCCCAACGCGAGCAGTATATGGAGCAGCTAACATCCCTGCTATCTGGCAGCGGTGAATGGACACAGTCCTGCATGGTCTCCCAAACGTCGTAAGTTTTTTCGATGACAGTATAGTTTTTGCTGATAGCTTTGAAAATCTGATGCAGGCCCTCAGCACCACTCTGGAACGGTTTCGGCAACACAACCTCAAGCTCAACCGAGCCAAATGCGTTTTCGCTCAAACTTCTCTGGAAGCCCTTGGCCACAAAATCGATGCGTCAGGCATCCACAAGTCGGATGCACACGTCCGAGCTGTACATGATGCACCGAAACCAACTACACCAGAAGAACTCCAATTGTTTCTTGGTAAAACAACCTACTACAGTTCGTTCATCCCCGATTTGTCCACCAGAGACAGACCACTCAGAGACATGCTGCTCAAGGACCCTCTCATCTGGACACCAGAAGGCGACAGGGCATACAAAGACATCAAGAACGCCCTAACCTCGCCCCAGGTACTCATGCAGTATGACCCAGCGTTACCACTCCTGTTGGCCACGGATGCCAGCAGGACCGGCCTGGGCGCAGTATTGTCACACCGGCTCAGCAAGGGGCAAGAACGTCCAATTGCTTACGCCAGTCGAACAATGACAGCAACGGAACAAAGGTACCCTAAGATCGATAAGGAAGCACTGGCCATTGTTTGGGCTGTACAGAAGTTTTTAATTATCTCTATGCTCGCCACTTTACTCTCATCACTGATCACAAGGCTCTCACACAGATCCTGCACCCTGAGAAGTCTTTACCGGTCCTGTGCATCAGTCACATGGCCAATTATGCCGACTACCTATCACACTTCGACTACGACGTCATCTTCAAGACATCCAAAGCCAACGCCAACGCTGACTACTGCTCCCGAGCTCACCTACCAACAACAGTTAACCTCATCAGAAACTTCTTTCCTCCACAGGAGGAAGAGACGGACAGTTTTGATGATTTTGACTTTTTTGCAGTCCATCAGATCCAACAGCTACCAGTTAGGGCAGAAGCAATCGCACGCGAGACCAGGAAAGATCCACATCTGGGCAAAATTGTCCAGATCATCGAAGCAGGGCAAGACTTCACCCGCCAGCATTACAAGGCACCAGAAGCGAAGTACATCCTCGCCGCAATCTGTCTGATGTTCGAGCATCGAGTTGTTGTCCCTCCTTCACTGCGAGACGCTATCCTCAACGACCTGCACGTGGCTCACCTGGGGATAGTCAAGAAGAAAGGCATGGCACGTTCCTTTGTGTTCTGGCCTGGAATCGACAACGACATTGAGTCTCTCGCCAAGGCTTTCGCCGTGTGTGCAGCTCATGCGCATGCGCCACCCAAGTTCCGAGATCACCACTGGGAATACCCGAAGGCACCATGGGAACGGATCCACATTGACTACGCGGGCCCAGTGGCTGACACCATGCTGCTCATTGTTGTCGACACATACAGCAAGTGGCTCGAGGTCAAACCCATAACACCAACAACATCAGCCGCAACAATTTCCATCATGGATGACCTGTTCACGGCGTATGGCGTGCCAGTCACTGTCGTCTCCGACAAAGGCCGACAATTCGTCTCAGACGAGTTCAAGACCTTTCTAAGAAACATTGGTGTGAAATATCACAAGTTGTCAGCGCCATACCATCCCTCAACCAATGGCCAAGCTGAACGTTATTTTCAAACGGTGAAGGACGCCCTCTATGCGATGAAGACAACTAAGGGAACGCTCCGCGCCAACCTGAACGAGTTCCTCCGTCAATTCCGCAAGGCCCCACACTCCACCACTGGCCAATCTCCAGCCCAGCTTTTCTTGGGACGAGATCTCCGCACGAGACTCAACTTGACCAGACCTGATGACGTCCACACGAAGGTTACAGAAAAACAACGAGCTGAAATGAGCTCAACATTCCGCACTCTTGAACCTGGACAGAAAGTCTACTTCCTGTCTGGCAATATCAAGCTGGACAAGTGGCTCCCTGGAACAATTGTGAAACGCACTGGTGACCTTCACTACGAGATCAACTACCAGGGAAAACAATTCAAGCGCCACATTGATCAGATCAGATCGTTTGCTGATACCAACAAAGGCAAAACCAAATTGGACAACGATCAAGGATCGACCAACGATCGAGAGTCAACCAATGATCAAGAACCAGCCATTGAGCAACCGAGCCTGAGACGAGTTCGCTTCACCGAGACACCAGCAACAGTCCAAACACCACCAGCCACACCAGCTACACCTGTAGACAGGGCACCACCTATTTCGCAACCCCCTTTTTTCCCCGCAGGAGTACTCGCCAGCGCCGACCACCGTTGAGATTCTCTCCTGATTCCTAAATCATCCATTTAAAAGAGGGAGGAAATGTTGTGTATTTACATGAACATTCTAGAAAGTGCTATGTTAACATGAACATTCTAGTCAGTGTTGTGTATTTAGGCTACATGAGTTAACACGAACATTCTAGTCACTATGCCCAGAACATTCCAATCTGGAACATTCGATTCTGGAACTTTCCAGCTACTATGTATATATGCACCCGCGGACTGTAGACGATAGTTCCGCTCAAGTTAGTTCACATTGTGTATCGTTGTGTATCGACTAGTGTTTAATAAACCGTTGTGTTATATTAACAAGTGTATGTTATTTATCTTGTATCTCCCACGATATAACATCCATCATGGCTAAATGTTTGAATATTGGCGAGCGAAACTGATTTCCCCACTCCTTGCCTGTCACTCCCTCATATCATCGTGAAATGTGTATCGGAGCCTTAGGTTTAAGATTGTTAGTTAGGTATTGAGGTTTTAAGGAGCAGAACAGCGAGGTCATCTGCCCCAATAGGTTTAAGATTTACCGTAGTCGTGTCCTAAACCTGACGTGATGCCATATGCCAAGTTTCATCGAAATCGGAGAGTTCGTTTTGGCGAGTGTTCCTCGAAGTCAGTGGAATAGTGGAATAGGGGTTACATGACCGCGTTGTCGCAATCCCTACACTGAGGAGCCAACCAACATCGTGATTATATAGGAAGGATTATATCAACAGGCACTTCTTATCATTCCCATTTTTTACGAAGGTGGGTTTCTAAATGATAAATAGCTTCTTTCAGCCGGATGCCCTTCCTGACACTAGCCTCATCAGAGGAGTCGCCTCAGTGGTCCGGGTTTGATTCCCAGCTCTGCCAAGAAATTTAATTATTGTCTAAGGTCTGGAACAGTGTACACTCACTTGTCAGTCTCATAGAGCAAAACTGAGTAGAGTTGAGTTTGATTCCCACTCCAACCATCCTAGAAGTGGCTTCCCATTTCTACTTCAGGCAAATACCGGGATGGTTCCTAGGCTACGGCCGCCTCCAACTTAATCCTCCCTCAATTACAAATGTACACACTAATACAGATGCCACAACAACACAGATTATCAGACAAATTGTATACACACCCAAGTACACTGGTCGTCCAAGTCTTTAAATGAAAACAACACAGATTTCTGCCGGCGACCTTGAGAGGTCACGCACTGAAGCGAGTGTAATACGAAGTCTAGTAACAGCGCACTGGCGGCGCTGCTGCTCGTGGTTTATCCACGACTTTGACTTGGCTAAGCTCTTGGCGTGATTGACAATTTACGTATCAACGTGCATGCCCAAAAATTGAGGCTCGCAGACTGTATGGTATCTCAATGTGCATCCAGAGCCCACGGGCAGAAAACGGTGGATTGAACTGTAATGAACTGGCCGTGGCCTATTAGAAGGTACCATCCCGGCATTTGCATGGAGTTGAAAATGGGAAACCACAGAAAGCAATTTCAAGGATTACTGACGGTGAGATTCGAACCCACTCGTCTTCCAAGCCCGGAGAGCCTGCCGCATAGAAACTCATCACATCTTATCCCCAACCACGTAGAAATGTGAATAATAATTGGTAGAAAAATATAGAATAAAATACACTCAACATCGAATCTTGGATATCCAGAGATTGGAAAAGACCTTTGATTTTATGAATGCAAATATTTACCTTTATGATACCTTCATGGCGGTGAAATATTAATGCTGATAATGATACTGCTATTAATAGTCTAATATTGATAATGTTAGTGGTAAAAACAAATAAACACCATAACGTATATCATGCATAATATTTAAAAACACGTCAAGAATGTTTTATCATGCAATGATAGCTTATAAAGTGCCACGAACCTTAGGCCTATACATGTTACAATAGAGTATGCGTGTAGCTTATTAATATACGCCGCTGTCGTTATAGGCTACATATTGTATCCAGTTCATCATTATTAAAAGACATTTATCCCAGAGTTGAACTGAGTTTTATACGGTAGTCTAGGTAGCAACTTCTTGTACCGTACTGTTTGCATCGCATGCATCATTTTGTTTTTCTTCTCTTATTCTCATATACCACAATAATCTTATATTGTTGAAGATTTTCGACATTTTATCTGGTTTAAACATTTCCTGTTTAATATTTTATTGTGTAGGCTAATAATCCTTTTCAATTTCCATCTTGTAAATAAATTATCATCTTCATCATCCTTAAACTTGTCTCTTAATATCTCAATTTCATTGCATTCTCCAAGTAAGTGTGCTTCGATCATAATTTTTCCACATTAAATACAATGGTCCTCTTTACTTTCTTGTCTCAGTACTAAGACACGTCTTGTTAATCCTCTGGGGGTGGGGAAACAATCGTTGTGATGAACTTTAAGGCCTGAAGACTGTTTTAATTTTTTATTTATTATAGGCAAAATCTGGAGGCAAAAATATATTTACAGATATATCAATAATAAAATGTTCTCCAAAATGTCTCTGTAATCCCTGAATACGAGTACAATAATTATTTTCTTCTTGATAATATTTAACCTGTTAGGGATAGGTTCTAAAACTTCTTTCGACAAATCATTCCATGTTTCAAAGCCCCTACTTATTCGAGTAATTACCTAAATTTGTTTTTTGAATTCACTGTTTCGTAATTCATTACAGGCCGGCTCCCCTGTGTATGATTTGTACATCTCCTGGAGTATCCTTTTATGTCTTCTATTGTGAAGGGGTTCCCATCCCAATGACTTAAACATGTCAGAAACACTGTCAGTTTGGGACAATTTGCCAAGCACGAATCTCGCAGCAGTCCTTTACATCATATCCAATTTATTCGTTAGAGTTGTTTGAGCCACACACATTTTGTTTTAGAAATGAAACTGACTTATAATATTGTCCTGAGGCCGGATTCAAACCCGCAGGCGAGCGTGAACTCAGTTACAAGATGGGATAACCGCTGAGTCTCGGTGGCCGGATAGGGTGGGGTTGAATGAAGTGTTATCTTCAAGCTTTAACTGTCTCTCTGAAAAGTTATACTACGAGTATTTCTATTTTCTGAGTTTGTTCCTCTGAAACCGGGGGAACAAAACAAACGCTGGCTTCAAATAAATTATTGTCTTCCTCGAAGCTGGATGAACTTTTCGTCAAGTGGGTAATGCAATTGCTTTTAGTACTCAGTAACAAATAAAGTGAAGACGTTTTTCACTCGACTTCTCTGCAAATTAATTTACGTTGATAGCCTCAAGTATTTACATTTCCTGCGAAGGCGAACTTGAACCATAAGTCGCACACAGCCGAGTGACAGTAGTAGGTTCCCGGATTTATTGCCTGTGGCGTTTGGGACATATCTAATTATTAGAATGAGGGACGATGTAGCCGTCTTTTATCTAGCCACTCCGGTCCTTTATTAAGCCCTGTAATTTTGCTGATCAGCATTGTTGAAACTGTGAAAAAAAAAAAAAAAAGGATACTTTTCAAAAATATTATCAGTTGGTTTAAAAGTAATTTAAGGGTGAGAATGTCCACATAAAACGCCGGGAAATTTAGATTAAAGTTTCACATTTGTTTGTATTGTGCCGGCCCCGTGGTGTTGGTGTAGCACGCCCGCCTCCCACCCGGAGGCTCTGTCAGGGATTTTAGAAACTGATGTGAGGGCTGAAACGGGGTGCTGTCTGACAGTGAGGCAGCGCCCCAGTCACGGAGACCAAGATTAACGGCCGAGGGGATCTAACGTGCTGACCACACGTCACCTCTTAATCTGCAGGCCAAATGGCTGGATAGCGGTCGCTTGGTCTTTTAGTCCCGTGTACTTGTGTGTTGGAGTTGTTTGATAACCTTTGTCACTGTGATGTCTGTGCTAGTGTGTATTTATAATCAAGGAGGTGGCCATGGCCTTACATTGGATATCATCCCGGCATTTGCCTGGAGTAGAAGTGGGAAACCACGGAAATCCACTTCCAGGATGACTGAGGTAGGACTCACATCTTCTCAGTTTTTCCTCACCAGGCTGAGTGTACCCTTTTGAGGTGGGGATCGAACTTCCTCTTCTCAGTTTTGGCTGAGTGTACCCCGTTTCAGCCCTCACACCAGAATTACATTTCTTGGCAGAGCCGGGAAAATTTTAGGGAACCAACTGCAGCGTATTCAGGGATCAAGAGAAATAATCACACTAAATACCAAAATGCATAGACATTAACCATTATGAAGATGGTATTAAATATTACCCGTGTTGACTGATATTAAACAGCGGACGGAGATAACCAACAAACAGATTCGAGCAGGTCTATGTCCTGAAGCAAACTGTCCCATGTGCAAATTTTATTGAAGTGACTGGTATCTCAGTTATGGATGTGATATGTTGTTCAACCTTCTGATTAATACATAAGTATAAACGACAGATGTTTTTCAGCAGGTTTATGTCCTGAAGCAAACCTTTCCCATGTGCAAAATTTATTGAACTGACTTATCTCAAGTGGATATGGTACGACCAATTATTTCACACATCCTATAATTATTTATTAATTCTTTTTTGTAATATTTCATTTATTTAAATTAATGACTTATTGTAAGGATATCCATTTTCTTTTTAGGGTTTTGTTAATATACCGTAGTTTCTAAGATTTTTCACGCTGACGAAGTTATTGATATAACGAAAAATGTAGGCCTACGTGTTAATTTAATTATTAAAACTATTTTCTAGTGTTTGGCAAGGCGGCTTTCATAATTTGAGACTAATTACCAAGTCAATAGGGGAAGGCGATGTTGATAGGAGAACACGGGAATTAATACACACAGTACGATCGATAGTTCACTGTTTGGTACACTAAGCCAGAATGACATCAACAGTTACGAGAGTATAATGGCAGAATTAGAGCAAGAACAGTTATTAAGATGATGGTAGTAGTTACATCTACGATACGGTCAATGAACAGCATCATCAATGGAGTGGCAGCAAAAGAACCCAGGTTAACTCAAATATAGAGGAGACAAGAACATTTCTAAGTAAATGTACGTTTTCAGATAGCAGATACAATCAAGCAGGCAGAATTCGAGATAGCACTGAAGAGTCATTTAATTGAAATTGAAGGTCTACTCATAGAACTAAGGTATAACGAATGCTCAATCAGGGGTACTTCAAGTTCAAATTCTCACCTGACGATATTATTAATATTATTGAACTGAAGTCCGCTTATGGCTTTCTCATTTACATGATAGCTCGAACAGAAGTGTTTATGAACAGAAAATCTTTAGTAAACCGGTATGTGTTCAAAACCTCGTTAACAGATAAGGTAGCATACGGTAATCATCGTATAAAATTATCCCTTTCTCAACCAAAAATAATCCTAATCTTTATGGATGTGTAGAAGCAATCTTATGCTCAACTGAGTAAGGAGCAAGTAGTAGATTGTAAGGTAGCGACTCCTGTATGGGGATTGTGTCGTGCCAACTTCCGAGTGAGCACTGTGTATTCTCAGAAAAGAAATCGCAATCAAGTTGATGAATAGAGATACAGTAGTCAGGTGTCAGACGATTGTGAGACGAGAGTTTTACCCAGATGGCACCTTTTATGGATACCCATCAAAGCTAACAGGTATATTTATGTGTCACTAGATATCAGTAGCGTAGCCAGGTTTGACCAATGGGGGGGGGGGGGTTATAGTTGCTCGAAGCCAAATTCTACGAGCATTTCGTCCCGCGGCGTAGCCGTGCTCGTCAAACGTGTACCATGGCCGCGAGGGCAGCTGCAGTAAGTTCGGATATCGTTGGTTCGAATCCCGGTGCTGACAGCGGTTATCCCCGTTTTTTTACACACTCCCTACAGAAAATTGCCGGGATAGTGCCTTACTTCAAGTCCCGGAGCGTCTACCCCATCCCTGTCCCAGATACATTTACACACACAACTACAATCATCACAGCGATACAGGTTGCCAGACAGTTTCAACACACTCCCAACTGCACGGGGTTAATGACCAAGATGTCTCAAGCCCCTCAAATGAATTAACAACAACTCTATAAGTATTTCATTTCTCAATTAGATATTATTTAAGAAAAGTTTCATGTATTTTGATCCCGAAGTTTTCGAGTAATACAATATGAAAAAAAAAGGCAGTTACCGGTATTTAAAAAATGAAGTAAATTTTTGACTGAAATGGTAAATCTAGAACATTCACGTTCCCCTGACAGGAACAAAATAAATTCGAATCTATCGGTGCTACCAACATGAAGGCTGCGTATCTCTCAACAAGAGAAAACATTTACAGAAGTCTCAGCAAAAGTGGGCATGTCCTCTCACGATGTATCATGATGATTTATGAGTTATACAAATAGGCTACTCATTTTTATGTTTATTTAGTTTTTTTAAACAAGATCCTGTGCTTTATATTGCAATTTTGGGGGTTGATGTTGCTCACGTCCGTAGGTGTAACCTATAACTTAACCCTACACGTGACCCCTGGGTGGGGCTAAACGGGCAACAATATTAGGTGAAATATACATATAATGCCAAGAATGCAATGTAAAAATGGTTCTTTTCAGAACCACCAAACTAGAGATATTGGACACTCAATACGCATTATGCAACTCAATATTGAAGGCCTAAGTTCAGCCAAATGTGTTTATCTACATAAACAGCTACAGGATCTTGATATTGACATCGTTAATATCCAAGAGACGCATACCAAAGATGAGCAGGACTTCCATAGAAGAGGACACCTTCCAAGTTATACGCTAGTAAATGCCATCCACCACCCACATTATGGTATAGCCACTTATGCCAAGTCCAGCTTGACTGCAGTCCAAGTTCTTGAGTCCACAGTCGTAGACAATACCTTCCTATTAGTGATAGAGGTTAATGGCCTAAAAATTGTCAATGTGTACAAGCCTCCATGCATAAACTGGACTCCAGATGTACTGCCTACTTTGACCATCCATGTATCTATACTGGTGACTTTAACAGCCACCACACATCATGGGGTTATGATACAGTAGATGATAATGGAGAGACATTACTTTTATGGGCAGAAATATCCAATTTACATCTGGTGTTTGATGTAAAGGACAAAGGTACTTTCCATTCCGCACGCTGGAATAGGGACTACAACCCAGATCTAGTATTTGTTTCTATGGATCAACTATCGCAACCCCTATATACCTCACGAAATGTTCTGTCTAACTTTCCAAACAGCCAACACCGTCCTGTAATTGTAGAGGTAGGGCTGAAAATCCCTCTTGTGAATTCGATGCCCTTACCCAGATGGAATTTCCAACGCGCTAATTGGGACGCATTCTCTAAGGAACTTGATAAAAACTTAACTGAGAAGAACTTACAATCAACAGCAACCAACTATGGCGAATTTGTTGAACTCGTTATTAAGGCTGCAAAAGCAAACATTCCTAGGGGTTATAGGAAGGAATATGTGCCTGGATGGAATAAGGACAGTGAGGACTTGTATAAAGAATATCAAAGTACTGGAGATCAATCATTAGGCACTCAGCTACTACTGTCCCTCAATAAAAGCAGGAGAGAGAAGTGGGAAGCAACTGTTACAGAAATGAATTTTGTAAAGTCGAGCAGAAAAGCTTGGAGAATACTTCACGGACTGACTGGTAAGAAAAACTACAGAAAGACATACGGTACTTTAAGTCCTGACACCATTGCTAATAGAATGGTAGATCTTACAAGGGAAAAGCGAGACAAGTGTCACACCAAAATGGTGAAACGTAACCTCACTCTCATCAAAAAGAACGCCCAGAGAAATAATCAACTATCCAGGGCGTTTTCTGTTGAAGAAGTTGTAGCAGCTATCAAGCAGTTGAAGACCAAAAAGGCAGCTGGTCCTGATAACATCTATAATGAATTCATCATACACATGGGTCCACTCAGTATAAACTGGATTACTTCTCTTTTCACATATATCCTTGAAAAGAATCACCTACCCAAACAGTTTAAACTATCCAAAGTTATAGCTATTCTGAAACCAGGTAAATCTGAACACAATCCTGAAAGCTATCGTCCCATTGCCCTCCTTAGCGCCATGTTTAAACTTCTGGAACGTGTCCTTCTGAACAGGATAGCACCGTACATTGAAGATGTCATACCACCTGAACAAGCTGGCTTCCGAAACGGTCGTAGTTGCACAGATCAAGTTCTTGCCCTTACAACACATATTGAAGCAGGTTTCCAAAACCATCTAAAATCCACAGCTGTCTTCATTGATCTCACGGAAGCCTATGATACTGTCTGGAGACAAGGGTTACTTTTCAAACTGTTTCAAGTTATTCCATCTTTTGAAATTGTGAATTTGTTATCAAACATTCTCAGTGAAAGACAGTTTGAGGTGTTCTTGGGTGACTCTAAAAGTCACAAGAGGAAGCTGAATAATGGACTCCCACAAGGATCTGTTTTGGCCCCAATCCTTTTCAACCTATATATTCATGAATTGCCAAATACTAAGGCAAGAAAGTTCATTTATGCTGACGATATTGCGCTTGTAACGCAGAGCAGAAATTTTGAAGATGCAGAAAACACCCTTACTGAAGACCTTAAGAGAATGTCAGCTTTCCTTCAGTCCTGGAGATTGATTCCGAGCCTGAATAAAACAGAAGTATCTTGCTTCCACCTTGCACATCGGTTTTCTAATTACAAACCAAATATTTTGCTTGACGGACAACAACTTAGATACAATCCCTTTTCTACTTATCTTGGAGTGACTTTGGATAGAACCCTGACCTACAAAGAGCACCTCACCAAGCTCTCCCATAAAATTGCTGCAAGAAACAACATCCTACATAAACTTAGTGGTACTTCCTGGGGAGCCTCTGCCGACTGCTTACGCCTAACTGGCATTAGCCTTGTCTATTCAACAGCAGAATACTGTGCACCCGTGTGGTTGGAAAGTGCAAAGTAGACTCAAGATTAAATGATACAATGCGATGCATCACTGGTACTATTAAGTCAACGCCTTGCCATTGGCTGCCTGTGCTGAGCCTCATTCCTCCACCACGTCTAAGTAGGAAACAAGCATTGTTGAGAGAGGCTAAGAAGATCAGGGCTTCACCTACTTACCACTATACCATGAATTTTGCCATCCCTCACAACAGCGACTACGGTCTAGGAGGCCAACATGTGTTACTGCAGAAATACTGTATGTGAATGGGTTTAATTTAAACCAAAGTTGGAGAAACGAGTGGTCAACAAAAACAGCGGGGACAAGTGCCCATTCTCTTGATCCTACAAAGGAACTGAAAGGTTCTGACCTCCCAAGGAAACTGTGGTGCCGTCTTAACAGATTCAGAACCGGCCATGGTTGCTGTAAATCTTTCAACACAGATGGGGCTGGATCAATTCAGCAATGTGCGACTGTGATCAAGAGGAGTAGACAATGGATCATCTGCTCCGACGCTGCCCTCTGTTCTCGTTCCCTGGAAGCCCTGATGAACTTTTTCATGTCACTCCAAATGTCATAACTTGGTTGCAGAATGTGGATAATGTTGTATAATGTAAATTTTGTATATAATTCACCATACGATTATATAAATAAATATTGCAATTAGCCCTGAATGCCTAAAAAATCATTTTCGAAGTTTTTTGTCACCTGCCAAGTCCTTCTTACCTTTCAAATGCTACATGCAACCGAAAAAAGGTTTAGTTGCTTATTCTAACCTACACATGCGACAAATTTCAGTTATTCGTAACTGGGAGATATTCATAATTCGGGGAATTGCTGGACATAGCCTACAGTATATTAATGTTATATGAAGCAACTCGGCTGACGGCGATCTCATATTCAAGAAGTTAATAACGATCATACAAATAGTGTTAATGTACCCATAGAATTTTCTAAGTCCTTATTAAAGCGCGTTATTTTAAATTAAAACTAGATTAATTTACATATAACTTCTCTCCCGACAAGAAAAGAAAAAAAAGCTAATATTGTCCTGCTAGGTGGGATTCATTTTTTTTGACGCTAGTCTCGTTTTGAAATAAGCTATATTTCGCGGGTGAAAAAATAGCTTGGAAACCCTGGGAGGATGGAGTTGTATTACCCCAGTATAACAGCTCGCTGCGTTACGAAATTGCATCCTTGCTCTTGGTAGTGTAACGTGTTTTTCGAGGGGTTTTATGCAACTGGCATAAGTCAGTAGGAAGCCATTCTATATTTATTTACGCGGCAAATTGTTCAGCCAAGAGAATTTTTCATGTTAATTTATGATTATTATTAATTTATTATAATTATTATTTAGATATTTTCGGAGCATTTTATAAAAATTATTAGCATTCAGATAGGTTTTCTATGTATTAGAAAACGCTATCAAGCAAATTATTACGAACGACGATATCATAGAAAATTATCTGATTACGGAATTTTACGGAGTTTTGTCAGTTAGGGTATTTGAGAGACATGACTCACTGGGAATTCTAATACAAGCTGATTCCTGTCGAGAAGCATGACGCAATCCTGGGTCGCAAGGTCTAGAAGAGGCGAATTGTTGAAACGGAAAACGACTTCTCCCTCTCGCCCGCGGAGTGTAATGAACCGGAGGAGGGGAAGTGGCGGCGTGCTCAGCCAATCAGCGGAGACAGCGTAAGCTAGGAGACTGCTCCGGAGTGGGGGAGCCGACAGGTGAATATATCGTTCGACGCGCCGTGAGACGAGGACAATCTGTGTAGAACTTGCAGTGTACGGTCGCAAGTGCGTGTCGCTCCGATGTTCAGTGGAGTTAGCGACGATCTTTTGTAAAACGTAACCAGTGCGGTTTTACGAGAGTTTGGGTCCGAAATACGGACCATAGAGTTATCTAATCTACCAGAATATCAACATATAACGAAGAAGATGGCGACGTCCAGGAGACTGTGGGAAGCACACAGCATCATCAAGAACGAGGGAAATGCTTTGGCAATTTCCAGGGGTAAGCGCTAATGACGCAGAAATACGCAATCTCTCATTTTTCTTTGTTTTATATTTCATAATTCAGTAACTTCATAGCTTGGAAATAAGAGTAAAATCAATTTATCAGACTCCGTTTTCACGTAATTTTCTATCGGTAATATTCAAATCACAACGCTCCAATTTAAATGTTAAACTTATTATTATTAATAATTTTGCTATACTTGTTTTATATAATAAATTCATTTCTTTTACAATGCAATCTTTGCTTTCAGTAGGTAGCATTAGATATAGACCAATTCATTCTCCTGATACAATTGTTTGTTGGGTTAATGATCAAATCATACCACGATCTGAGTGAATAGAGTCTTGAATGTGTTCTGCCAGAGCTAGACGTTGTTAAATACAAATTTAGATTTCAACATTGCATTGAGGTCTTGGCGCCCATTAAAACAACATAGCTTAGGCAAAGGTAAACAGTTACATTTCTCACCCAACAGTGTGGGCTAGCTAAACCATTACATTTGTCGCTACCAACTTGGGGCACTAATTAACGCCACATTTGTCGCCGACAACTTGGGGCTGAAAACCTAATAACATTTGTGGAAGGAGAAGGGTATATATTTCTGTGCCTGTATTTTGGGGGTTATTTGTCTGTATCAGTGTATATCATTATGGGGGATGAGAAAGAAAGACAGATGAGGTTACGTAGTGGTCATCAACGGGAGAATGATGATACGAGCAGTATGTCGAGTGATGGTAGTACCGGGGTAGCGGAGGTAAATCCCGATACTGAAACAGGGAGTGTAGGGGGTCAACCAGAATTAAAAACTTTACTTCTCGAGTTCATGTATCAGAACAAAGTTAGTAGTGATGCCTTAAATGCAAAATTAGAACAAAACAGTAGGGAAAATAAAGAAAGTACAGATGCCTTAAATGCTAAATTAGAACAAAACAACGCAAAACTGGAACAAAACAACGCTAAATTAGAACAAAACAGTAAGGAAAATAGAGAGAGTACTGAAACTTTAAATGCTAAATTAGAACAAAACAGTAGGGAAATGAGTGACAAATTCGAACTGATTAGAGGCGAGATCAGGGGGGTGATGGAAGAAAAGGCTAAAGAGATTATTGCAGATGTAGACAGAAAATTAGGAAAAGTACAGGAGGAGTTGGAAATTAGAATCAGTACACAGGCTGAAAATTTAAAAGAACTAGTGCAACTGGAAACACAGCAGGTCAAAAAGCAATTGGGGGTAGAAATTGACAAAATTCAGGTAGCTACTAAAGAGGTTAAGGAACAGCTGGGGGGTAGAATTGAGAAAGTCCACTCGCAAATAGTTGCAGAAGTAAATGATTTAAGAGAGAGTAATAGAGAGAGCATTAGCAAGATTGAAGAGAAACAAGCAAAGCTATATGATAAAGTAGAAGAATCAGAAGGAAACATTAAATTAACAGTAAACAGTATTGAGAGGAAGGCTGAGGAGAAAATCGCAGAATTAGAATTAAAATTAAAAGCTAGGATCAGGCAAGAAAATAGTCAGAATAGGCCAGTTTTTGTGAATAGCACACACAGGGAGGTAGAACTGGGTAAGTTCAGCAATCGACAGGGGTGCCCAATGGAGTTCATGAACACTATAGAAAATAAATTCGGGGAGAGGTTGGAAAATGGTAGTATTGAGTGGTGCCAGGTAGTTGAAATTTTAGAACAAGTGTTTGTGGGGGAAACGAGGAATTGGTTTGCTGTCTACAGAGACAAGTTTACTGATATCAATGATTTTAAAATGAAATTCTGTGAAAAGTTCTGGAATGAGGTTATTCAGTCGCAGCATCGTGAGGGAGTAGTGTGTGGTAAATATAACCCTAAAGGAAGCTCCACCATGACCGAATACTTTTTAGGGCAGGTATTAGTGTGTAAATATCTGGATGGCTTGAAGGAGGAAAGTGATGTGGTAAGGTTGCTACTTAGGCACTTTCCCTATAGGATCAAGGAGGCTGCTTGTATCCAGAATGTAAAGACTATATCACAAGTAGAAAATTTGTTAAGCACATTTGATGCACTAGGGAGAGGGGGTTATGAGGACAATTTCAACCGGAACCAGGGTAATAATAATAATAGACCTAATGAAGCCAGGCATCAAGAAGTTCAAGGGAACGGTGGCGAAGGGGCCAACGCTCAAAATAGAAATAATAATAATCAGCTATATCAGAACAGAGGAAATGGCTATGGTAATCAGTATCAAGGGAGGAACAATGATTACAGGGGAAATCAAGGGAGAAACAATGATTTCAGGGGAAATCAAGGGAGAAATTATAATGACAATAATTACAACCAGAATAGGGGTCAAGGAAGAGGACAGCCTAGTGGTAGTAATATACAGCCAAACAATGACAACACAGCCCAGAACAACCAGACCAGTTTAGTAGTTAGTAGTACTACGGCCAGCTGTAGCGGTTCTTTAAACGCGAACCAGGCTGCGAAGTAAGGTCAGAATCTCAGTCTGTAGCATGCCCTGTCCATACAATTATACAGGAACCCTATGACCTAAATGTAAGAAATGAATTATTACATGAACTAAATGATGAAGGTATTATTCAGGAAGTGGTTAGTAAGAGCCCCATAGTTAAATTTAACGTGTCCGAGGCGTACACAGATGTTTTAATTGATAGTGGTTGTATGAAGAGTTGCATAAGTAGTGCATTTTATGATAAAATGAAAGGAACTGGAGTAAATTTTGAGGAGATGCCAATTAAAAGCACTTTTGTTATCACAGCTGTTGGGAAGAGGTCTAAAGTAATTTCTAAGCAAGTTTTAGTAGACATTAAAATTACTAATCATGTAGAGAAGCAGATTTGCCTTGTAATTCCAAATTTAGTATTCAGTGTTATCTTGGGTTCAGAGTGGCTAAGTAGAGTGTCTGGTAACTTATGTTATGATGTAGGGAGTTTGAAATTTAAATGGGGAGATTCTGAAGTAGAAGTAGCGTTCAATGACCAAATTCAGAGAAGTAGTGTTGTAGGTGTGATTTGTACTTTAAATGAGATATCGCCAGCCGTAGAGCGGGGTTCTCCATGTTTTGTGGGCAGTGTGATTACGAACGGAAGTCTAGAGGACTCGTTACGTGAAGCTGCATTTCAGGGAAATATAGAGGATGAACAGTGTGTTCGGCTCTATGATGTGTTATGGTGTAATAGGAGAGTTTTTGAGGATCGCATTGGTATGGCCAATTGCTATACACATTCATTGAACGTTATTGATAGGTCAGTATTCACAGGACATAGATATCCTGTACCTTTCGCTTATCAGAGTGCAGTTGAGGCACAAATTAATCAGATGCTTGAAGATGGGATTATTGAGCACTCTAACAGTCCGTATGTTAATTCTTTGATAACGGTACCCAAGACCGACGGCACTGTTCGTATTTGTTTAGACGCTCGTTTGGTTAACAGTAGAATTAGTTCAGATAAGCTGAAATCTATGTCAATAGAGGAATTAATGCAAACATTTAAGGGGAAGAAGTATTTCACTTGTGTAGATTTGAGTTCCAGTTTTTGGCAAGTGCCACTTATGTACGAAGATAGACCATTTACAGCTTTTAGTCATAAATATAACCTTTATCAATTTTGTAGAACACCTTATGGGTTAAAGAGTAGTTCAGCAGCTTTAATTAGGGCTTTAAACATCGCATTAGGGGATGACACAGGAGAGTTTGTAACCATTTACATAGATGATATGGTAATTAGTTCACGCAGTTTTGAGGAGCATCTACTTCATTTAGATATAGTTTTTCAGAAGTTAGATCAGGCAGGGTTCACTTTGAAGCTGTCTAAGTCGTCATTTTGTCAGTCAGAAGTGACATTTTTAGGTCATAGAGTGTCAAGTAGAGGTGTAACACCAGAAGAAAGTAGGGTTAATAAGATACTTAACGCAGAGGTGCCACAGAATGTTAAACAATTAAAAACTTACCTGGGAATTTGCAACTTTTTCAGGAGGTTCGTTCTTAAATACTCAGGGTTGGTAGAACCATTCAGGGAATTGCTTAAAAGTGGGACTCGGAGGAGATGGGAGTCCAAGCATGAACAGGCTTTTAGAGCGCTGAAGGAAGGTTTTGAGAAAGCTGTAGTGCTGAAATATCCGTTAAAAGATAAGGAATATGTGGTTATGACAGATGCCTCACATATAGGCATTGCTGGAGTATTATGTCAGAAAGATGAGGAGGGTAATCTGTGCATAGTATCTTTAGCCTCGCGAGGACTGACAGCAGCGGAGAAAAGATACACGATTACTGAGTTAGAGCTTTTAGGTATTGTTTTCAGTTTAGGAAAATTTAGATTGTATTTAGTAGGGGGGAAATTTGAGATCCACACAGATCACCATGCATTACTGTATATGAGGACTTGTAAACTCAGTTCTAACAGAGTTAGTAGGTGGATTCTTGCTCTGCAGGAATACGAATTCACATTAAAATATATTAAAGGTAAAGATAACATACTTGCAGACATGCTATCGAGGGACACTAATTTATGTAGGGATTATCCTGTGGTTAAAGCAGAGGACGGTATTTTAATATGTGCATGTGTGGACAGTAGCAACAGGGCATCGTTACAGACACTGAGTAATATGCTAGTGGAGCAACGTGATGACGTTAAGTTAAAGGAGCCACTGGCTAGGTTGGAAATAGGTGAAGAAGAGTATGTGAAAGTAGGACGGTTCACGTACAAGATGCAGGATGGGCTTCTTGCAAGGAAATGTAGGAATAATCGGTGGGCAATATGTGTTCCTGCCACTTTGCGGGAGGAGCTAATTTGGTTCATTCATAGGGAATTAGGACACTTTGGTGCTGCCAAGGTCTTCTATGAAATTGGTCGTGACTTCATTTGGAGTAAAATGGGAAGGGACGTTAGGAGGATTTTAGCTAAGTGTGACACCTGTCAAAGGAGTAAATATCCAGTTAAATATTTAGTGGGGGAGAGATCTGCAGTTCTCACCAGTAGTCCCGGCGAACTACTGTGTGTGGATTTATTTGGCCCGATCGTTAAAGGACAGTACGGCTACGAGTACATTTTTATAGTTATTGACGCTTTTAGTAAGTATGTCAAGCTATATCCGCTAAGGAAAGCCACGGGACTAGCGTGTAGCCGTCTGATCATTAATAAGTATATACCTGAGTTTGGCATTCCTCTCAGGATACTATCTGACAGTGGACCACAGTTTACTGCAAAGAAATGGAGAACCAGTATGCAGGAAGCTGGTATAACACACGTTCATTCCTCTGTAAGGTACCCTCAGGGTAATTCTGCAGAGCGTCCATTAAGGGAAGTGGCTCGTCTTTTTCGGACTCTAGTGCATGACAAGCATGCGGCCTGGGTTGGACATCTTCCCAAGGTCGAGACTTGGCTGAATTCTGTCCAGCATGAGAGCACGAAATTGACGCCATACGAAGTTCACTTCGGAAAAAGACCACAAAATGAACTAGCGAGGGTGTTGGGATTAAATGAGGGTAAGCAACCGGGGATGGATTACATTGTCCAGTTGGCGAAACAGAATTTATCTAAGTCAGCACAAAAGAGAATTCGCCAACAAAAAGAAACTAAATTTGACCTATTCGAGCCGGGAGACAAAGTCTTACTTAGAGTGCCGAAACAGTCAAATAAGCTAGAGAAAGTCATGTCCAAGTTCTTTTTATCTCTACGAGGGCCCATTTATAGTTTCCAAACGTATTGGCAAAACAGCATATGTGCTGGAGAATAGTGAGGGAAACAGATTATACGGAACGTATAATATACATAGTCTACGAAAATATGTGTCATAAAGTGAGTGTGTTTAGCTGGCGAGCCAGCCTATCAAATGAGTAAGTGTGGTATTTGGTGCGTGGGAGGAGTTGGTCTTCCAGGCAGGCGTATCAGAAGTCACACAGGGGGGTAGTAAGTAAGTAAATGAGAGTTTTTAAGGTACAGGGAAATATGACGGGATTGTCGGATGCTGTTGAGCACTAAATTATCTCGATGCACCAAGGCCATTTTGGCAGCGCTGATGGGTTCCCATTTATCTCCAAGAGATGGGGGAGCGCTTGAATAGGGCTTGTTAGCTTAAGGCGTCCACGAGATAAAAGATGGGCCATCAGAATGCGAGACAGTCCTTCATGAAACTCATACATATCAGCACACGTGATTTCTGTTTACGGCCTCGCCATGTAAGATTTGTAAGTGTGTAATTTAAGATAATTTGTACAATGGTATTATTTGTGTGAGGAGAAATGGTCTGTGTTGAGAACTAGTATTAAGAATATGGTGTACGGGAACTTAACAAGACAGGGCGATTACGGCACAGAAATATTTGGTGTTATATGTAATGCGCATTTACTGTATTTTTTTTTCAGAAGTCAATATTAATTTAATCTACTTTAAAGAGAGATTAAGTATTATGGTCACGAGGCGCTGCCACAATAGTGTGATCGTGTGCTCAGTGATATGTGGAATTAAATGTCACCATAAGGAGGGGACCTCCAGTGAAATTAGGAAGTTCTATGGTGATATAAATATATCAGAACACCTTCAATGCGTGTGATATGACATCATAAATACATAGTGCTCACACATTAATTATGTCTATTTCTCCAACATAGAGAAATTTGAGAGGCGGAAATATCCGTGGAACACTTCTATATGTAAAACATTGGACTGGTTGCAAAGTGCAATCCATAGTGACAACGAACTTTGACGCAAAGTGCGTGAAGAAAAATTATGAGTGTATATATCTGTAATTTAGGGTGATTTCATTTATGTAATATGTATTTTGGATGGGGTTTATTAACGTGTCTGGGATAATCGGATAATGGACCGTCGTCACGGTAAATGATCCGATGATCCGAGGCGAATATGTAACGTGTTTTTCGAGGGGTTTTATGCAACTGGCATAAGTCAGTAGGAAGCCATTCTATATTTATTTACGCGGCAAATTGTTCAGCCAAGAGAATTTTTCATGTTAATTTATTATTATTATTAATTTATTATAATTATTATTTAGATATTTTCGGAGCATTTTATAAAAATTAATAGCATTCAGATAGGTTTTCTATGTATTAGAAAACGCTATCAAGCAAATTATTACGAACGACGATATCATAGAAAATTATCTGATTACGGAATTTTACGGAGTTTTGTCAGTTAGGGTATTTGAGAGACATGACTCACTGGGAATTCTAATACAAGCTGATTCCTGTCGAGAAGCATGACGCAATCCTGGGTCGCAAGGTCTAGAAGAGGCGAATTGTTGAAACGGAAAACGACTTCTCCCTCTCGCCCGCGGAGTGTAATAAACCGGAGGAGGGGAAGTGGCGGCGTGCTCAGCCAATCAGCGGAGACAGCGTAAGCTAGGAGACTGCTCCGGAGTGGGGGAGCCGACAGGTGAATATATCGTTCGACGCGCCGTGAGACGAGGACAATCTGTGTAGAACTTGCAGTGTACGGTCGCAAGTGCGTGTCGCTCCGATGTTCAGTGGAGTTAGCGACGATCTTTTGTAAAACGTAACCAGTGCGGTTTTACGAGAGTTTGGGTCCGATGTACGGACCATAGAGTTATCTAATCTACCAGAATATCAACATATAACGAAGAAGATGGCGACGTCCAGGAGACTGTGGGAAGCACACAGCATCATCAAGAACGAGGGAAATGCTTTGGCAATTTCCAGGGGTAAGCGCTAATGACGCAGAAATACGCAATCTCTCATTTTTCTTTGTTTTATATTTCATAATTCAGTAACTTCATAGCTTGGAAATAAGAGTAAAATCAATTTATCAGACTCCGTTTTCACGTAATTTTCTATCGGTAATATTCAAATCACAACGCTCCAATTTAAATGTTAAACTTATTATTATTAATAATTTTGCTATACTTGTTTTATATAATAAATTCATTTCTTTTACAATGCAATCTTTGCTTTCAGTAGGTAGCATTAGATATAGACCAATTCCTTCTCCTGATACAATTGTTTGTTGGGTTAATGATCAAATCATACCACGATCTGAGTGAATAGAGTCTTGAATGTGTTCTGCCAGAGCTAGACGTTGTTAAATACAAATTTAGATTTCAACATTGCATTGAGGTCTTGGCGCCCATTAAAACAACATAGCTTAGGCAAAGGTAAACAGTTACATTTCTCACCCAACAGTGTGGGCTAGCAAAACCATTACAGTAGATGGAGCGACACGGCAAATGCCTTGAGCGCGTTATTTGCGGAACTGATGATTTCACTTTTGAAGTATTTTTATGAATTTTAATTCACCTGAGTGATTATTTCCATTTCAAACATAAGTCATGTTAAATCACAATGTTAATATACTGTACACTTTTAATTCATAGGAACATAAAGAAAACAATGCTCTGTGTTTATTATTTCAGTCCTCTACAAGTATCCCTAGGTAAAGTTGTATGACGTATTTAATGAGTATCTCGTAGAATTAATTACCCATACTAGTTAAACATTCATGTATTTGTTTCAATGATAGTCGCGGACATCTCGACTTACTGTAGTATAAACCAGAGTCCCCGATTGTTGGATGTAACGGGCAATCTTGAGAACCACTAGATGGACTTTGATGCGGTTTTCACCATTCTGTAAAGGATTTCTCGAGGAAGGTTTCTGTAGAGAGACATTCATTTGTGACCAAAGGAAGCCGAGCAGTAACGATTTCGGTGAATCGAGTCGAAGAGAAACCTGCCGTCCGTGCGCCTTTTAAGCTTATGCTGGATAAACCGTTAAAAATATCTTATAGGTCTACTATTAGTGTAAGAATTGGTCAGCATGAAAAGTTTTACAAATAGGTCCGCGACAGCATATCTCTATCTTTAATACATCGACCACTATAAGTGATTTCACGTTTTCATTTCTTCCAACAATCTCCATTGAAATTTAAATCACTAGCTCCGGAGCAAGTTTACGAGGTAGTGAGAGAGTCTATCATCCCAGCTCGCCATCCGAGCTTCGGCCAGCATTAACTTTAGAGTCGTCTCGAGTTGAGACTTCTGAGAAGAGTATATGTGTTTGGAGTTTCGCTGTTCACCTCGCCTTTTCTGAATTGGGTCTGGGACCTGCCGTCCGTGTGCCTTTCAAACTTACGCTGCGTAAACCGTTGAAGATACCGGGCGAAGCCAGGGCGGGTTGCTAGTATGGGTATAATTGTAAACGTTGTTGTTGTTTCAGTCTTCAATCTTTTAACTGGTTTGATGCAGCTCTCCATGCCTCCCTGTCCTGAGCTAATCGTTTCATCTCTACATAGCTACCACACCCTACATCCGAGGCAATCTGCATAACATATTCTAACCTTGGTCTACCCCTACAGTTCTTGTCCTCGACCCTTCCTTCCATAACTAAGCTTGCTATTCCTGGGTGTCTTAGTATGTGTCCTACTAACCTATCTCTTCTCTTCATTAGCAGTCGCCAGAAACATCTCTCCTCTCCCACTAGTCTTAATACCTCTTCGTTTGTAACCCTATCTACCCATCTGATCTTCATCATTCTCCTGTAACACCACATTTCAAATGCTTCAATTCTCCTCTTTTCTGCTGCACCAATAGTCCAAGTTTCACTTCCATAGAGCGCCACGCTCCAGACAAAGGCTTTCAAAAATGACTTCCTAATACCTAAATCTATATTCGCTGTCAACAGATTCCTTTTTTGTAGAAATGCTTTCCTTGCCTGAGCCAACCTACTTTTTATATCCTCTTTCCTTCGTCCATCACTGGTTATTTTGATTCCTAAGTAACAGAAGTCTCCTACTTCCTTCAGCTTTTCACCTGCCAATTTGATGTCCATAGAGGTTTCTGATTTATTTCGGCTGCATTCTAGTATTTTTGTTTTACAATTATTAATTTTCATCATGTATTCTTTCCGTAAGACGGAGTCCATACCATTCAAAAACTCATTCAAATCCTCAGGCTTGTCGGCCAAGATGACGATGTCATCAGCAAATCTCAGAGTTGAAATTATTTCTCCTTGAATCTTCACTCCCACATTAAATTTCTCTCTAATTTCCTTCATTGCGTGTTCAATGTAAAGATTGAAAAGTATGGGTGATAAGTTGGAGCCTTGCCTAACACCTTTCTGAATATCAGCTTCTCTCTCATGTCCTTCAGCTCGAATGACTGCTGTCTGGTTTCTGTATAGATTGTAGATCACCCTCCTATCCCTGTACTTTATTCCAATAGATTTCAAAATGTCAAACAATTTAGTCCAATCAACGTTATCAAAAGCCTTTTCTAAGTCTACAAATGCCATGAACTTTCTCTTATCTTTCCTTATTCTACCTTCCAAAATCAGCCTAAGACTTAGTACAGCTTCCCTTGTTCCTACATTTCTCCTGAAACCAAACTGGTCTTCACCCAACTCCCTTTCTATCTGGCTTTCAATCCTCTTGTAAATTATTCTAGACAGGATCTTTGAAGCATGAGTAATCAAGCTGATTGTACGGTAATCTTCACACCTGTCAGCTCCCACTTTCTTTGGTATAGGGATGATTACATCCTTCTTGAAATCAGGGGGTACCTCACCTGTCTCATAAATCCTACACACCAAGTGTAATAACCTGATCAGACCTTCATCTCCTATGCAGCGTAGCAACTCAATCGGTATATCATCTATGCCTGGTGCTTTGTTCCTGCTTAAGTCTTCCAAAGCTCTATCAAATTCTGATCTCAATATTAAATCTCATTTCGCATCCTCATCAATTTCCTCCTCCCTTTTCATAGCTTTGTTATATCAAATTCTTAACCATATCAAAGGTAGGTCTTCCGTAAAATTGAGTAACATCATGATTAATTAGTTAAAATACCGGTGTGGTTTGTGAAACGAAAAGTATAAAAAGATCTTAAGGTCTTAAATGGTTCAATTGTAAGTACTTCGTATATGGTCTGTGGTTTTGAAACCTTTCATTCCTGAATTTGGCAATATAATACAATGCCATTTTTTTACAAATAATTTCAGTAATGACATATTGCGTACCGTACCTTCACGGCAGTCATGTGGGTGACCAGGTATTTCATAAGGGAATTAACAAACAGTGTACCACATGTAAGGTTGTGAGCATTATCCTGGCGACATGAATTCTCTTGCTTCAAAATGATTCGAGAATAAGTTTATATTATTGTACACAATAGTCTAGATTTGTATTCATTAAATCAGCTCTCTGACGATTTGTAAGCCATTTTATACACCCGAAAATTAAAATATCGGCACGTGTTTGAGATGCCATCATTTACGTTTACTTATGTCTTAATTTTCAAAATGCATTGATATTGTTTATATTTGAATTCCAGCCAATGGCCAGAGCAGGACATTTCAATTGAACGCCCATAGGCTCCCCAATTTCAATGTTAAGTAGTTCCAACTTTTGCTACCTGACGCCACTGTCACTGATACCCAGTGGTAAACGTTGGAACTTGATAGAGCGTTTCTTACCAATTAGCCTACATATTTTGGCTACACACTAACATTGTAGTGGTAGGTTCTCTTACATGCCATACATTTATGGCATGGACCCGCCGGCTTCACTTCCCCTCCAAAGGAAGGCATACTGAAGGATTTTAACGCTCTCAAAAATCCGACAACTTCGGCCGGGTTTGAACCCGCGATCTTGGGCGTAGCAGTTCAGCACGCTACCGATGCCATGCATAGATATCCTACCGAGATATGCTTCTGATTTATAACCGACTGGCTGCGTGGCTCAGCGGTAACGTTCTCGCCTGCTGTACCCAGTGCACGCAGTTGTGGCGGTTTACAGTACCTTTCAGTTTGAACTGCGTCTCGTCAGACCAGATAACCAACCATCCCTGCAAATTGTTCATCCTCGCGAAGCATGCCTCCAATCCACTCGCAGTACTCCATCCTTCCATCCGGGTCGTCCTCGTTCATAGCGTGCAGCGATCTTGAAATGTAAACTTTCCACTTTGCAGCTTTCAGAATTCGTCGTACACTTGATCGGCTTACCCCGCTTTCACGTGCTCCCTGATTCACAAGATTTTGGAGGTAACCTGGTATAATGTTGCAACACTGCAGCGCTGGAAGCTGGATTTGTTGATGTTTGTGCTTGGTCAGACCTTTCCTTATGCACATCCTGAACAGTACCGTCGGCATCAAACTTATCCGGAATACGATAAATTGTTGTACGTGTGGTGGCTGAGTTCCGTACACATTACGCCATTACCGTTGTACCTCCATCATGTTTTTGTACTTCCAGTACCACTTCAATACGGCCTTGCGTTGCTCAAACGACAATATTACTTCATCCCTTTGATATTGAATGGAAATAATCGATTACGTATCGATTGGTTAGGCTTCTTGCGACCCGCACTCGCGGGAGTTTTGAATCAATTGTTTTGAATTGTTAAAGCTTACGAGAAAAAGTAAGCACACAATAAAAGTTTTTAGCAGATGGTGAACGCAACAGCGTTTTATTCACTCCAGAAATACATGCATTAACAGATGGTATCACAAGGGTAACAGAAGGCACCGGTATCTCGTTTTTATGAAGCACTAATGCAGACATTTACTTACACGAACGTGTAATATCAATAGCCAATAAGCACAAATAATCAAGGGAGACGGTTGCTAAGCGAAATCATTCACACAACATATAAATAAAGCATGTACTGTACACCACAACCGTCAGCCATGTTTCCTCTGTCCTGCCGCCAGTGTCAGGTCCGGTAGTTATAGAAGATTCTGCATTCATGCATATATTGCCCGGTGAGGCCACTAGATAGTAGCACTTGGCAGAGCAATATTATGGATCAATCCGAGTACGACCCCCGGAGCAGAATGTGGGAATACAAGGTTCAAACCTCAAATGGGTGGATTGCAAGATGGCAACGGGGCTGTATACAATTAATTGTGAAGCAGGATTGCTGCAGGCTTGTTGCGGATCTGACGTAGGGACATCAGCAAGATGGCGTCACAGTGAAAGCAGGCGCGGATCTAGAGTTTGGTTTGGGGGGGGGTGTCAGAGAATCGATCTAGAGTTTGGCTTTGCGGGGGGGGGGGGGGGGTCAGAGAATCGAAATTGTTAAGAAAAATGGTATCACAAAAAACGCAATCACAAAATATCCAAACGTACAAAACCAGACCAATTTTTTTGCAAGCTACATGGATAGAAATTTGATGCGTTTAGCGCACCAAAAATATTCGTACAAATTGCAACGGCGTGTTTTGCGACTTTTACATCGAGCTTCGAGAAAAGGATGAAGGTACGTTACAGTTTCGGCAAGTCGAGTTGGTACCGACAAAGGGAGAAAGTCACGGCTTAAATTGCCAACCAAGCTTGCGGTTTGGACGTCGGCAAAAATTTTTGGTGCGAAAAAAGTCCCAGTTTCCTATCCGTGCATTGCTGCACATTCATCGTGACATCACTATAAACATCGATTCGGTGATCACAAGGTTTGCTAAACAAAATAGACGAGTTGATTTTGTTGTATAACTAATAGTTTTTATACAAGAGGTTTGAAGTTGTAAATATGTACAGTTGTAACAGAACATAATAATTCCAATAAAGATAATTCAGTATTTAATAAAATGAAAAAAAAATTGTTTTTCAGTTAAAATTCGTTAAGTTTTATTTGTCTGGTAATTGTGTTTTCGTTTTTTGAGTTTGCAAAAAAATTTGGTCTCCGTTTGGGGGGGAGTCATGACCCCCGTGATCCCCCCCTTGAATCCGCGCCTGAGTGAAAGTGTAGTGAAATAGCAGCTAGTGTAAATATTTGATAAAAGTGGTAAAATATTATAACAGAGGTTTAAAATCTATAAAGTTACTTTCCTTAGATCAAATGTAATACGGAATATTGATAGTATTTAGAAATTCTTATTGATAATTTAATAAACTTAAACTAAGTTGTGGGAACGTGTATCCAAAGATTCGGTGACTTCTTCAATCACTGTTTGAACCAAGTGGAGCAGTGGTGCTTTTACGAGACTTCACCCGATTGGAAGATATACGTATTTCACATTCTTCTTTATTGGTAGGTAATTAGATTAATTCTATTAGGTAGTAATAATTAAAATAAATTTAGTGTAATTTGGTGTAAACATCTAGGCTAACTTAGATCCCTAGTATGACGACAGTAAACAGTGTTAGTGTCTCGTCAGGTAGTGTAACCGTAACGGATTTATGCTCGTCGTGCAAAATAAAAGTAAAAAATGCAAATAAAATCATCACAAGATCTCAGGTAAAATTGAATGAGGAGAAAAGTGGAACCAATTGTCGTAATGTAGGCCTACCGTTACCGTCATGCGAATGTCATAACTTGAGAAACGAACTGTCCTCAAAAGACGAAATTATAAAGCTGCTAAAGGAAGATATTGCTAAGTTAATGGAAGAGTTGAATAAATTAAAAGGAAACAGAGAGGAAAGCAAGGAAACTTGGTCGACAGTGATTGCTGGTAAGGTAAGATTGAATAAGCCTAGGCCTATAAATGGAGTACATGTAACTGAAATTCCCGTCTCAAATTCATTTGGAGTGCTTGTCGAAGAAAATGATGACTTTCCTCAAGAAGAAAAGAAGAAAGTGATAAAGAGAAAATCCAGGAAGATGCGGATATTTGCGGATAGCCACGGGCGAGATGTAGCAGCAAGCGTATTGGAGAGAAGCAGAGAAATGGAGGTCACTTCGACAGTAAAGCCAGGAGCTCAAATTGCAGAGGCCACGAACGGGATGATAGGAGAGTGTGCGTCCCTTACTGCAAAGGACTACGCAGTGATCATCGCTGGAGTAAACGTCTATAGAAATGAGAGTAAAAAGGTAATCAAAGATTTAAAGGGTACATTGCCATCCATGCAAAAAACAAATGTCATTATTGTAAACATTCCGCAGAGATACGATTTAATTCCCAAATCATGTGTAAATGTAGAAATAGAGGCTACAAATGGAAAAATTCATAAAATTTGCAAGAGTTTTCCAAATGTCCAAATTGTAGATGTAAGTAAATTAGACAGGAAGTTCCACACTCGGCATGGCCTACACTTAAATAGATTAGGAAAAGAGTATCTTAGTGATGAAATCTGCAAAATTGTAAATTCAAATGGTAAGAATAATTCAACAGTAATATCATTAGAGTGGAAGCAGGGAAACTGGTAGAAGAAGCCAAACGTGAGGTTTGGCATTCAGATCTTTTGAAGTCAAATTTAACGGAGTGCAACAATGGTATTTCGGATTTGTCTAGCAACAATAATAATAACAATTATGATAATAATAATGTAAATAAATCACCAACACAAGCTTGCAAAAGTAACAAATTTAAAAAATACCACCAGAATGTCCAGTCTCTTTATAATAAAATTGATAACATAAATCTAATGTTTAAAAATGAACTTAAAGACATCTCAGCACTATGCATTTCAGAACATTGGCTGAAAGAGGAACAACTCGAATTAATTCAATTCCCAGGGTTTGTAACGTGTTTTTCGAGGTTTTTTTTTATGCCAATGGCATAAGTCAGTAGGAAGCCATTCTATATTTATTTACGCGGCAAATTGTTCGGCCAAGAGAAGTTTTCATGTTAATTTATTATTATTCTTAATTTATTATAATTGTTATTAAGATATTTTTCGGAGCATTTTATAAAAATTATAAGCATACAGATAGGTTTTCTATGTCTTAGAAAACGCTATCAAGCAAATTATTACGAACGACAATATCATAGAAAATTATGTGATTACGGAATTTTACGGAGTTTCGTCAGTTAGGATATTATGAGAGACATGACTCACTGGAAATTCAGATACGGGCTGATTCTTGTCAAGAAGTATTACGCAAGCGGGGTTGCAGCGTCTAGAAAAGGCGGATAGTTGGAACGGAAATCGACTTCATCATCCGCGCGCCGTGTGTAATGAGCCAGAGAAGGGGAAGTAGCGGGTGGCAGAGCCAATCAGTGGACACCACGTAAGCTGGAAGTCGGTACCGAGGTGGGGAGCCGTCGTGTGCATATATCGTTCGGCGCGCCGTGGAACGAGGAGAATCTGTGTAGAACTTAACGAGTACGGTTGCACGCGGGAGTCGCTCCGATGTTCCGTGGAGTGGAGGACTAACTTTTGTAAAACTTAACCAGTGTGGTTGTACGAGTGTTTGGGTCCGATGTACGGACCATAGAATTATCTAATCTACCAGAATATCATCAAATATCGACAAAGATGACGACGTCCAGGAGACTGTGGGAAGCTCACAGCATCATCCAGTACGAGGGAAAGGCTTCGGCCATTTCCAGTGGTAAGCGCGAATGACGCAGAAATACGCAATCTCTCGTTTCTCTTTGTTTTATATTTCATATTTCAGTAACTTCATAGCTTGGGAATAAGAGTAAAATCAATAATTTATCAGACTCCGTTTTCACGTAATTTTCTATCGGTAATATCAAAATCGCAACGCTCCAATTTAAATTTTATACTTATTATTATTATTAATTTTGCTATACTTGTTTTATGTAATAAATTCAATTCTTTTACAATGCAATCTTTGCTTTCAGTAGGTAGCATTAGATATAGACCAATTCCTTCTCCTGATACAATTGTTTGTTGGGTTAATGATCAAATCATACCACGATCTGAGTGAATAGATTCTTGAAGGTGTTCTACCAGAGCTAGACGTTGTTAAATACAAATTTAGATTTCAGCATTGCGTTGAGGTCTTGGCGCCCATTAAAACAACATAGCTTAGGCAAAGGTAAACTGTTACATTTGTCGCTCAACGTGAGGGTCAAACTGTTACACTTGTCGCTACCAACATGGGCCATTAAATAATTAACGTTTCACTTGTCGCTGCCAACATGGGGCATTAATTAACGTTACACTTGTCGCTCAACGTGTGGGCTAGAAAAACCATTACATTTGTCTCCGACAACTTGGGGAAGAAAACCTAATAACATTTGTGGAAGGAGAAGGGTATATATTTCTGTGCCTGTATTTTGGGGGTTATTTGTCTGTATCAGGGTATATCATTATGGGGGATGAGAAAGAAAGACAGATGAGGTTACGTAGTGGTCATCAACGGGAGAGTGATGATACGAGCAGTATGTCGAGTGATGGTAGTACCGGGGTAGCGGAGGTAAATCCCGATACTGAAACAGGGAGTGTAGGCGGCCAACCAGAATTAAAAACTTTACTTCTCGAGTTCATGTATCAGAACAAAGTTAGTAGTGATGCCTTAAATGCAAAATTAGAACAGAATAATGCAAAATTAGAACAGAATAATGCAAAATTAGAACAAAACAGTAAGGAAAATAAAGAAAGTACAGATGCCTTAAATGCTAAATTAGAACAAAACAGTAGGGAAAATAGAGAGAGTAATGAAACTTTAAACGCCAGATTAGGACAAAACAGTAAGGAAAATAGAGAGAGTACTGAAACTTTAAATGCTAAATTAGAACAAAACAGTAGGGAAATGAGTGTCAAATTCGAACTGATTAGAGGTGAGATCAGGGGGGGGGGGAGATGGAAGAAAAGGCTAAAGAGATTATTGCAGATGTAGACAGAAAATTAGGAAAAGTACAGGAGGAGTTGGAAATTAGAATCAGTTCACAGGCTGAAAATTTAAAAGAACTAGTGCAACTGGAAACACAGCAGGTCAAAAAGCAATTGGGGGGAGAAATTGACAAAATTCAGGTAGCTACTAAAGAGGTTAAGGAACAGCTGGGGGGGGAGGGGGGGGGTTTAGAATCGAGAAAGTCCACTCGCAAATAGTTGCAGAAGTAAATGATTTAAGAGAGAGTAATAGAGAGAGCATTAGCAAGATTGAGGAGAAACAAGCAACGCTATATGATAAAGTAGAAGAATCAGAAGGAAACATTAAATTAACAGTAAACAGTATTGAGAGGAAGGCTGAGGAGAAAATCGCAGAATTAGAGTTAAAATTAAAAGCTAGGATCTGGCAAGAAAATAGTCAGAATAGGCCAGTTTTTGTGAATAGCACACACAGGGAGGTAGAACTGGGTAAGTTCAGTAATCGACAGGGGTGCCCAATGGAGTTCATGAACACTATAGAAAATAAATTCGGGGAGAGGTTGGAAAATGGTAGTATTGAGTAGTGCCAGGTAGTTGAAATTTTAGAACAAGTGTTTGTGGGGGAAACGAGGAATTGGTTTGCTGTCTACAGAGACATGTTTACTGATATCAATGATTTTAAAATTAAATTCTGTGAAAAGTTCTGGAATG
Organism: Meconema thalassinum; assembly: GCA_946902985.2. NCBI lineage: Eukaryota > Metazoa > Arthropoda > Insecta > Orthoptera > Tettigoniidae > Meconema > Meconema thalassinum. The sequence continues at coordinate 570,921,890 of OX336388.2, read as the reverse complement.
AGGTTATTCAGTCGCAGCATCGTGAGGGAGTAGTGTGTGGTAAATATAACCCTAAAGGAAGCTCCACCATGACCGAATACTTTTTAGGGCAGGTATTAGTGTGTAAATATCTGGATGGGTTGAAGGAGGAAAGTGATGTGGTGAGGTTGCTACTTAGGCACTTTCCCTATAGGATCAAGGAGGCTGCTTGTATCCAGAATGTAAAGACTATATCACAAGTAGAAAATTTGTTAAGCACATTTGATGCACTAGGGAGAGGGGGTTATGAGGACAATTTCAATAGGAACCAGGGTAATAATAATAATAGACCTAATGAAGCCAGGCATCAAGATGTTCAAGGGAACGGTGGCGAAGGGGCCAACGCTCAAAATAGAAATAATAATAATCAGCTAAATCAGAACAGAGGTAGTGGCTATGGTAATCAGTATCAAGGGAGGAACAATGATTTCAGGGGAAATCAAGGGAGAAACAATGATTTCAGGGGAAATCAAGGGAGAAATTATAATGACAATAATTACAACCAGAATAGGGGTCAAGGAAGAGGACAGCCTAGTGGTAGTAATATACAGCCAAACAATGACAACACAGCCCAGAACAACCAGACCAGTTCAGTAGTTAGTAGTACTACGGCCAGCTGTAGCGGTTCTTTAAACGCGAACCAGGCTGCGAAGTAAGGTCAGAATCTCAGTCTGTAGCATGCCCTGGCCATACAATTATACAGGAACCCTATGACCTAAATGTAAGAAATGAATTATTACATGAACTAAATGATGAAAGTATTATTCAGGAAGTGGTTAGTAAGAGCCCCATAGTTAAATTTAACGTGTCCGAGGCGTACACAGATGTTTTAATTGATAGTGGTTGTATGAAGAGTTGCATAAGTAGTGCATTTTATGATAAAATGAAAGGAACTGGAGTAAATTTTGAGGAGATGCTAATTAAAAGCACTTTTGTTATCACAGCTGTTGGGAAGAGGTCCAAAGTAATTTCTAAGCAAGTTTTAGTAGACATTAAAATTAATAATCATGTAGAGAAGCAGATTTGCCTTGTAATTCCAAATTTAGTATTCAGTGTTATCTTGGGTTCAGAGTGGCTAAGTAGAGTGTCTGGTAACTTATGTTATGATGTAGGGAGTTTGAAATTTAAATGGGGAGATTCTGAAGTAGAAGTAGCGTTCAATGACCAAATTCAGAGAAGTAGTATTGTAGGTGTGATTTGTACTTTAAATGAGATGTCGCCAGCCGTAGAGCGGGGTTCTCCATGTTTTGTGGGCAGTGTGATTACGAACGGAAGTCTAGAGGACTCGTTACGTGATGCTGCATTTCAGGGAAATATAGAGGTGGAACAATGTGTTCGGCTCTATGATGTGTTATGGTGTAATAGGAGAGTTTTTGAGGATCGCATTGGTATGGCCAATTGCTATACACATTCATTGAACGTTATTGATAGGTCAGTATTCACAGGACATAGATATCCTGTACCTTTCGCTTATCAGAGTGCAGTTGAGGCACAAATTAATCAGTTGCTTGAAGATGGGATTATTGAGCACTCTAACAGTCCGTATGTTAATTCTTTGATCACGGTACCCAAGACCGACGGCACTGTTCGTATTTGTTTAGACGCTCGTTTGGTTAACAGTAGAATTAGTTCAGATCAGCTGAAATCTATGTCAATAGAGGAATTAATGCAAACATTTGAGGGGAAGAAGTATTTCACTTGTGTAGATTTGAGTTCCAGTTTTTGGCAAGTGCCACTTATGAACGAAGATAGACCATTTACAGCTTTTAGTCATAAATATAACCTTTATCAATTTTGTAGAACACCTTATGGGTTAAAGAGTAGTTCAGCAGCTTTAATTAGGGCTTTAAACATCGCATTAGGGGATGACACAGGAGAGTTTGTAACCATTTACATAGATGATATGGTAATTAGTTCACGCAGTTTTGAGGAGCATCTACGTCATTTAGATATAGATTTTCAGAAGTTAGATCAGGCAGGGTTCACTTTGAAGCTGTCTAAGTCGTCATTCTGTCAGTCAGAAGTGACATTTTTAGGTCATAGTGTGTCGAGTAGAGATGTGACACCATAGGAAAGTAGGGTTAGCATGTGTGGACAGTAGCAACAGGGCATCGTTACAGACACTGAGAAATATGCTAGTAGAGCAACGTGATGACGTTCGTTTAAGGGAGCCACTGGCAAGGTTGGAAGCAGGTGATGCAGTAACATTTATGGTTACCAAACGCATTGGCAAAACAGCATATGTGCTGGAGAATAGTGAGGGAAACAGATTATACGGGACGTATAATATACATAGTCTCCGAAAGTATGTGTCTTAAAGTGAGGATGTTTAGCTGGCGAGCCAGCCTATCAAATGAGTAAGGGTGGTATTTGGTGCGTGGGAGGAGATGGTCTTCCAGGCAGGCGTATCAGAAGTCACACAGGGGGGTAGTATGTAAGTAAATGAGAGTTTTTAAGGTACAGGGAAATATGACGGGATTGTCGGATGCTCTTGAGCACTAAAATGTCTCGATACACCAAGGCCAGAATTTGGTAGCGCTGGTGAATTCCCATTTGTCCCCAAGAGATGGGTGAGCGCTTGGACAGGGTATTTTTGCTTAAGGCGTCCACGGGACAAAAGATGGGCCATCAGAATGCGAGACAGTCCTTCATGAAACTCATACATAACAGCACACGTGATTTCTGTTTACGGCCTCGCCATGTAAGATTTGTAAGTGTGTAATTTAAGGTAATTTGTACAAAGGTATTATTTGTGTGAGGAGAACTGGTCTGTGTTGAGAACTAGTATTAAGTAGAATATGGTCTACGGGAACTTAACAAGTCAGGGCGATTACGGCACAGAAATATTTGGTGTTATATGTAATGCGCATTTACTGTTTTTTTTTTCAGAAGTCAATATTAATTTCATCTTTTATAAAGAGAGATCAAGTATTATGGTCACGATGCGCTGGCACAATAGTGTGATCGTGTGCTCAGTGATAAGTGAGATTGAATTTCACCATAAGGAAGGGACCTCCAGTGAAATTAGGAAGTTCTATGGTGATATAAATATATCAGAACACCTTCAATGCGTGTGATATGACATCATAAATACATAGTGCTCACACATTAATTATGTCTATTTCTCCAACATAGAGAAATTTGAGAGGCGGAAATATCCGTGGAACACTATTATATGTGAAAAACATTGGACTGGTTGCAAAGTGCAATCCATAGTGACAACAAACTTTGACGCAAAGTGCGTGAAGGAAAATTATGAGTGTATATATCTGTAATTTAGGGTGATTTCATTTATGTAATATGTATTTTGGATGGGGATTATTAACGTGTCTGGGATAATCGGATAATGGACCGTCGTCACGGTAAATCATCCGATGATCCGAGGCGAATATGTAACGTGTTTTTCGAGGTTTTTTTTTATGCCAATGGCATAAGTCAGTAGGAAGCCATTCTATATTTGTTTACGCGGCAAATTGTTCGGCCAAGAGAAGTTTTCATGTTAATTTATTATTTTTCTTAATTTATTATAATTATTATTAAGATATTTTTCGGAGCATTTTATAAACATTATAAGCATACAGATAGGTTTTCTATGTCTTAGAAAACGCTATCAAGCAAATTATTACGAACGACAATATCATAGAAAATTATGTGATTACGGAATTTTACGGAGTTTCGTCAGTTAGGATATTATGAGAGACATGACTCACTGGAAATTCAGATACGGGCTGATTCTTGTCAAGAAGTATTACGCAAGCGGGGTTGCAGCGTCAAGAAAAGGCGGATAGTTGGAACGGAAATCGACTTCATCATCCGCGCGCCGTGTGTAATGAGCCAGAGAAGGGGAAGTAGCGGGGTGGCAGAGCCAATCAGTGGACACCACGTAAGCTGGAAGTCGGTACCGAGGTGGGGAGCCGTCGTGTGCATATATCGTTCGGCGCGCCGTGGAACGAGGAGAATCTGTGTAGAACTTAACGAGTACGGTTGCACGCGGGAGTCGCTCCGATGTTCCGTGGAGTGGAGGACTAACTTTTGTAAAACGTAACCAGTGTGGTTGTACGAGTGTTTGGGTCCGATGTACGGACCATAGAATTATCTAATCTACCAGAATATCATCAAATATCGACAAAGATGACGACGTCCAGGAGACTGTGGGAAGCTCACAGCATCATCCAGTACGAGGGAAAGGCTTCGGCCATTTCCTGTGGTAAGCGCGAATGACGCAGAAATACGCAATCTCTCGTTTCTCTTTGTTTTATATTTCATATTTCAGTAACTTCATAGCTTGGGAATAAGAGTAAAATCAATAATTTATCAGACTCCGTTTTCACGTAATTTTCTATCGGTAATATCAAAATCGCAACGCTCCAATTTAAATTTTATACTTATTATTATTATTAATTTTGCTATACTTGTTTTATGTAATAAATTCAATTCTTTTACAATGCAATCTTTGCTTTCAGTAGGTAGCATTAGATATAGACCAATTCCTTCTCCTGATACAATTGTTTGTTGGGTTAATGATCAAATCATACCACGATCTGAGTGAATAGATTTTTGAAGGTGTTCTACCAGAGCTAGACGTTGTTAAATACAAATTTAGATTTTAGCATTGCGTTGAGGTCTTGGCGCCCATTAAAACAACATAGCTTAGGCAAAGGTAAACTGTTACATTTGTCGCTCAACGTGAGGGTTAAACTGTTACACTTGTCGCTACCAACATGGGCCACTAAATAATTAACGTTACACTTGTCGCTACCAACATGGGGCATTAATTAACGTTACACTTGTCGCTCAACGTGTGGGCTAGAAAAACCATTACAGGTTTATACAAGCTAGTAAATACTCTAGATCTAATATTAGCCATGGTGGTACTTGCATCTTCTTAAGAAATAATTTAGATCATGAACAGATAACAGCTTATGATTATCTAATTATGGAACAGGATTTTGAATTCTCTGCCGTAAAAATACAGCAGTTTAAGTTAATAATTGTGTGCGTATACCGTTCTCCGTCAGGAAAGTTTCCTTTATTTATAGATAAATTAGAATTGTTACTCAATAACATGAGCAAAGTAAATTTCGATATAATAATTTGTGGGGATGTAAATGTGGATTTCTTAAAATTTGATAGAAATTGTTAATTATTAACACAGTTACAAATTTCCTATGGACTGAAACCTACAGTAAATACCCCAACAAGAATAACAAAATTTAGTAAAACCACTCCTGATCAAATTTTTATAAATACAGATATATATCACCATTCAATAGAAGTCTATTGTCCGGGTTTTAGTGACCACCATGGACAAATACTGAGTTTTGAAGTATCCGAAACAATCAATAATAATGATAATGGAGTAAAATCGAAGTGCAGGTTATTCACTGAATCAAATGTTACATATTTCAATGACTTATTAAATAAGGAAACATGGTCAGAAATTTATGAACTAGAAAATGTAAATGATAAATTTAATGCATTTAACAGTACCCTAAAACACTATTTTGAAATAGCATTCCCCTTTAAACGAAGAACTGTTCAAAATAACAAAACTAGCAATTGGATAACAACAGGGATTATAAATTCATGTCAAAGAAAGAAATTTCTACACAAATTATATAAACAATACCACACAACACCTGAATTCAATTTATACTACAAAAAATACACTAGCATATTAAATAAGGTAATAAGACTAGCAAAGAAAATGCATAATGATAATTTTATTTCCCAATCATCTAATAAAAACAGGGCTATGTGGTCCGTGATAAAGAAAGAAACTGGAAAATCTGCTAAAATACAAAGGAACATTACACTGACCAGAAATAATAAAGTGATTAATAATCCAGAGGAAATAGCAAACACTTTTAATGACTATTTTCTGGAAATTCCACAAAAAGTAATAAATAAATCACAGGTAAATACACTAAATTCTAATAATAAAATAAATATATGCAGTGATTCTTTATTTATAAATCATGTCACAAGTGAAGAGATAAGAATAGTTATAAAAGAGCTAAAAAATAAATTCTGTGCTGGCATTGATGGCATCCCTGATGCAATTTTAAAGAAATGTGCAGAAAATATAATATATCCACTTACGCACTTATAAACAGTTCAATTCTCTCAGGAACTTACCCGGATATTTTGAAGTTATCAAAAGTAATTCCAGTGCACAAAAACGGTTCAAAAGATGAATTAGATAACTATCGTCCTATTACCTTACCAACTGGTATTGCAAAAATTGTGGAAAAAATTATGTATAAGAGACTGATAAGTTTCATAGAAAAAAATAAAATATTATCAAACTCACAACATGGATTCAGAACGGAGAAATCTACACAGACAGCAATTTACGAATGTAGTAATTGTATACTGAAATTAATTGAAAATAAGGAACATGTTACTGGCCTATTCTTGGATTTATCGAAAGCATTTGATGTAGTTGACCATAAAATCCTCCTTACCAAACTAAATCAATATGGTATTAGAGGTCTAGCTAATAAATGGATAAAGTCTTACTTAACAAGGCGTAAACAAATAGTAAGCTTGAGACACAAGGATGATGGAACCAAATTACTTAATGAAACATTGTCCAATGAGGGAATTATTGAATTTGGAGTACCCCAGGGATCGGTTTTGGGCCCACTACTCTTTCTTCTATATATCAATGATATAACACAGAACGTTCATTCACATAAGGAAATTTTGTTTGCGGACGATACAACACTCGTAATAAAAGGTGAAACTAAACAGGTCATACATCAGTCTGCTGACTCCGTTACAGGAGAGTTAACCAAATGGTCACAAGATAATCGCCTCATAATAAACTATAAAAAAACAGTATGTCTAAATTTCCACACTATACAGAATAGGAATCCTGCGAAACCCAATATAACATTAAATGGTCATCAAATAGAAAATAAATCAGAAACAAAGTTTTTAGGACTATGGATACAACAAGACTTGAAATGGAATAAACATATACAATATCTGAATACTAAACTGAACTCGATGTGCTTTGCGTTACGTATTTTGAAAACCTGCACTACCATGCACACATTAAGAAATACTTATTTTGCTTATTTCCATTCATACTTAAGATATGGGATCTTATTTTGGGGCATGTTGCCAGATGTACTAAGCACGTTTAGGATACAAAAGAGGGCGATTTGAATTATGGCAAATGTCAACACTAGAGAATCATGTAGACCTCTGTTTAAAGATTTAAACATTCTCCCACTGCCCTGCATATATATATCTTTGAAAGTATTATGTTTTTAAAAAGAATTTAATGAATAAAGATGTTTTTCTTAAAACAAACAATGATGTTCATAGGCATAACACAAGACAAAATCAAGACATTCATATTTCACACACACACACAAGCATATATCAAAAAGGAACTTTTCACACTGGAGTTAAATTATACAATAAACTACCCCAGTATATAAAACTGGCCCCAAAAATAAAAACCTTTGATAGAATGTTGAAAGCTTATCTGCAGTGCCATTGTTTTTACTCAGTAGTTGAATATCTTAGCGTATAGGAGCGATGAAATCTATAATTATATTTTACTTTTTTAATTTAATTGTAATACCTAGCTGTATGTTGTTGTATTTATAGAATTAAGTTTTCATATTATGATAATAGAGTGAGGTGTAAATAGTTGTGCAATAAGATTGTATCTATTAAGATTTGCTATTATAATAAGTTAAATAGTTATAATATTAGTAATATATACTGTTAGTTCTTTTATTTTATAGATGTAAATTCTGACGTGTCCTATATCAAAAATGTATTGAATGCATGTATTTGATCAATTGGAATTAATAAAAATCTATCTATCTATCTATCTATCATGTGTACTCAAGCTGTTAGTGAGACATAGTACTGGAGAGATGGACCCCGGCTAAGACGATCGGATCGAACTTAGATTTCAAGTTCACACTGAATAGATTTGAGTAAAATAGGACTACAGATTCCACTCTGCGGCACAGCAATATCAGACTTGTGTAAATACTGTGTGCATAGTTTCGCACTATACACCGAAATAAATCATATTGGTGGGGTTAAAGAGTTATTATTTTTGGGCCACTAGTTTGGACACCGGCACCCACTGAACTCCTCTATACTGCTCGGCCTGAGTAGCGGAGGCGAATCTTTGAGAACGTCTCAAGACACAAGTAAGTAGCAATTGGTAGCGAAACTAGGAACTACTTGGAATTATCGTCTGCAGTCCTTACTTGAATTAAAAACAGATAACACACACTAATACAGTCATCACAATTAACACCTGTTATCAGACAGATTATACACGCACACAAAGTACACGGGGCTACATGACCGCGTTGTCGCAGCCCCTAAACTAAGGAACCAACCAAACTAGTTAAAGACACACAAGGTGGTCACGTAACTCTATCTTTCACACAATGAAAATAGGGTAAAATGATTAGGGTATAATTCAGTTTCTTTAATAATTATGTTTTGTTGTCAAACAGACCTTGCTAAAAATTCCCTTCGTATTTCTATTTAACCATGTTGTGATTTTAGTTGTAACTACACATTATCTGGAACACTTTATTGAGATTCTAACATTTTCATAACCAACTTTTATTCACAAACGAATATGTTAACACCAATTCACAGAATAGTAAAAACCAAAGAGTTTTGTACATAGGAACGAAACGTTACCAACCTTAACATTTACAATTTTCTCAACATACTCCCACCTAATTTACAATTTTCTCAAAATTGGAAATTATCAAAGTGTCAAACAGGTGTACAATGTATGTCAACTGAATTCCTTCTCCTCTGTAACATGAAATCAAAGATCTAGTCTTTTAGGAGGGGCCACTTTTCTTCCTGCTCTTGTCCTCAATTCTTCAGGGGATTTGGACACAACCTTGTCATCATCGTCCATGAAGTGGGTTTTTTCTTGGTAACTCTCGGTGCAGGACTGGACCTCCAAGGGGCAGACTCTCTGTATAGGACGTACAACAGTACCACTGCTAGTCTTTAGTTGAACCACCCGGACTCTTCCATCTCGCCCTACCGAGTGAAGGAGATAAGGGAGCTCACTGATGCACGAAGCTGGAGACACATACCAGGGGATTTGAACCCCGCAGACCTACCCTCAAGAGGATGTACTGTCGCACAACTAATCGAATCCAAATGGTGGGAAGGGCCTAAGTGGCTTGTTGAAGGAGAAGAAAACTGGCCTGAATCTTCTATACGCTATGAAGTAGTAAACGAACATAACCTTATTGCCATCACTCATAATACGACATGGCTGTATCACCGGTTCAGTAAATATGAACAAATTGTGCGGATGGTGGGATGGATCTACAGATTTCTCAACAACTGTCGACGCAATGAAGTTAAAAGAAGTGGTCCGTTATCGACAAATGAGGTGGCTACAGTCGAAGACAAAATTGTTTTGTTCATTCAAGAAGAGTCCTTCGAATTCCCAGACGATCAGAGACTTAAGAGCTTTGAAGTATTCCAAGATCAAAAGGGCATAATTAGACTCAAGACACGGATAGTCAAACGTGTGGATAAGGGTCCGTTCAAACTACCAGCCGTGCTACCTTCCGAACATCCGTTGGTCAAGAGGTATGCAGAAGAAGTGCATTGTAAAAACAATCACCCCGGTCCAGCAACTCTCCTAGGTTTGTTACGCGAGAGATTCTGGATCCTTAAAGGACGCCAGTTGGCGAAGGGAACAGTCAAGAGATGTGTTGTTTGCCGACGTTTTCAAGCAAAAAACTTAGACACTCAGTCTCCTCCTTTGCCAGATCTTCGAGTTAACGATGTGGCCATATTCGAAGTCATTGGAATAGATTTTGCAGGACCCTTGTATATTCGTGATTCATCGAAGACATGGGTTGCTCTATTCACTTGTGCTTGCTACCGAGCTGTACATCTGGAACTAGTTCCGTCTCTGTCAACTGAAGCATTCATAAGAGCACTGAGGCGTTTTATCGCACGGCGTGGTCGACCTAAAGTGATCATCTGTGATAATGGAACAAATTTTCGAGGAACGTGTAATGCTCTTGAAAGGTTAGACTGGGAGAAAATCGTTACCTACAGCACTGGAGAACGCATAATTTGGAGGTTCAATCCGCCTACGGCGTCGTGGTGGGGAGGCTTCTGGGAACGATTGGTAAGCCTGGTGAAGCAAATTTTACGGAAGACATTGGGGAAGGCTTCATTGTCTTGGGATGAGCTTCAGACCATACTTATTGACTGTGAAGCAGTGATTAATGCAAGACCATTGACTTATACGGCAGAAGATAATAGAGATCCTATTCCATTGACCCCATCCATGCTACTGCAAGAAGTACGAGAGACAGGAGTTCCTGACCTGGACTGCATTGAGTCAGCAACCATCACTCGGAAAATTCGGTATCTGCAAAGACTGAGAGAAGAGCTAAGAAGACGCTTCCGATCAGAATATCTGGGGCAGTTAACCTGGACCAAGCGGCGCGAAACTAGAAAGCCTATAATTGGAGAGGTGGTTATAATAGGATCGGACAATCGGAAGAGAATAGATTGGCCTTTGGCAAGAATTGAGCAGCTCATTCCAGGGCGAGATGGAAGAGTCCGGGTGGTTCAACTAAAGACTAGCAGTGGTACTGTTGTACGTCCTGTCACGGTCGCCATATGTGATTTTAGTTGTAACTACACATTATCTGGAACACTTTATTGAGATTCTAACATTTTCATAACCAACTTTTATTCACAAACGAGTATGTTAACACCAATTCACAGAATAGTAAAAACCAAAGAGTTTTGTACATAGGAACGAAACGTTACCAACCTTAACATTTACAATTTTCTCAACACATGTGATTCATTCTTCAGAAATAGAATTCTCCCATTCTTGAGGTTTCCATGGTAAGTTATGTGAACAGATGGAATGACTGCATACGTTGCAAAATTACTGGTTTTTATTCAAATATAGTGACGTGTAGGAAGAGAAATCATTAAATTATACTGTCTTTGAAGTGAATAGTCAATATAATATGACAGAGTGAGGAAGAAAATCAAGCATGTTTCTATCACGGTTCCATAGAATTATTGATCCATCAGAAAAGACTAACCCAAAGGAATATTTCCAACATGTTTGCATTCCTTCAGAATGTTCCGATTGTGGAGGTGTTTGTCCCATCAGTGCGCCAAACGGTGACAAATCCATATCACAGGGGATTCAGAAAATTTTACATAGATCTAAAATGCGATCTAAGCTACATATGAACTCTCAGCGGCTAGTTCAAAAATCGGTAGAGGTTAAGTCGATATCAGATATTGACCAGTTAGTGGATGCTCCTATAGACTGGAAACAGGTAGAAAAATATCCTGTGATAGGTTATTTAGAGAGTATTGGGGAAAACATGATAAACAACTCTATATCAGACATCATTATAAACATTGGCAAGGTGAATTTTGAATGCCATTCATTTATACTGCAGTGCTTTTCTGATTTCTTTCAAGATTTGAAGGCTGGACAAACAGTTGTGTTTCCAGAAGACGAAATATCGCCAGAAGCATTCCGTCTTGTTTATGATTGGATGAAAGAGACGGATGACGAAGAAGCTTTTCAAATTATTAATCGGAAGAATATTTTGGACCTAATGTTAGCTGCACAATATTTCAATATCAAATTACTGATAGAACAGTGTTGGGCCTTTATGAATTCTTTAGCGGTATTCAATGAGGAGACAGCCCTCTTACTGTATATAGACGAAAGAATACATAGACTTCAGTCTGTCAGAGACGTCATGCTGTCGAGGATTAGTGAGTCATTCCTTCCGTTTACAAGAACAATGCACTTTGTACAATTGCCAAAAGATATCTTGTGTAACCTTCTAAGTTCGAGTGTTATTTCGGTGAGTGTGGAAATGCAAGTGTTCATGGCGGCTTGTAGATGGCTATTGTATTACTGGGAAGAAAGGGAAAGGGACATGATTTCCGTCATGACAACTGTGCGCTTCGGTTTGATGCCAGCGTGGTTGATAACGGCGATCTGCTCCAACCAGTCTAATCCCAAGTTCCATGCTGCTATGTGGGGCTGCCAAATGAGGACAATCACTACCGAAGCCTTGGCCTATGCTGAGTACAATTTACGTAGCGAAAACATGGCGCACGGTTGGGCGAAGGAACTCGGTTTGGAGGAGCCAAACAAACGACACTGCACCTTTGGTAAGCAGCCAAAAATTATTATTATTATTATTATTATTATTATCAGAGCTGGGTTCACCATAGTACGTCAACATTTTTACAAACCATTATATCCCGTCAACGGACGATTATCAAAATGTCATGGTTCACCAAACTGTAACAATCCATTAGTATCCCTAATGAGCCGTTAAACTAATTGCTCTGTCTACATACAATTAACGGCTGACGGTCGATTCCGATCCAAAATGGAGAGTGCATTAACCTATACTTAATTCTCAATGAAGACGATGTTTTAGGAGACATGCTAGATTTTGCTCTAGAACCGTTCCTTTTCAATCTCAGGCATACTGCCCCTGTTACCAACCGTACAACTCCAAATAATCCATCCTCCTGTTTTCTATGATCTCACTATACTTATCCACCAAGTGGAACAGTACGTTTCTTCCATCCAAAGAAAAATAAGGCACTCGGCTCTTCTTTATATTTTATTCATCAATCATGTTTGTTTTTTAGTTTATACGACACGACACGCATGTCATACGATGTTGGCATGTCAAAGAACCCATTTGAATTCAGTAGGCCGTGTTCATAATGGCAAAATTAATCTCGGGATTTTCCGCCAACACCAAGTTCCTCATTTTTCTACTAGAAAGCGCTATAGTGTTCAAGGAGCTTAGATATCTAACCTCCTTGACTTTCATAGTGGTTCAAGGAACAACGCAATTTGACATGCAAGCTACCCTCTGGGTGTCAAATTACAAAGCTTGCACTCGGCACCCGAGGCCATACGATATTATTATTATTATTATTATTATTATTATTATAACAATGTATTTGTATTTTATTTTAATTTTCGTGTATTTTCATATGTATGTACATTGTTGATTGGCCAATAAATCATCACATCGGGTCCCCTCGGCCATTAATCTTGATTTTCGTGAATGGGGCACTGCCTCACTGTCAGACAGCTACTCAATTGCCCTCACGAGGCTTAGTGCACCCCGTTACAGCCCTCACGTCAGTTTCTAATATCCATGATGGAGCCGCGAATCGAACCCAGGGCCTCCGGGTGAGAGGCAGTTGCGCTGCCCCAACACCACGGGACCTGCGCCTCCTTCCGAATCCTCACCTGAATTAAAAATACCCACATTATTACAGAAACCACAAAAACACACGTTATTACACAAAATCTACCCACACCCAGCTACATGGGGCTAAATTACCAAAATCGCCAAGCCTCTCAAACAAAACATCAAGTATTTTACTTCCGTCTTAAATGCCTAGTTCTGAACAGACTACGGGATGTCGGAATTTTGTCACACTGTATTTCATTAAGTGAATGTTTTTAGTATTTTCAGAAACTAGTCAACAGAAGGTCCAACACGGACGCCAATGATACACCAGGGCTGAGTATCGAAATTATTTTATACATGAACATCAATCAATGAATTCCACACTTAAAAAGTAGGCTACACAATACTACCGGTCCTAACGTCCCAAGCCATTGCGTGCGTTGTCAACAACAACAACAACAACAACAACGGAAATACACATTTTCTTACGAGACGGTACCGCTTATCCTCATATCAGCTGATAGCCTACCACCCCTCAGGTCAACCAGTAAGGTCAATGCTCCGATTGCGTATCAACTTCCCCTTCCCCTCCGCGCGTCGTCACACCTCGCTCCGCCTCGTTTCCCCCAGCCTGCCGCACCACTTTCTGCTTTATTAGTTTCTGAAAAAACTAAAAACATTGACTTTTTAAGGATTAAATTTCAATTTCAAGATAGGTGACAATTTTTTTTTTACCTAGGAAGCTTAGAATAGTCTCTTCTATCACCAGTGTAACGGACTTCCATCATATCAATTCCACCCTGTATACATAAGTCGTGCTACTATTTGGGTGGGTTGGTGGGTCTATGACAGCGGAGAAGTGAACATTAATACTAAATCTTCTCCAGATATTCTCCCGACTATTAATTCAGGCAATTTTCAGTTTTTATTTTTTATGTACAAAGGATCCTCTATTGTAAACTGCCACCGGAGAATTTTAATGGAATCAACCAGTGGGATTTATGAAAATAGGCTGTTCAGTTCTTCACGGAATGACTTGTCTTATTTTAAGTTCAAGGATAGCGCTTAAAACTATACTATAGTTTGAGGGGATAATTAAAAGAGATGCAGGGGTATTTCATATACCCGTACCCAGATCCACTGGCAAATAAGGCCCTCCTCCATTGAATTGCGTCACACGCGCTTGTAAATACTGATCTTGGAACCAGTAGTTGAATATATTATCTTACTTTCAGTGATGACAGAAGATGAAGAATGTGCGTTGAACAACTTTCTGTGGGACCAGTACGTCATTGAGCAGAAAGAGTGGGCCAGTGCGCAGGGGGATGGATGTGACTCGTGCAAGAAGCAGCGCTACAAAAGGATTCTCCAGTGAAGTCTGTGTCGACGGTGCGGTTAATATTATCATATTATCATAGGTATTGTAATCAATAATTTTGAACTTATCTAGAGGATTCCAATAGTACGAATTGCATAAATAGTGAATATTTCCTCACCTGGATTAAATGACTCTTAAAATAATACGCCTATCAATACAAATTATGAAACATCTAATCGATTGTACATTTTCGACCCTTCAATGGAGTATTCTTCAGCTTAAATATAATTTATAATCTATTCTAATTAAAAACTGAGTAAAAATGACTAAACTGTAAATATACAGCTCCTGCAAGAAAACAACATCACTGTGGTACCGGCAAGTTAAACAAGATCTGCAAAGCTTTAACTTCTCTGAATCCGTTATACAAGACAGACAGGTTTTCCGGAAAATGTTAAAAGAAGACCCTCAGATTAAACTAAAGAAAGGGCAGAGACCAAAGAGGTCAGAAGCAGCTAAACAACTACAAAGTCAGAAAATGAAGGAGATATGGGCTAGGAAGAAGACTCTTTTAAGAACGTGAAACCAATCCCAACTCATCAAGCTGAAAACCATTTTGGTTAACCTACGTAGTCCATAGTTGGCTCATTCGAAGGAAGAAAGAAAGAAAGAAAGAAAGAAAGAAAGAAAGAAAGAAAGAAGAAATAAATAAATACACAAATAAATAAATAAATAAATAAATAAATAAATAAATAAATAAATAAATAAATAAATAAATAAATAAATAAATAAATAAATAAATAAATAAATAAATAAATAAATAAATAAATAAATGGATATCCTTACACAAAGACATTAAATTTAAAAAGTGAATTGAAACAATACAATTTTGAATTGAGTTAAAGCAGTAAAACAAATCTGCAAACAGACATCAAAATGAGAATTTCCAAACAAAGTGTATCCAATCATCTATTTGGAATAGGCTACATCTTCCGATTTAGATATTATGACACATGGGGTTGCTTACTTAATAAAGAAAGAAAGAAAGAAAGAAAGAAAGAAAGAAAGAAAGAAAGAAAGGAATTATCATAATTGACTATTGGTCTCAATTAACAAACTGTAAGAATTAAGAGTAGAATATTTAACATTCAACTTACGCCTATTAAATACATTGATTGTATTGGACGTTATTTATTATCTTATTATCTTAAAACCGTAGTAAATTTATTTATACCTCGTTGGTATTTGTTGACTATTATGTAGAAGAGAAGAAAACGCTACATAATATTCAACAAGTACAAATGAGGTATAAATAAATTAAAATGTACAAGGGATTGACTCCCTTGCCACTTAAATCCAATGGCATATAACCCTGTACTGTCATATAACATAAAGTCTGTTTTGAACCTCTTCGATGTACATAGACATGACTCCATTGCCACTTCCCATGGCATGTAACCCTGTGCTTTTTGTTTCAGATGCGAACTTAGCCGGGCAATCGCCAGCTAAGTTTCACTTCACGAGGGCTCTGAGACTGAATACGACGGTCTTATTGAGTTTCATGGTCCTCATGGTTTCATTTTGTGCTCAGGTACACCAACTATGGAACTACGTCACCAATAAAGCAACGTATTTTTCTAGAAACGTCTATGGTTTTATTTTCTATATGGCAAACCCGTGAGAAATGTCGCAGTCCCTGAATTCTTTGTAAGGGAGGGTGATTGTTGTTTTAAGGATAAGGATGAGAGTGTAAACGATTAATACTACCACTACTGCTACGACAGCTGAAACTACCTCCCCTACTGTGTATTGTAGGCTCTCTCACTGTAGACAGCCTCCAAGGAGAGTGGTGTAAGAATTGCAGTTGTTCGGAGAGGACGAAGCAACTCAGGCTGCACACCTACTTGTGCTGTTCCATGTCATGCGTCAGTACTCATACATGACAATCACGTCCCTATTTCTCTTGTTGTACAGTGAACGTCAATAAAATGAATAATATTATTATTTATTTATTTATTTATTTATTTATTTACATAGTTTACGCCCACATTGGAGCACTTAAATCAATCCATATACACTACAGTATTTACAATATTAGTTGTAATGGCTTCTCAACTTCCTCTTCTCCTTCCAGAGATTCTTTAATCTCTCCAACCTGGCCGCCCTCTCTTCATTTGTAATGGTGTACTGTTTTCGTTTGACTGTTTTTAATTTCAATCTTGTATCCCTACTTCTCAGAATCCTCTTCTCTTTTCTCTCTGCAATTTGTTTCACTGTAATATTTAGCTCGTCTAAATTTATTTATTTAGCGTATGGCACATTAAAACATTAAATTATCACATACATGAGTTTGACACAAATTCCAGCTGTTACAACTATCTACACAAATCGGTATACAAATATTGGATTTCATTTTGTAATAGGATTTTTTGTAGTACTTGATATTACGATCTTCTTATGCCTTAGCTGGAAAACCCTGAGGAGGGCTATTTGTATTCACGTTTTGTGACATCAAGCAATATTTTGAGCCAGGAGATCACTGGGATTGTCTGGCTGCCTAAACTCCTTGGTGTAGATGTTTCCCACGGAGTGACCGTTCTTTAGCACCACCCAGGGGACACGTGTAGCTTAAGGAATGCTACGGACGCGAACAGTCTTTGTCCCCCTGTCTATCATTCTGGACCTCAACGAACCAGTTGTTCTTGGTTTTACTTTTCCAAAAGAAATTGAATAATTGTTTCAGTAGTCTGGTGTCTGGTAGTCTTACTATGAGGCTGAAAAAGGCAATTCTCCTTTTTCGTATTGTATCCACAATTGATTAATTTTCCCGATGGACTATTTCATTAGACAGCAGTCTCCATTGTCCATTTACTTGATGTTTTTTTTATTGATTGTCCTGATGATCCTTCTGTCTATTTTTTTTGATTTTACCTGTTGTTGCTTTGGTATTCATCTTAAACAGGGTTTCACTTGCATAGGTTGCTTCAGGTTTAACTACTGAACCATAATGTTTGAATTTGGCGTTCATCGAGAGAGATTTCTTCTTATAAGTTAACCATGTGACTCGTTGTGCTTGTCTCAGTTTTGTTGTTCTGTACTCTATTGCGGCTTTCTCATTTAGGTTCCAAGTTATACGAGGCACGTCCAGAAAGTAAGCTCCGTTTGGTAATAAAATTAAATTGTGTACAGATACAGAAAAAATATTGATTGCACAACATTCTACACCTCTTAAACTACTTTTCCACATAACTGCCGAACTTTTGCAGGCATTTGTCATAGCGTGGCACAAGTTTTTGGATACCTTCTTCATAGAAGTTTGCCGCCGACCCATAAACGAGAGTAAAGACTCCCCTTAAGATATCCTACTGTTTGGCCATCACTGTTAGACAAATTGCGTATGTGGTCAGGAGAACTCCTAAACATACGCAGTTCTCCTGGTAAGCACGCAATTTGCCTAACAGTAGTGGCCAAACAGTAGGATATCTTAAGGGGAGTCTTCACTCTCGTTTACGGGTCGGCGGCAAAATTCTATGAAGAAGGTATCCAAAAACTTGTGCCACGCTATGACAAATGCCTGCAAAAGTTCGGCAGTTATGTGGAAGAGTAGTTTAAGAGGTGTAGAATGTTGTGCAATAAATATGTTTTCTGTATCTGTACACAATTTAATTTTATTACCAAACGGAGCTTACTTTCTGGACGTGCCTCGTAGTTTCCCCAAGATACTTGAACTTTTTTACAACCTTAATTTGTTTGTTATCATTTAGTTGAAAGACAGGGGTGTCCACCTCGAAGGTTGGCATAATATCTGTCTTTTCAAAAGAAATTTGTAATCCCACTTTTGCTGCAATGTTTTCCAGTTGTTCAATTTGGACTTGAGCCTCTTCCACATCATTTGCCAGTAGTGCAAGATCGTCTGCAAATGCCAGGCAGTTTAGTTTAATATTTCTACCAATCATGATGTTTGGTTGGCATTTCTTTCTCCATTCTCTCATGACCTTCTCCAGTACACAATTAAACAAAACAGGTGAGAGACCATCCCCCTGCCGATGGCCGGTTGTGATTGTAAATGGTTTTGACAATTCTCCTCTAAATTTAACTTTTGCTTTAGTATTCTTGAGAGTCATTCCAATAAGGTTGATCAATTTCCTGTGAACACCAAATTCTTGAAGAGTATTCAGTAATGACTTCCGATGAATACTGTCATAAGCTTTTTTGAAGTCAACAAAAGTGAAGACTAGGCTCTTACTTCGAGCTCTGTGATGCTTCATAATCCACTTAAGACTGATGATTTGATCTGGACAACTTCTGCCTGGTCGAAATCCTCCTCGGTACTCTCCAAGTTCTTGGTCCAGTTGTTCCTGTATTCTTGAGTGAAGAATTTTTGAAAAGATCTTATATGTGACATCAACAAGGGATATTCCTCTATAATTATTGGGATCTGACCTATCACCTTTCTTGTGTAGGGGGTGGATTATTGCTGTGTTCCATTCCTCAGGCATTTTTTCTGAGTTCCATATGTCAATAATACGTTTATGTAAGTTTCGGAGAGTTTGATCATTTGCATTCTTCCATAATTCTGCAACCAACTGATTTTCTCCTGCTGCTTTATAGTTCTTGAGAAAGTTAACGGCTTTGATCACTTCCTCATATGTTGGTGGAATAACCTTTTCTAGTGGTGTTTTGTTTTTAGGTCAAACTCCAGATTTTCTCTTGGGTCTTCGCAGTTGAGTAATTTTTTGAAGTAAACTGCCAAGATATTTGCATTGTCTTGGTTGTTATGTGCCATTTTCCCATTTTCATTTCTCAGCATAAGTGTAGGTGGGGTATACTTAGACTGATACTGTTTAAACGTCTTGTAATCCTTGTTTTATGTTGCTTGAATGATTCATCTATTGTTCAGAGCATTTCATTCTGATGATTCCTTTTAATTCTTCGAATTTCTTTAGCTGCTTGTCTTCTAGCATTAGTTAGTTCTGTTCTGGATTCGTCGGGTTTTCTTTGTTGATCATTTAACCATGCTTTGTGACTCATTTGAATTGCTTTATTGCACTCCTCGTTCCACCAAGCATGTTTCTTCCTCCTTTTAATGGGAGCAAGTTCTTCAGCTACTGATTTCAATTTATTGATTATCACCTCTAAGTCATCACTTAGTTGTGTTCTAGATCTCTCCAAGTATACTTTATTGTTCATTAAATAAGCGGGGTCATAATTTTTCTTCGTATTGGATTGGGCAGGCTTACGCTTTCTCTTAGGTGTTAGCTTTATTTTTATTTTGTATATGTAACGATCTGAATCAATGTCCACTCCACGGAGAACTTTGACATTATATATATATACTGCTCAAAAAAATTAAAGCACCACTTTTTTCAAAGGCCACCACATTTTGAAAAGTTGACCTACAAGCTCGAAATCTCAGTATGACGTTTGTCCTGACGCCTACCAAGCATATGCTTCAGCACAACTCCCCAACTTGAGTAGTTTCGGGGTAGCACCCCGAAAACCAGCCCATTTTCGAAAACCGCAAATTGAAGTTTGCGAAAAACGCTGCAGGACTTGTCGCAGGTCGCCAAAGCAGTCGAAAATGAATGAGTCTTGCTCTTAAAGGTTCCACAAACACGTAGAAATCGTTACATTTGACGTTTGGGCATTTTCAACCCCCTTCATCATTCCCTAAACATGGACTACCATTGGGAGCGTCTGAGAAGGTACCGGGTGTGTTTAACCATCTGAAAACCTGCACACCGTCCTCAGTTGCTGATTGCAGTAAGTTCTTAAGGCCTCCGGCAATGTCCACACCCCCTAACACCCTCAACTGGCATGGGACCAAACCACCCCCTCTCGATTCACCCCTAAGGAAGGTTTTAATCGAGATGTTTATCAGTGCTGTGAATGCGGGGGTCTTCCCCTACCGTTTCAAAAAAGGAGCTGTGCCTTTGTCACCAACCCTTCCCCTGCAACCCCCGTTTGTATGATTTTTCGAATCAGGCCCTTTTTAAGGGCTGAAACCAGGTCTTAATCGCTGAAAGGGCTGTAAAGGTCCTTAGAAGTAGTGGTGACACGAAATCAACCCCTTCCGATCGATGATTGACATTCCGTCCCCCAAATTCGAAATTTTTGCACCCCCAACCCTCCCTGTCTGGACGCGTAACGCGTCATGGCAGAGTTTTCAGAGTTGGATGGAAATGAAGCTTATGGTCTGATATGGAGCCCAAAACAGCAGGTTGGATGGAAATTCATCGGTAGGGTGGGAAACGGGACCAAAAAGTTTTCAAAAAAGTTAACAGCCTCTAGTAAGTACACCAATGCATAGGCAACCCACATCACGTCATTTTTCTCTCATTGCCAAACTTTGTAACCTATTGCCGATCATAGGCAACCCACACGCACGGACGTGATGTGGGTTGCCTATGCATGGGCGTACTTACTGTAGGCTGTACACTTTTAAGAAAAAATTTGGTCCCGTTTCCCAACCTACCGATGAATTTCCATCCAACCTGCTGTTTAGGGCTCCATGTCAGGCCATAAGCTTCATTTCCATCCAACTCTGAAAACTCTGCCATGACGCGTTACGCGTCCAGACAGGGAGGGTTGGGGGTGCAAACATTTCGAATTTGGGGGACGGAATGTCAATCATCGATCAGAAGGGGTTGATTTCGTGTCACCACTACTTCTAAGGACCTTTACAGCCCTTTCAGCGATTAAGACCTGGTTTCAGCCCTTAAAAAGGGCCTGATTCGAAAAATCATACAAACGGGGGTTGCAGGAGAAGGGTTGGTGACAAAGGCACAGCTCCTTTTTTGAAACGGTAGGGGAAGACCCCCGCATTCACAGCACTGATAAATATCTCGATTAAAACCTTCCTTAGGGGTGAATCGAGAGGGGGTGGTTTGGTCCCATGCCAGTTGAGGGTGTTAGGGGGTGTGGACATTGCCGGAGGCCTTAAGAACTTACTGCAATCAGCAACTGAGGACGGTGTGCAGGTTTTCAGATGGTTTAACACACCCGGTACCTTCTCAGACACCCCCAATGGTAGTCCATGTTTAGGGGATGATGAAGGGGGTTGAAAATGCCCAAACGTCAAATGTA
Organism: Meconema thalassinum; assembly: GCA_946902985.2. NCBI lineage: Eukaryota > Metazoa > Arthropoda > Insecta > Orthoptera > Tettigoniidae > Meconema > Meconema thalassinum. Next base: position 570,900,212 of record OX336388.2, on the reverse strand, counting down.
ACGATTTCTACGTGTTTGTGGAACCTTTAAGAGCAAGAATCATTCATTTTCGACTGCTTTGGCAACCTGCGACAAGTCCTGCAGCGTTTTTCGCAAACTTCAATTTGCGGTTTTCGAAAATGGGCTGGTTTTCGGGGTGCTACCCCGAAACTACTCAAGTTGGGGAGTTGTGCTGAAGCATATGCTTGGTAGGCGTCAGGACAAACGTCATACTGAGATTTCGAGCTTGTAGGTCAACTTTTCAAAATTTGGTGGCCTTTGAAAAAAGTGGTGCTTTAATTTTTTTGAGCAGTATATATATATATATATATTTGTCGGCCCCGTGGTGTTGGGGTAGCGCGCCTGCCTCTCACCCGGAGGACCCGGGTTCGATCCCCGGCTCCGTCAGGGATTTTAAAACTGACGTGAGGGTTGGAAAGGGGTGCACTCAGCCTCGTGAGGACAATTGAGTAGCTGTCTGACAGTGAGACAGCGCCCCGATCACGAATACCAAGATTAACGGCCGAGGGGACCCGACGCGCTGATCACGCGTCACCCCAATATCTGACGGCCAAATGGCTGGGCAGCGGTCGCTAGGTCGGCCTTAGCCCGTCATGGGCTGGATAGTGCCAGGGGTTGACTTTTTTTGTTGACTGTATATATATATATATATATAATGTTATCTCTTCTCTCTCTATATATATAAGAATGAAAGTTTGTCTGTTTTTCCTGAATTTCTACGGAAATTTGCGTTATTTACGCGTTTCAGACTGTTTTATGACGGATGCGCGCGAAAATAAAAGTTTTGTCTGTCTGTATGTCTGTCTGTCTGTCTGTGGACAAAGTGGTTGTTCTCTTATAACTCGAGAACGGCTGGGTGGATCAACGTAAAATTTGGTACAGATATCCTTCAGAGACACGACACTAATCATTGATGTAACTCTTCTCTGTACCTCTCATAGAAGGAGGCCTACCCCCTTAAAATACTTGCTGAAATAGGCGTAGAAGGGCGAGACAAAGCTCATTTTCGGCCCCTCAATGTGAGAAACGAAACTCAGGGGCCACCACATTTTAAGGCCCTAAAACCAACAGTTTTTGAGATATTCCCAGAAAATTAATTTCATTTAATACAATAATGAAAGAAAGCTAGCCGGTAACCATGGCAACAGAAACTCACAGGTCCATCTATTGCTGTAAGACGCAATACAATTCCATTTGTTACATTAATGAGATAGTTGCAAACGGCTAGAAGGTTATAACGGAACCAAATTAAGCTGTAAAATTCAATACATATAATGCGCTTATGGGGGTCAAGGGGTACTCTAGATTTTTTTCACTTGATTTACACGTACTGGGGTTCTACGGAAGGTATATTATATCCCTATCCCTATCCCTATATTGTTATATTATTATTATAATTATTATTATAATTATTATTACACTACGGAAAGGAAGACCCCAGAGGACTGGAAAAAGGGAATAATTGTCCCGATCTTCAAGAAAGGTAGTAGAACAGAATGCAGAAACTATTGGGAAATAAAACTCATGAGTCATTGTGCAAAGATGTTTGAGAAAGATTTGGAAAGGAGAATTAGGACAAGGATAGAAGGAGGGATGAGGGAAGAACAACATGGCTTCAGAGCAGGAAGGTCCACAGTGGATTTGATTTTTGCTGTAAGGCAGTTACAAAAACAGCACTATGAGTATGGAACAGATCTACTGATGGCCTTCCTGGACATTGAGAAAGCATATGACAGTGTATGCAGAAACAAAGTATGGAAGTCCGTGGAGGATAAAGGAGTAGAAAAATGGACTATAAGGAGGATAAAGGAGATGTACAAGGGAAGCGTGAGCTGTGTGAAAGTGGGAGGAGAGAGATCGGACTGGGTGGAACAGAGAAACGGCCTGAAACAAGGAAGTGCACTGGCACCGTTACTTTTCATTGTGGTGATGCATGACATAATGACCCGAGTGGCACAAGTAATTGGGGAAGGAAAGATGAAAGCAATGGTGTTAGCGGATGATTTGATGATTTGGGGAAACAAGGAGGAGGAGGTACAGGAACAGTTGGACGTGTGGGAAGGAATAATACAAGGATATGGGATGAAATTTAGCATAAATAATAGTGAGATGGTGATCACAACAAGGAAGAAGGAAAGAACCACAACGGGAATAACAATTGGTGGGGAACAGCTGAAGAAAGTGGAGAGTTTCAAGTATCTGGGAAGCCTGATACAAGATAATGGAAGAAACTATAGAGAAACAAGATGTTCAGTAAAGAACATATAGCCTACTTTCTCCTAAATGCATGGGTATTGTTATAACGCTTTGTCCTTTTCAAGGAGTATAATTGAATGTTGGTTGTAGTAGCTTGTTGAAATACAACGTGCTATAGGGATATTAAACATGAATATGAGGTGCCCTTTGCTAGTGCTACTTCTGTAAAAAAAATCATTCAATTCGGTTTCACCGTGTTTGAATTGATCTGGGGAATGGATTTGCACACATACATGGCCGCTATTTGCAAACCTTGTAGTCAGTCATAAGATGTTTTCCACAAAAGGGCATGTTGTTGCAAAATCCGGTAGAGATCAAATTATTAGTATGGTCGAAATTTGATTTAAGCTTTTAACATTTGGGTGGCCGTCATTCCGTTTCCGTCAAGATGGCGGCGATATAGAACATGACACTGAGGTGCCTTTTGCTAGTGCTACCTCTGTACCAAATTTCGTTCAATTCGGTTTCACCGTGTTTGAATTGATAGGGGGAATCGATTTGCCCACATATTTGGCCACCATCTGCAAATTATTGGGCTGATGATCTAGCAGTTTGGACAGAATATGCTTCCCACATAAAGATTTGTTGTTGCAAAATTTGGTAGAGACTAGATTATTAGGTTGGTCGTAATTACATTTTAGCCTTTAACATTTGGGTGGCAGCGATTACGTTTCCGTCAAGATGGCGGTGATATAAAACATGACACTGAGGTGGCCTTTTCTAGTGCTACCTCTGTACCAAATTTCGTTCCATTCGGTTTCACCGTGTTCGAATTAATAGGGGGAATCGATTTTCACACAAATATGGCCGCCATCCGCAAAATATTAGGCTAATGACCTATTAGTTTGGTCAAAGGATGCTCCCTCCATAATGGTATGTTGATGCAAAATTTGGTAGAGATCGGATGATTAGGTTAATCGTAATTTGATTTAAGCTTTGAATATTTGTGTGGCCGCCATTACGTTTCCGTCAAGATGGCGGCGATATAAAACATGACACTGAGGTGCCCTTTGCTAGTGCTACCTCTGTACCAAATTTCATTCCATTCGGTTTCACCGTGTTCGAATTAATAGGGGTAATCGATTTTGACACAAAGATGGCCGCCATCCGCAAACTATTAGGCTAATGACCTATTAGATTTGTCAAAGGATGCTTCCTCCATAAAGGTATGTTGTTGCAAAATTTGGTGGAGATCGGATGATTAGGTTAGTCGTAATTTGATTTAAGCTTTGAACATTTGTGTGGCCGCCATTACGTTTCCGTCAAGATGGCGGTGATATAAAACATGACACTGAGGTGCCCTTTGCTAGTGCTACCTCTGTACCAAATTTCATTCCATTCGGTTTCACCGTGTTCGAATTAATAGGGGTAATCGAGTTTGACACAAAGATGGCCGCCATCCGCAAACTATTAGGCTAATGACCTATTAGATTTGTCAAAGAATGCTCCCTTCATAAAGGTATGTTGTTGCAAAATTTGGTAGAGATCGGATGATTAGGTTAGTCGTAATTTGATTTAAGCTTTGAACTTTTGGGTGGCCGCCATTACGTTTCCGTCAAGATGGCTGCGATATAAAACATGACACTGGGGTGCCCTTTGCTAGTGCTACCTCTGTACCAAATTTCATTCCATTCGGTTTCACCGTGTTCGAATTAATAGGGGTAATCGATTTTGACACAAAGATGGCCGCCATCCGCAAACTATTAGGCTAATGACCTATTAGATTTGTCAAAGGATGCTCCCTCCATAAAGGTATGTTGTTGCAAAATTTGGTAGAGATCGGATGATTAGGTTAGTCGTAATTTGATTTAAGCTTTGAACATTTGTGTGGCCGCCATTACGTTTCCGTAAAGATGGCGGCGATATAAAACATGGGGGTGCCCTTTGCTAGTACTACCTCTGTACCAAATTCCGTTCCATTTGGTTTCACCGTGTTCGAATTAATAGGGGCAATCGATTTTCACACAAAGATGGCCACCATCCGAAAACTATTAGGCTGATGACCTATTAATTTGGTCAAAGGATGCTGCCCCCATAAAGGTATGTTGTAGCAAAATTTGGTAGAGATCGGATGATTGGGTTAGTCGTAATTTGATTTATGCTTTGAACATTTGTGTGGTCGCCATTATTTTTCCGTCAAAATGGCGGCGATATAAAACATGACACTGAGGTGTCCTTTGCTAGTGCTACCTTTGTACCAAATTTCGTTCAATTTGCGCTCACCGTGTTCGAATTGATAGGGGGGGACAGACATTCTGAGTACACACACACACACTCACACACATACACACACACAGACAGACACACTTTTTTTTCGCCCTGTAGTGATCTCATAAGTCTACTTTCATTTTTTGCAAAAATCGAAAATAGGTTAAAAATTAGCGGGGGAGACAGGCAGAAGCATTCCGGAGGAGTGTGAGAAGCATGTTATGGAGCAAGGATGTCCCTCAGAACAGAAAAAAGATCATAGGACGTACTATGTCCCTATCCTGACGTATGCCTCGGAGACCTGGGCTATGAAAGGAAGGGAGAATAACAAAATACAGGCCAGTGAGATGAGGTTCTTGAGAAGCAGTATTGGAGCTACAAAGATGGACAGAATAAGAAATGAGAGGACCAGAGAATTAATGAAGGAGGAACCATTACAGGATGATATAGAGAAAGCTAGACTTAGATGGTATGAACATGTAAAACGAATGGAGGAGAAGAGGGTACCCAGGAGAGTACACGAGGCGAAGTGGGAAGGAAAGAGACCGAGAGGAAGACGGAGAGACAGGTGGCTGAAAGGGATGGAAAGCGTGAAGAAGAGAGGAGAAAACTGGACAGGGGTGGAGGCTGAGAGATGGTGGGAAGTCAGAAGACGTTGGAGTGGCCTGTGTTCCAAACAGACCCGGCCAGTGGCTGGAAACTGTGCAAGAGGATGATGATGATGATACTACGGCCTACAACGACGAGACAAAGCTCATTTTCAGCCTCTTGGTGTCAGAATGAAACCTCGGGGCCCCTAAACATCCGTAAAGGGTCCCCGAAAACTACATTTAAATGCTTTAAACCAAGAGTTTCTGAGATATTCCCAGAAAACTAATTTCATTTAATAAACTAATGTAGGAATGCAAGCCTTTAACCATGACAACAGTGTCTCAAAAAGGTACATCCAACTTTCCATCTATTTCTGCAAGAAGTAATGTCACTCCATTTATTAAATTTCTGTGAAAGTTTGCAAATGGCTATAAGGTTATCACGGAACCAACAAAAACTGTAAAATTCATCAATGCGCTTAAGGGGGTCAAGAGGTACCCTCGATTTTTTCACAAGACTTAAACGTGCGTTGTGTCGTACAGAAGGTGTATTATATCTTCAAACAGCAACATTATTTTAAAAAAATCCTGAATTGAAATAGTTTATATTTTATTTTATTTTTTTTGCTTTTAGGAATTTGGGCCGTTGGAGGCTAAAAAACCTGAATTTTCATGCACCACAAGCCTTTATAATTTATTAAAGGTGTCTTCCTCTGGATGCGCACTTGACACAACAGTGAGGGTCAGTTTTTATGTGACGTGTATTGCATTTCGTCTACGAGGTTTTCAATTTTATTTTCACGTCAGGAAGTACACGTTAGGTAAATTAGTTTCAGAGCATATTTCAACTATCTTTGTCGACAAACAGGTTCCAAGCCCCTAACCATTGCAACAGTAGCTCGATTGATTACGTCTGGTTTTTAATACCGACGACCGTTCAAAGAATGGGTACTTCTGCTAGTTATACTATAATTGAACTGAATATTGCACTAGACTAAGTTGAGTCCACTCTATCCATTGGGTATAATCACTCTTTAAAAATATTTCGTTCGCAGTGAGAAACTAAACGACGTTTCCATTGACACTGGACGTCACGTGACATTAGCCGACGAGCAGATATAAAAAAAAGCTCAATTGACAATATCATCATAAACACCGGAAAATTTTTACCTGATGACTCTCATTAGGGACACCATGTATTCTCTTAACCTCATTCTCTCGTCACTGTAGCATATTTATTTATTTATTTATTTATTTATCTATATTTACAGTATTTATTTATTTATTTAAGTGTCGCCTCCGTAGCATAGCGGTCAGCATAAGTTGCCGCCCCGGAGTTCCTGGGTTCGATTCCCGGCTCTGCCACGAAATTTGAAAAGTGGTACGAGGACTGAAACGGGGTCTATTCAGCCTCGTGTGGCCCAAATGAGTAGAGGGAGTACGATTCCCCCCTCAGCCATCCTCGAAGTGGTTTTACGTGGTTTCCCACTTCGCCTTCGGGCAAATGCTGGGATGGTAAGGATGAGGCCGTAAGGCCACGGCCACCTCCTTCCCACTTCCTTGCCACACCCTCCCACTCTTCCCATCCCATCATCAGGCCCCTGTTCGCTTTGTAGGTGAGTCCGCCTGGGCGTCGTGCTGGTCACACCCCATCTGTATCCCCGACCCATAGTCTCAAGCTCCAGGACACCGCCCTCAGTGGCGGTAGAGGTGGGATCCCTCGCTTCGTCCGAGGGAAAAGTCGATCCTGGAGGTTAAAATGATAGCGATTTTTTAAAAATTTAAGTTATTTATAGTGCTTCTAACTGGTTTAATTATGAGAGTCACATATTAAAATAATTTACACTTTATAATTTCCTTATGCTAAAATACTAATGATAAGAATAAAATAACAATAATAAAATAATTGTACACTTCTAAATATTGTTCTAGTAGTATAAATGCAAGTACGTTACACGATCACTGATAAGGAGAGTGTGATATTAACTGATTTCTGCACACAAAAATACAAAAGAACGAAAGGTACTGTCAAATATATTCAAGTTGAAAGGTGTGCATAATTTGTTGCAGATGTTAAATGTCTTCAATAGAGGCGAATGTTTATGTTGCTCTGTATTGGCTCTTGGACAGTGGAATGTAATATGTACGTTTCGGTCTCATTGACCAAGGCTGAACATATAATTTAATTTAAATAAAAAGGACTAAATATTTTAAAAGTAAATAATACAGTAGATTACTAACCTTCTTGTCCCTGTTGGCTTATAAAAAATGTGCCAGTAGGAAATTGTCTACAAGGACTAACGTGGGATCGCTTTCTACTTTATGAGGTTAAATATATAAATAAATAAATGAATAAATGCATAAATAAATAAATAAATAAATAAATAAATAAATAAATAAATAAATAAATAAATAAATAAACACGTGGTTTGAAGCCATTTTCAGTGTTGCCTTAATAAACAGAAGTTTGGTGCTTTTCAGTCGGTCAACACAAATGTACTCAAACGAGTTGGGTTATACCGTAATCCTGAAAAAAATACCTGAGATTAATAAATTAATTAATACATGTATTTATTAATCTCCTGTATTTTTTCAGGATTAGGGTATAACCCAACTCGTTTGGGTACATTCGTGTTGACCGACTGAAAAGCACCATACTTCTGTTCTAAATAAATAAATGAAATAAATAAATAAATAAATTAATAAATACATAAATTGCTAATTTATTTTTATTTTTTTATTATTTTATTTTAGGGAGATATCTTGGCCATCGGACTCATATGTACATGGGTCATATATAGGCCTAGGCGGGAATCAACGATTACTGTCATTTAAATTTTTAGCCTATATTCACCATACGAAATATAGGCTTATGAGGTCACCTTTTGTCCGTGTGTGTTTGTACGTATGTGTGTGTCCCTAATAAAATATTAATGGCTGGAGTGATTTCAATGAAACTCAGTAAGAACATACTACTAGCTTTTCTGATCTTGACCTTGCCTTTCAAATTTTTATACGTTTCACTAATCCAAAGTAGCCGCGCGTAATACTTCACCGGCATTCTATATCTCCTAAACGGTTATTGATATCAACACGAAATCATGTATGTTGGTAGAGAATACTAAGATTAGTTACCGATGGGACTTTTAAAAGCCTGTTCAGTACAGAACCAACATGGTGGGCAAGTGAAGGTAAAATATTTACATGGAATTTTCAAGCGATTTAATCATCCGAGTGCAGTGAAATTTGGTACGGCAGATGTTTATACAAGATTTTAATCTACTGATCGGCTATCTTATTTATTCCTCAGTATGCCTTCCTTCGGAGGGAAATTAAAGCCGGCGGTCCCATGCCATAGATTTATGCCATGGAAAAGAACCTTCCACTAACTACACTTGTGGAAGCTAAAATTTGTAGGTTAGTTTGATAACGCTATATTAGTCCCAAAGTTTGCAGCCAGGTGCTGTCTAGTAGCCAGGGGGTATCTCTGCAGAAAGGGTATATTTCAAGTACTGTGTGGAATTAGTCGTATTGCGGAGTTAGCAAAGTCTCCCCTATTATTTATTTTTCGGAATGAAATGCCATGTCCTGTGGTTCGGATTCCACGTCAAAATGAGGTTGGTTGTTTGGTTCCTCAGTTTAGGGGCTGTGACAACGCAGTCATGTAGCCCCATGTACTTTGGGTGTGTGTAGAATCTGTCTGATAACCGGTGTTAATTGTGATGGCTGTATTAGTGTGTGTAAGCTATCTGTTTTAATTCAAGTAAGGACTGCATACATCGAATTTCTTCAAGTAGTTCCTACTTTTGCCCTCAAACGCCACCGTCAACGACCAACTAGTTCAGAACTTAGTTACCGGTACCAGATGCCACCGCAGTCGGCTCTTGACGACGAACGTAGGAACCTAAGAGCGTTAATTTAGCTTCACACAGGTGTAATTAGTGGAAGGTTCTTTAACATGCCATAAATCTATGACATGGGACCGCCGGCTTTATGTCCCCTCCGAAGGAAGGCATAAGTTACTGAGGGATTTTTAACGCTCTTAAAAATCCGGCGACTTCGGACGGGTTTGAACCCGCGATCTTAGGCATAGAAGCTCAGCATGCTACCAACTACGCCACCGAAACCGCTTCAAAACGAGGTCCCGTGGCTCATGATCGCATGATTAACGGCCACGTAAAACTGAAAGGAAGGAAGGAAGGAAGGAAGGAAGCTTGTAGTTTAACGTGACCGTTAATCTGTAGATTATGAGCCACGGGACCTCCTTTTTACGTGGAATCCGAACCACAGGACATGGCATTTCACTTCGAAAATCTCACATGCATTGACCGGGAAACGAACCCGGACCGCCTTGGTGAGAGGCATACAGCTAGACCGCTGAGCCATCACGTCCCCAAAACTGAAAGCTTCCTTCCTATTATTTATGTGGAAGTGTAAAAACTCTCCTCCAGAATGAATCTATTCTTAACTCTTTACTTCTAATTTTAGAGGTCCCGTGCTTCAGTTTACCTCAGACTACGAAGACTCAATCTGGTCGTATTCATTTGCTAACCATAGTAAAATATGCAGTCCAGTATATTTTCTAACGACCGTAGCCTTTTTTCCTTCATTTCACGGGTTTGCTTTGTCAGTACCTTGCCTTTGCCATGCATTTGTATCCAAGATGTAAAGCCTGCCCCAGTCAGGATCGGATAAGTTTTGAATAGACCGGCTACCTATTATACACGTTCTTTTGAAAGCCAGCTTGCTGTAGGGCACGGAACACCATATCGATAGCACGGCGGGGCGAGTGTATTGACGAGCAGATAGCTCTCTGGCACTACTCCCACCTGAACACTTTTAATGTTAAAGTACTTTCGGGAAAAGAATTAACGAAGGCTCGCATTCAGTGCCAATTTTGCCAACCCAATTGATACAATAAGGTGTTGCAGAGCTAAAATATAGAACCACGGATGAGGTTTTTATTTGTCTATTGGTATTAAAAGTATCGCACATGCCTCAACGAGTGGGAACTAAAAGTGACACTTCGGGAGGGATGAACATACAAAACTACTTAAATTAGCCGAAATACCTCGTGTAAAGATGAATAATAATGTGGAAATGATGTCGTTATAGATGTTTTCTCCTCCTCTGTCTATAACCCACCCACAATCCCCTTTCATAACACGAATAAATAGTGAAGTTTCAGTTGTGTCATGGGACAAATAAAATATTGCCAACCCCCCGCATACGGTAAGCGCGGCCGTGTGGTATTTGTTTTATGCTGCGTTCGCTCGGCTCGTTTCATTCGCTTCGTTGTGTTTCTATGTTAAGAAGGTTTTTCATACAAAAAGAAAAAAAAACAACAAAAAAAAAAAAAAAAAACAAAAACGTAACCTTAGGCTAAAGGCCCAGACCCCCTTGCTTGTAGTTCAAGCAGCAATTTTCAGCCTGATAAAAGGGAATAGTTTCTCGCTCCGCTTCGTAAGCCAATAGTTTCTCGCTCCGCTTCGTAAGCCAATAGTTTCTCGCTCCACTCGCTTAGCTTGCTACGCATGACCTGTGCCGTGTATTTTGTATTTTGTTTTCTTTGGGGATACGTGAGAGACAATGTGTACGTACCACCTTTGCCGACAACATTGGCTGAACTCCAGGATCACATCACTGGTGAGCTGGTGAACATTGTCAGGGACATGCTCGAAAGTGTGTCATGCAGGCTAACACGAGGAGAGCACATAGAACATTTGTAATGATGTGTAAGAAACTTGAAAATGTGCTTTTTCAAGGTATCGTGAGTTTAACACTAGTTCTACTAGTTTTAGGAAATAAACTAAAATGTTACTAAATTAAAATGGGGACCAGCCATTTTGTTGTCTTAGATCTGTGACTTGTTCTTAACCAATTTCTGGTCTCCGAATTAAAAAATGTTAGCAGTTTTTCTCTATGTCGTCAAGTTTTTAAACTACAGGATATTCACTCTTTACCCTATAGGTCATACAAACTGGGGATACAAAGGAAAATAAAGTGGGTGCTAACCAAACGTATTAGAGTATTAGAATATTTTATTCATTCATTCAAAGGTTATTATAATATTAAAAGTTAAATTGTGTTTATACAAATAATTTAAAAAAAAGATATTAGGGTACAAATTTTCGTTTATAACGTTTCATGCAATGTTCAATCTGGGGACATTCTCGCTTGATGCTCCAACAGTAGTCACCCATCATACTGACATCCCATCTACCTTGATACCTTGCCTCCATGACCTTCAAATCTTGGTGGAATCGCTCACCCTGTTTTTTAAAGCTTTTTAAATCTCTCTAAGAGTTGTTGAACCATTTCGACGTAATTCTGGGCTCGTGTATTTCCTAGAAAGTCCTTGACAATACTTTTGAATGCCAACCAAGCATTCTTTTCAAGTTCGGTCATTGTTTCTATGAAACGTTCATCTTTAATAAGTTGCCGAATCTGTGGCCCATCAAAGACACCAGCTTTTATCTTCTCATATGACAAGCTAGGAAATGCCGAAATGTTATACTTAAAACAGTCCCCTTCAGTTGACAAAGCTCTAACAAATTGCTTCATGAGACCTAGTTTTATATGCAAAGGCGGAAATATAATGTTTTTTCTGTCGACAAGTGGCTGACTTACAATGTTTGGATCACCAGATTTCAGGTTAGATCTTGGCGGCCAATTTGACTGCACCCAATGCTTCTCACGAGCTCTGCTGTCCCTCATACACAGAAAACACGTATACTTGGTATATCCGCGTAATCGCATGCGCAACAACTGTAGAAAAAAACCTTGACGTGATAGGAAAAAACTAGTTACAGTTTTGGAATCAGCATTTCAATTTATCCAATGCTTCTCACGAGCTCTGCTGTCCCACATACACAGAAAACACGGATACTTGCTATATCCGCGTAATCGCAAACGCAACAACTGTAGAAAAAAAACTTGACGTGATAGGAAAAAACTAATTACAGTTTTGGAATCAGCATGTCAATTTACCTCTAAAATAGCCTAAAAATCGAAGTCAACAGAATTTAAGTTACAAATTGTTCCCCTGTGATCAATTGATTTAGACAACGCATGTCATATGAAATTTTAAGAACTGAATTTATGCCACAAATATGACTTAATTAAATTTATATGTTCAATTATGAAACTCTTCACCTTAATTTATTATGTTAGCCATCAACCCCTTAATATTGTGGATTTAGCTAAGTCTCATATATTTGTATCATTCACTATTTTGTATATAATACTTTGTGAAATATTGAACCCAACGGGGTTAGGCTGACTGGTGTCGAACGTCGATCTCAGAGATAGTTGAGCTCAGAATAAAGGTTCCGGCAAGGAACGAACACGAGTTCTTTTGAGGGAGTTTAAGTTATAAAAACCCCTAGAGAAAAATACATATTAAATCACTGTTGTGATACGAACTAATGCTGACTTTATTTATTAATATAATGCAGGGAATATTAGTAGAATACGGCATTATTGGGCTGTATGAGGCATGCTATTCTGGACTTGAGTACAGAAGTTGGAGCGCTTGACGTTTGTCTAATGACTCTGTAAAAGGGGCGGAGATTCTTGGAGCCGTGTCACTCTATGTGACCTACTTAAGTCGTCTGGAGCAGGTCAGGATGCTAATTTATTGTCAAGTTATTCCCCGTTTCAGAATGGAAAGGCTGGTGGAGTGAGGAGATACCAGCGTAATTTAGTGATTATTCGTGATTGGAGCAACGCAGTGACATGAGGTTTTCACATATGTGAACGTTTAGCCGGGAGGCTAATTATTAACCCATTAAACATTGAAATCGAGGCAAATTTAATGGAACGCGCAGTAACACAGTATTTGGAGATTAGCGGAAAGATATAACCATGCTTTCGTTTTTTTTAGATGACGCCGCTTGGGCACGCCATGGCAAAGGCAATTAATATTAATTAATTGGCCGATCGATCCTCGAGCACGCATACAGATCTGTGACCATCGAGGAAAAAGGAACCATATAAACGTTAATTCAAGACAAGCATCTCATACTGTGAAAGAAGATGTCACTGCAGGGGAATTCTTGGTCTACTTTTTCTCTCCAAACGGATATAAGGGGTGGACCCATGACAGAGGGGGTCAGTCGAACCATACTTGAGGGCGGAGAGCACGTCACCCTAGCTCAGAGAAGAAAGGCGCGGACTTTAACATTCTAAGTGCAGCAACATATAATCATGCATTAAGTCATGAGTTAATAACAAGTACAATGTAATCAGGCGAACCGCAGTCTAGTGCGAAGTGCGCATTACCGAAGTCGAGAAGGGATGCTCGGACTTCAACATGAAGAGCCGCGCAGTAAGGCATTTATTAATACCATTTATTAAGGACAGTCGTGCCATATTTGTATAGTCGGCATTACGAGCGATTGTTATTGTGCACGTAGGAAATGTAGCGTGTGATATGTAAGGTAGGACAATTGAGAGTGATAATTTGTACAAGTACAATGTAAAATGGTTGAGCGCAGTATGTAAACTATTAGTTATACATATCTTAGTATGCCGGACTGCGCAGAGATAAACTTTATTATGCGATTGGTGAAATTTCATAAGAATACCAATATAAGTAACGCTCAGGACGATATGCAAGCATATTTATGCGATAGCAGGAAGTTCATCGAAGGATAGAGATTGATAGACAGTTGGGTGAATCGATAGGAATCCTTAGGCAGATGATCGAGACTTTCAATCTGGACGCGGATAGCAGCGAGGAGGATATCTCCAACGTCTGCATTTCTGATATCTTGCCAGGGAAAGTCACCCAGTAAGAAATGTAAATAATGAGCGTGTGAGTGTAGTGATGATCTGTTAAATATCTTTAAAATTAATATTGTAACAAGTGCTATAAAGTGTTGGGTGTATAAAGAAGCAATAGCTTCAATATGGAAAGGAAAAGTGCCGTGTGTCTTGTAAGGCAAAAGTTGTTAAAAATGTGTGTTATCAGTGCAAGAATACCTTGCTAATTATGCAAATGGCAGGCATTACTGGAAGAAATGCGTGGTTGGAGCCACCAGACTAGCCGATGTAAGTCCCCAAAAACCATGATTTTATAGCAGTTATAGCCCACTGTGTGTTGTGAGATTTCAACATTATAAAATATGCCAATAAGAGTCAATTTTAGGAGGGAGAACTTCAAGGTATTATTGTTGTGTTGATTTTAGTAAAGTTGAGATGTTTTTGTACATCATTGAGTGGATAAATCGTTACCACTATTGTAAAATGGCAATTCAGTTATATAAAAACTTAACGTAACGAACACGGATGTTCGGTTATTAAAATGGTTACGTTGTGTCGGGTTATTGTAATTCATGTCAGTAATAATAATAATAATAATAATAATGAAAATAATAAACGAATACACATCAGGGAAATATGGTTGTAAGCAAAATATATATGCTAAGTGGAATATTTATCTATCCAAGCAGTAATATTATACAAGAAGGGCTAAGAAAAGCAAGTTAATATCAGAGTATATTGTGATAATGGGAATAAAATATGCAAGAATCTAGGGAATGGAAGAGTTTAATAGTGAATTGAATTTGCAGCTTGTGAATAAGCTTGTAAGAGTAATTGATAGATATATCTTACTAATTAAAGGACGAGATCATAGCATAATGGTCAGGGAAGCCAGGTAATCTATTCGACGTGTGAAATCTCGTATAGCCTAGGGCATACAGAGATATTTATTATTTGCCAGAGTGTATTTAGTGATGTACCCTAACTCTGAGGATAGATATGGAATGTTCCGGGTTCGAATCCTGTGGTGTATGAGAGGATAACAATGGAAACCTCTGCATGATACCTGATGTCGACCGAGAACTAGTTATTGTATAATTCAGCTCATGGGAAGCGAATTCAATTGGCGGCAGGTTGTGCCTGACCGTAGCATTTAATGAGATACCGGCTAGCCAGTTCGACCAGTGATTGATGAATCTCGCTCCTTCACATAATGAAATGGACCTATTGAGGCCTGTTATTAATATCCTAAGGTTAGGAATAAATATTTAAACACGACCATAACCTAACTTGCATACCATTTAGTTGAAATCATATGGGATATGTGAGTCTTTGAGACGGCACTATTGTATTTAAAATCTTGTTACTGCTTGGGGATAAAAGAAAGTAGAAGGAGAGGAAGGGACAGCGCTCGTGTTGTGACCGCCTGAATCAGTCCCATTGTATACAAGTCGCTCCGAGGGGAAGACTTTTAAACGACCATTGAAGGTTGACATTTAGAACGGACAGACTTTGAAACCCTGGTTGTAATGAAATAGTCATTGTTGTATTGTATAATGAATTTGTGTGGTTTGAAACACACTGTTAATTAAGGATCGTTCTTATAACGTAATACTTGGCAAACTTATGAGTTGTTGGAAGTTACATTTTTTACTGACAGTGTTACTTAGCTCTGAAGCTCAACGCCAGATGCCTTAGGCTACTCCCACGCAAGGGTAGCATAATGTACCATCCGACACAGCGGTAACGGAATCTTTGAAATTGAAATCACAACGGCATACAGTGGAACTGTAGAAAAGGGGACTGTAGAACTCCCGAACGGGTATAATTACATAGAATTGTGGAGTTGCAAGTAAATTTGTGTAACCCATAAATTGGCTAAGGCATGGTAAAGCATTTTGGTGGGAAAAGAGATACAAAACACAAAGGTACACATAATGTAAATTAAGATATGTTGAGAGTAAACAATTAAGCTTGTGAAATGAAAGAGGTCACAACAGGTGACATAATAATATAAGTACAGTTTTTGTGTAATTTACATGTGCACCAGAGCACTTGAGATGAATTTTGATGTCAATCTCAGGGTAAATGTATGAATAATCATCCGGATTTGCAAGGATAAAGTGTGAATAATTAGTGGATTGTAGGAGTAATTTTGCTTTGTTTTGTATGGTATTGTTGGGATTGTGTTTTTATGTGTTTGAAGCCATGATTTAGGACTGAATTAAAGTCTTTAGAATAGAGTTGTGCTTTATCATTGTAGAGTTGATACCTTTTAGTCTCAGATCAAAAATATGCAACTGCTCAGTGGGTGGACGGTACACGCCTGAGAACTGATGCTGGCTGGAGGCAGAAGCATATATTCCATGGAAATTACTCACATGGGTACAATATATTCATCCAAAACCCGATGAATCATTTGTAATCACTCTGTACATTGGCAATAGTGAAATTATGTCAATGTATCAAGACCAACGACAAGGAATGTAGTTGATCTTGAATGTATGCGTTTGTGTGCGTCTCGGTAACAGTTGAAGACACCTTATGCCCCTTATTCAGTAGCAGTTGAGCAACGACGAGCAATGAGAATTGCCGTAGTTGAATGAACAATACATAACGACTTAAGACACATATTTACGTAGATTTAGCACATATTTCCTGTGCAGTAGTGATAATGGACAGCAAACAAAAGTTTGGTACTTTTCAGTCGGAGAACATGAATGTGCCTAAAAGAGTTGGGTAATACCCTATCCAAAATACATATTACATAAACGAAATCACCCTAAATTACAGATATATACACTCATATTTTTTCTTCACGCACTTTGCGTCAAAGTTTGTTGTCACTATGGATTGCACTTTGCAACCAGTCCAATGTTTCTCATATAAAATAGTGTTCCACGGATATTTCCGCCTCTCAAATTCCTCTATGTTGGAGAAATAGACATAATAAATGTGTGAGCACTATGTATTTATGATGTCATATCACACGCATTGAAGGTGTTCTGATATATTTATATCACCATAGAACTCCCTAATTTCACTGGAGGTCCCCTCCTTATGGTGAAATTTAATCTCACTTATCACTGAGCACACGATCACACTATTGTGGCAGCGCCTCGTGACCATAATACTTAATCTCTCTTTAAAGTAGATTAAATTAATATTGACTTCTGAAAAAAAAAACAGTAAATGCGCATTACATATAACACCAAATATTTCTGTGCCGTAATCGCCCTGTCTTGTTAAGTTCCCTTTAACCATATTCTACTTAATACTAGTTCTCAACACAGACCATTTCTCCTCACACAAATAATACCATTGTACAAATTATCTTAAATTACACACTTACAAATCTTACATGGCGAGGCCGTAAACAGAAATCACGTGTGCTGATATGTATGAGTTTCATGAAGGACTGTCTCGCATTCTGATGGCCCATCTTTTATCTCGTGGACGCCTTAAGCTAACCAGCCCTATACAAGCGCTCCCCCATCTCTTGGAGATAAATGGGAACCCATCAGCGCTGCCAAAAAGGCCTTGGTGCATCGAGACAATGTAGTGCTCAACAGCATCCGACAATCCCGTCATATTTCCCTGTACCTTAAAAACTCTCATTTACTTACATACTACCCCCCTGTGTGACTTCTGATACGCCTGCCTTAAGACCAGATCCTCCCACGCACCAAATACCACACTTACTCATTTGATAGGCTGGCTCGCCAGCTAAACACACTCACTTTATGACACATATTTTCGTAGACTATGTATATTATACGTCCCGTATAATCTGTTTCCCTCACTATTCTCCAGCACATATGCTGTTTTGCCAATACGTTTGGAAACTATAAATGGGCCCTCGTAGAGATAAAAGAACTTGGACATGACTTTCTCTAGCTTATTTGACTGTTTCGGCACTCTAAGTAAGACTCTGTCTCCCGGCTCGAATAGGTCAAATTTAGTTTCTTTTTGTTGGCGAATTCTCTTTTGTGCTGACTTAGATAAATTCTGTTTCGCCAACTGGACAATGTAATCCATCCCCGGTTGCTTACCCTCATTTAATACCAACACCCTCGCTAGTTCATTTTGTGGTCTTTTTCCGAAGTGAACTTCGTATGGCGTCAATTTCGTGCTCTCATGCTGGACAGAATTCAGCCAAGTCTCGACCTTGGGAAGATGTCCAACCCAGGCCGCATGCTTGTCATGCACTAGAGTCCGAAAAAGACGAGCCACTTCCCTTAATGGACGCTCTGCAGAATTACCCTGAGGGTACCTTACAGAGGAATGAACGTGTGTTATACCAGCTTCCTGCATACTGGTTCTCCATTTCTTTGCAGAAAAGTGTGGTCCACTGTCAGATAGTATCCTGAGAGGAATGCCAAACTCAGGTACATACTTATTAATGATCAGGCGGCTACACGCTAGTCCCGTGGCTTTCCTTAGCGGATATAGCTTGACATACTTACTAAAAGCGTCAATAACTATAAAAATGTACTCGTAGCCGTACTGTCCTTTAACGATCGGGCCAAATAAATCCACACACAGTAGTTCACCGGGACTACTGGTGAGAACTGCAGATCTCTCCCCCACTAAATATTTAACTGGATATTTACTCCTTTGACAGGTGTCACACTTAGCTAAAATCCTCCTAACGTCCCTTCCCATTTTACTCCAAATAAAGTCACGACCAATTTCATAGAAGACCTTGGCAGCACCAAAGTGTCCTAATTCCCTATGAATGAACCAAATTAGCTCCTCCCGCAAAGTGGCAGGAACACATATTGCCCACCGATTATTCCTACATTTCCTTGCAAGAAGCCCATCCTGCATCTTGTACGTGAACCGTCCTACTTTCACATACTCTTCTTCACCTATTTCCAACCTAGCCAGTGGCTCCTTTAACTTAACGTCATCACGTTGCTCCACTAGCATATTTCTCAGTGTCTGTAACGATGCCCTGTTGCTACTGTCCACACATGCACATATTAAAATACCGTCCTCTGCTTTAACCACAGGATAATCCCTACATAAATTAGTGTCCCTCGATAGCATGTCTGCAAGAATGTTATCTTTACCTTTAATATATTTTACTGTGAATTCGTATTCCTGCAGAGCAAGAATCCACCTACTAACTCTGTTAGAACTGAGTTTACAAGTCCTCACATACAGTAATGCATGGTGATCTGTGTGGATCTCAAATTTCCCCCCTACTAAATACATTCTAAATTTTCCTAAACTGAAAACAATACCTAAAAGCTCTAACTCAGTAATCGTGTATCTTTTCTCCGCTGCTGTCAGTCCTCGCGAGGCTAAAGATACAATGCACAGATTACCCTCATCATCTTTCTGACATAATACTCCAGCAATGCCTATATGTGAAGCATCTGTCATAACCACATATTCCTTATCTTTTAACGGATATTTCAGCACTACAGCTTTCTCAAAACCTTCCTTCAGCGCTCTAAAAGCCTGATCATGCTTGGACTCCCATCTCCACCGAGTCCCACTTTTAAGCAATTCCCTGAATGGTTCTACCAACCCAGAGTATTTAAGAACGAACCTCCTGAAAAAGTTGCAAATTCCCAGGTAAGTTTTTAACTGTTTAACATTCTGTGGCACCTCTGCGTTAAGTATCTTATTAACCCTACTTTCCTCTGGTGTTACACCTCTACTCGACACTCTATGACCTAAAAATGTCACTTCTGACTGACAGAATGACGACTTAGACAGCTTCAAAGTGAACCCTGCCTGATCTAACTTCTGAAAAACTATATTTAAATGACATAGATGCTCCTCAAAACTGCGTGAACTAATTACCATATCATCAATGTAAATGGTTACAAACTCTCCTGTGTCATCCCCTAATGCGATGTTTAAAGCCCTAATTAAAGCTGCTGAACTACTCTTTAACCCATAAGGTGTTCTACAAAATTGATAAAGGTTATATTTATGACTAAAAGCTGTAAATGGTCTATCTTCGTACATAAGTGGCACTTGCCAAAAACTGGAACTCAAATCTACACAAGTGAAATACTTCTTCCCCTCAAATGTTTGCATTAATTCCTCTATTGACATAGATTTCAGCTGATCTGAACTAATTCTACTGTTAACCAAACGAGCGTCTAAACAAATACGAACAGTGCCGTCGGTCTTGGGTACCGTTATCAAAGAATTAACATATGGACTGTTCGAGTGCTCAATAATCCCATCTTCAAGCATCTGGTTAATTTGTGCCTCAACTGCACTCTGATAAGCGAAAGGTACAGGATATCTATGTCCTGTGAATACTGACCTATCAATAACGTTCAATGAATGTGTATAGCAATTGGCCATACCAATGCGATCCTCAAAAACTCTCCTATTACACCATAACACATCATAGAGCCGAACACACTGTTCATCCTCTATATTTCCCTGAAATGCAGCCTCACGTAACGAGTCCTCTAGACTTCCGTTCGTAATCACACTGCCCACAAAACATGGAGAACCCCGCTCTACGGCTGGCGATATCTCATTTAAAGTACAAATCACACCTACAATACTACTTCTCTGAATTTGGTCATTGAACGCTACTTCTACTTCAGAATCTCCCCATTTAAATTTCAAACTCCCTACATCATAACATAAGTTACCAGACACTCTACTTAGCCACTCTGAACCCAAGATAACACTGAATACTAAATTTGGAATTACAAGACAAATCTGCTTCTCTACATGATTATTAATTTTAATGTCTACTAAAACTTGCTTAGAAATTACTTTAGACCTCTTCCCAACAGCTGTGATAACAAAAGTGCTTTTAATTGGCATCTCCTCAAAATTTACTCCAGTTCCTTTCATTTTATCATAAAATGCACTACTTATGCAACTCTTCATACAACCACTATCAATTAAAACATCTGTGTACGCCTCGGACACGTTAAATTTAACTATGGGGCTCTTACTAACCACTTCCTGAATAATACCTTCATCATTTAGTTCATGTAATAATTCATTTCTTACATTTAGGTCATAGGGTTCCTGTATAATTGTATGGACAGGGCATGCTACAGACTGAGATTCTGACCTTACTTCGCAGCCTGGTTCGCGTTTAAAGAACCGCTACAGCTGGCCGTAGTACTACTAACTACTAAACTGGTCTGGTTGTTCTGGGCTGTGTTGTCATTGTTTGGCTGTATATTACTACCACTAGGCTGTCCTCTTCCTTGACCCCTATTCTGGTTGTAATTATTGTCATTATAATTTCTCCCTTGATTTCCCCTGAAATCATTGTTTCTCCCTTGATTTCCCCTGTAATCATTGTTCCTCCCTTGATTTCCCCTGAAATCATTGTTCCTCCCTTGATACTGATTACCATAGCCATTTCCTCTGTTCTGATATAGCTGATTATTATTATTTCTATTTTGAGCGTTGGCCCCTTCGCCACCGTTCCCTTGAACTTCCTGATGCCTGGCTTCATTAGGTCTATTATTATTATTACCCTGGTTCCGATTGAAATTGTCCTCATAACCCCCTCTCCCTAGTGCATCAAATGAGCTTAACAAATTTTCTACTTGTGATATAGTCTTTACATTCTGGATACAAGCAGCCTCCTTGATCCTATAGGGAAAGTGCCTAAGTAGCAACCTTACCACATCACTTTCCTCCTTCAAGCCATCCAGATATTTACACACTAATACCTGCCCTAAAAAGTATTCGGTCATGGTGGAGCTTCCTTTAGGGTTATATTTACCACACACTACTCCCTCACGATGCTGCGACTGAATAACCTCATTCCAGAACTTTTCACAGAATTTCATTTTAAAATCATTCATATCAGTAAACTTGTCTCTGTAGACAGCAAACCAATTCCTCGTTTCCCCCACAAACACTTGTTCTAAAATTTCAACTACCTGGCACCACTCAATACTACCATTTTCCAACCTCTCCCCGAATTTATTTTCTATAGTGTTCATGAACTCCATTGGGCACCCCTGTCGATTGCTGAACTTACCCAGTTCTACCTCCCTGTGTGTGCTATTCACAAAAACTGGCCTATTCTGACTATTTTCTTGCCTGATCCTAGCTTTTAATTTCAATTCTAACTCTGCGATTTTCTCCTCAGCCTTCCTCTCAATACTGTTTACTGTTAATTTAATGTTTCCTTCTGATTCTTCTACTTTATCATATAGCTTTGCTTGTTTCTCCTCAATCTTGCTAATGCTCTCTTTATTACTCTCTCTTAAATCATTTACTTCTGCAACTATTTGCGAGTGGACTTTCTCAATTCTACCCCCCAGCTGTTCCTTAACCTCTTTAGTAGCTACCTGAATTTTATCAATTTCTCCCCCCAATTGCTTTTTGACCTGCTGTGTTTCCAGTTGCACTAGTTCTTTTAAATTTTCAGTCTGTGTACTGATTCTAATTTCCAACTCCTCCTGTACTTTTCCTAATTTCTTGTCTACATCTGCAATGATCTCTTTAACCTTCTCTTCCATTACTCCTCTGATTTCTCCTCTAATCTGCTCCATTTTCACACTAATTTCCTTACTGTTTTGTTCTAATTTAGCATTTAAAGTTTCAGTACTCTCTCTATTTTCCTTACTGTTTTGTTCTAATCTGGCGTTTAAAGTTTCATTACTCTCTCTATTTTCCCTACTGTTTTGTTCTAATTTAGCATTTAAGGCATCTGTACTTTCTTTATTTTCCCTACTGTTTTGTTCTAATTTTGCATTATTCTGTTCTAATTTTGCATTTAAAGCTTCTGTACTTTCTTTATTTTCCCTACTGTTTTGTTCTAATTTTGCATTTAAGGCATCACTACTAACTTTGTTCTGATACATGAACTCGAGAAGTAAAGTTTTTAATTCTGGTTGGCCGCCTACACTCCCTGTTTCAGTATCGGGATTTACCTCCGCTACCCCGGTACTACCATCACTCGACATACTGCTCGTATCATCACTCTCCCGTTGATGACCACTACGTAACCTCATCTGTCTTTCTTTCTCATCCCCCATAATGATATACACTGATAAAGACAAATAACCCCCAAAATACAGGCACAGAAATATATACCCTTCTCCTTCCACAAATGTTATTAGGTTTTCATCCCCACGTTGGGCGCCAAATGAAACGTTTTGCTAGCTCCTAACTGTTGGGTGATAAATGTAACTGTTTACCTTTGCCTAAGCTATGTTGTTTTAATGGGCGCCAAGACCTCAATGCAATGTTGAAATCTAAATTTGTATTTAACAACGTCTAGCTCTGGCAGAACACCTTCAAGACTCTATTCACTCAGATCGTGGTATGATTTGATCATTAACCCAACAAACAATTGTATCAGGAGAAGGAATTGGTCTATATCTAATGCTACCTACTGAAAGCAAAGATTGCATTGTAAAAGAAATGAATTTATTATATAAAACAAGTATAGCAAAATTAATAATAATAATAAGTACAAAATTTAAATTGGAGCGTTGTGATTTGAATATTACCGATAGAAAATTACGTGAAAACGGAGTCTGATAAATTGATTTTACTCTTATTTCCAAGCTATGAATTTACTGAAATATGAAATATAAAACAAAGAAAAATGAGAGATTGCGTATTTCTGCGTCATTTGCGCTTACCATTGGAAATTGCCAAGGCATTTCCCTCGTTCTTGATGATGTTGTGAGCTTCCCACAGTCTCCTGGACGTCGTCATCTCCGTCGGAATTTGATGATATTCTGGTAGATTAGATAATTCTATGGTCCGTACCTCGGACCCAAACACTCGTACAACCAAGTTTTACAAAAGTTCGTCGCTAACTCCACTGAACATCGGAGCGACACGCACGCGCATCCATACTCCTCAAGTATTTCACAGATAGTCCTCGTTTCACGGCGCGTCGAACGATATATCCACACGTTGGCTCCCCCACCATGGTACCGACATCTGGCTTACGTCGTCCTCACTGATTGGCTGCACCCTAGGCGCTAGATCCCCACTCCTTCCTCATTACACTCCGCGGGAGGGAGAAGTCGATTTCCGTTTCAACAATTCGCCTTTTCTAGACCTTGCGACCCAAGATTGCGTCATGCTCCTCGACAAGATTCAGCGTGTACTTGAAATCCCAGTGAGTCATCTCTCTCAAATACCCTAACTGACAAAAACTCCGTAAAATTCCGTAATCAGATAATTTTCTATGATATCGTCGTTCGTAATAATTTGCTTGATAGCGTTTTCTAAGACATAGAAAACCTATCTGAATGCTAATAATTTTTATAAAATGCTCCGAAAATACCTTAATAATAATTATAATAAATTAATAATAATAATAAATTACCATGAAAAATTGTCTTGGCTGAACAATTTGCCGCGTAAATAAATATAGAATGGCTTCCTACTGACTTATGCCAGTTGCATAAAACCCCTCGAAAAACACGTTACATTATGTCAATGTATCAAGACCAACGACAAGGAATGTAGTTGATCTTGAATGTATGCGTTTGTGTGCGTCTCGGTAACAGTTGAAGACACCTTATGCCCCTTATTCAGTAGCAGTTGAGCAACGACGAGCAATGAGAATTGCCGTAGTTGAATGAACAATACATAACGACTTAAGACACATATTTACGTAGATTTAGCACATATTTCCTGTGCAGTAGTGATAATGGACAGCAAACAAAAGTTTGGTACTTTTCAGTCGGAGAACATGAATGTGCCTAAAAGAGTTGGGTAATACCCTAATCCTGAAAAAAATTATATGAGATTAATAAATACACTAGGATGACCAGTTTCGATCGTCACGCGATCATCATCAGATCCATTACACTTTGGCTTTACAATCTATGTTTGAAAATACAGGTGAAAATATTTACATATGTACAATTATTTACTTGCAGTATTGGTAATGCAACTTGTCGGTGTATGCTAACTGTAGTATATATGACGTTCGGTGAAATGCTAAAATGGTGATAGAATCGGAGTTTATCAGTTTGGATGACTTTTTCCCTCCTCCCGCCCCGTATTCCTATGTGCTGTCTGAAGTCAGTGCATGTGTATTTGTGGGATGTTTACAAGTCTAGATAAGATGTAAGCTATTGAATTCAGGAAGGTCTTCAACTATTAAAGACCGTGGATCAGTCCTCGCCACGCCTAAGCTAATAAGCAACACTTAAAAATGGCTTCAAACCCCATAATAAAATAGACAGTAATTTCAATTGTTAATGACTCCCAGAATCAAATAAGGAATCGAGATCATGAAAATGAAATAGGCCTATATTATCTAAGTGCAAGTGTAGGATCGAGGTTGATCACTCCCAAAAATTACAGAACTAAGTGCATTTGTATTTGTTATCATGGTAACTAGATGTCGGAAATTTATCCATGCTGAACAGTCCACGCTAATTCCAAATAGACACCCATCCCAAAACCGAATCCATGTTCAAATGCCCATACCTTCTAATCAATACTAATATAATAAAGCTGAAGAGTTTGTTTGTGTGTTTAAACGCGCTAATCTCTGGAACTACCAGTCGGACTCGAAAAATTCTTCTTGTATATTGTAGCCAGATTCAAGAGGAATAGTTTAGGCTATGTAACATTAGGATACACTTCTCAGGTAACCTTAAAGATTGATTTTTGTTCAGTAAGTCAGAAGAACAAGCGCTCCCGAACAGCTTCAATAATATTGTTGCCTGGCAATGCGGGCTGCATCACGTCACCACTACCAGTGTTCTGGTGCAGAATTGCGAGTTGCTTATAAATTGCAGTCACGGGGAGTAATTAGTACGAACGGATTTCTTAGGCCCCTTAAAATAGTTATCATCATGGCAATAGTATGCCTCTGTATATGGGCGATGGTGTTGGTGCAGTATACTGAGTTTATCAGCTGCAATAAGCGTTGGTGCTTTCCAATCCTTATCCTTGAGCGCTCCAGTTCTGTAGTCGTATTCATTATCATCCATAAAACAAATAAATCCACCGGGCGAAGCCAGGCACTACTGCTAGTATCTTCATATAAGTTGCCAAACCTATTGACGCCGAGGTGGTACTGTAACTTATTTCCGAGTCCTAGACCAAATATGCAGCTATACAGTGGTCACAGTTACACAAAGTATCAGGCAAATACAATACAATGAGGCAGTTTTGAGAATATGAACCACACAATTAGCTGACTCCTTAAATAGCTTGTGCAATGCGTAGCTTATAAAAACATTACTCATAAACTAATGCAGTTATTTATATAAACTCTTTCATCAAAATGAACTTAAGGAGTAGGGCCCAGTAGTGTATTTTAGGGGTGTATGTTGTTATGCAGACCAATATCCTATAAGTCACAGAACTTCTATTATTCCATACTTGT
Source organism: Meconema thalassinum (assembly GCA_946902985.2). Taxonomy (NCBI): domain Eukaryota; kingdom Metazoa; phylum Arthropoda; class Insecta; order Orthoptera; family Tettigoniidae; genus Meconema; species Meconema thalassinum. Next base: position 570,874,064 of record OX336388.2, on the reverse strand, counting down.
TTGCTGATGTGGGGAATAACAGGAAATGTGAGATATATTAATTTTAATCTGGCAATTATCAATACACTTAGTGGCCAAAAGTCATGGGAAGGCACGAAATATGATGTTAATAACCAGTTGCTCCTCCGCGATCCTTCAAAACGGCAGCAATACGGCGTGACATCGACTCGACAGGAAATGGGTTCCTGACTCCCAACATTCAACAGGGCGGTGATCTGACTCACAGTTGCCCTTCGATCGCCTCGTATGGTTCTGCTGAGGCGACGTGATGTCCATTCGTTAAACACCTGTGGTTGTTCCACGCGGCGGTTTACGCGGATGGCAACATTATCACTGCGATATTGAAGATCAACCCTCGACACTGTTGACCTCAGAAACTCAAATTTGTGTGTAATCTCCGAAATGCTATGACCCATGCACCGTGCGCCGATAATCATTCCACATTCAAAGTCGATTAACTCGCGACGTGTTGCCATCTTCACTACACTCGGGTCTGTGACAGACTGCTCTGCTCCACCACAGCTAGCCGCAACGCTCAGGAGTCATATACGGCACATTTTCTCATGGGACTATTCTTCCCGTGTACACTGGAAAGCAGCAAGGGACTAAAATGGCGGTCGAGCGCACCAAGTATTTAGAGAGCCCCAAATAGGCCATGGCGTCATGAGTTATTGTTACTGACTGAACAAAACAATCTTCATCCATCACGTATCGTCCGGTTGAATCACAGGCTCAGCGCTATTATGATTGCTGAGTCAATATTTGGAGAAAAGGCCGCTCTCCACACCATGTTATTGCAAAATGCATTCAATAGGGAAGCGCTTTTTGTTTCAACACATGCTCTCTTCTATTTGCTTTAGGATTACATAAATGGCTTTAAAAACAATACCGGTAATACAAACTGAGCTCTAAATATTAACGGAGTAGGCTATTCACGAAGACCAGCTATACTACCCGCATGCTACAAGCGAATTGTAATTCAAAAATTGCGGCGTTTACAGCGTATGCAAGATTCCAAGAAAATTACTGATTTCCCTGTTTTTAAGATGAATATCCCTCCAGCACGTGTAAATCATCAACTATAAAATCATAAATGTATACAGTATAGTCTAATGTTATATACGACGCTGTCGTGTATATAGATAAGATAAGGTAAGATAAGATGAGATAAGATAAGCCCGTAGATCCCTAATGGGCAAGGGCCTCCTACCGGAGTGGTAGTGGGTGGCTCAACCGCTCAAGTAGTCTCCCAAGAGGAGCCAGTTCTTGAGAGATGTTTTTCCTAAATACATATTAGCACACATTAATACAAAATAAATTAACACACATCCTTACTACGGCATTTACATTGTTACACTATTACACTGTTCTGAATTTCCTTCCATAGCTTTTTATCCCTGGCATTTCTGATCCACGTAACACCTGCCTCGAACCTAAATTCGTCCGACCATCTGCGACGGGGGCGTCCTCTGCTTCTCTTGCCAGCTCTTGGATCCCACATGGTCGTGGAGTAGGCCCATCTATCCTGGTCCATTCTGGATATGTGTCCACCCCAGCGCCATTTCAGTTGCCGAGCTCTTGTTGCTGTGTCCTCCAACCCACTTCTTTTTCTCGTGTAGGCTATACCTTAATTTCAATCCACTCCTGGACATTTATTTACAAACCCAAATTTTCCTTTGCCTTTCAGTTTTATGACTTTAGTGCAAGTATTAATAGATACAATATTTTAACCATTATTTCGGTTTATTTTCATTGTAAGAAACGTACAAATTAAAAATAAAAATAAAAATCCCTCTCGGCACGCCGGAAGGCGGAGATAGATTTCACGGGGCAAAGAAAGATATTTCAAATTCACTAAATTTGCCAAATGTTCTACATGTTTAGCATACGATAAGCCCCATCTTCTTATTATAGTGTACTGCTATTTACCTAGCACTAACACAACTGCCGACCAGCTGGATAGGAGTTTGGGATAATGCTATATTTGCCTCCTCTGTAGAACAACATGGCTGTCAAAACAACATCAATATTGCTTTGATGACTAACTAGTACAGTCAACAATAATTTGTGATACATATCTTTGGCTTAGCTCTTCCCTCATCAAAGCGGCTTCGGTGCCGTAGTTGGTAGCATGCTGAACTTCTATGCCCAAGATCGCGCTTTCAAACCCGGCCGAAGTCATCGGATTTTTTTAAGAACATTAAAAATCCCTTTGTATGCTTTCCTTCGGAGGGTAAGTAAAGCCGGCGGTCCCATGTCATAGATTTATGGCATGTTAAAGAACCTTCCACTAATTACACCTGTGTGAAGCTACATTATGTAAGTTAAGACTGTAAACAACGCTCTTAGGTTTCTACGTTCGTTGCCAGTAGCCGACTGCGGTGGCGTATAGTATCTAAGTTCTGAACTAGTAGTCTTTGACGGTGGCGTTTGGCGGCAAAAGCAGGAACTATTTGAAAAAATTCAAAGTCTACAGTCCTTACTTGAATTAAAACAGATACACACACTAATACAGTCTTCACAATTAACACCGGTTATCAGACAGATTCTACACACACACAAAGTACACGGGGTTACATGACCACGTTGTCGCAGCCCCTTAACTAAGGAACCAACCAACCAACCAACCAACCTTCCCTCATAAACTTGGCATTTTCATAGAGAACATTTGGCATAAAGGTGGATCATATCAAAAAATCTTTCAGACAAAAGTTTTAGGTAATGTTCAGAGGACAATTGACCATTTTGAACGCTTTTGATATTATGCCTATTAAGGGAGGTACTGTTTTATAAGAGAACTCAGTTTCTTCCATCCCTCTGGTCAATGGTTGGTGCTATCAAAATAAATTACTGAGATAAGATTTGGCCCTTATCCGAAGAATAGTACGGACTTTGAATGGATTCGATATTTCACATATTAAGAAAGTGATAGCGATGTTTCATTTTATCGAGAAAGGCCTCCCATTTTCACCCCCCTTGGTCTGATATTGCCCATTAACAAACTCGACCGACATTTTATAGGGTAATATTTTATGTATACATTTCAAAGCGATTGGTAGAAAATGGCAGTAGTTATCGTGTCCACAAGAAAGTGATATACTGTATGTACAGATATGCACCCTCTGTCTGAAAAGTTCGGTGAATGGGCTATATTACGAAAGAGCCGTTATTGTCCTTAGAAGTAATCCCCGTGGATAGTTATGCACTTCGGAGAACGACAGAACAAGTCCTGAAAACTCCTGGCGTAGTCTTCTTTAGGAATAGCCTTCAGTTTGGATCGTCAAAACTCTACATTGAAAGCAAGAGAGAAGTGTGAATTTATGCAACCTGCCTTGTACACTTGATAGACGGGCGGCAGTGAGAAGGGTGAGTTTATGCAACCAAACGTGCACACCTGTTCGACGGGTGGCCGTGAGAAGGGTGAATGTTCCGTGGAATGGAATGGTCCTGAAAACGATCGTCACGGGTGACGAGACCTGGTGCCTGAGGTACGACCTCGAAAGCAAGCGTCAAAGTATGGAGTATCGGGGTCCAGGGTCACCGAAAAGCCCTGAAGGGCCAGGGGTTTATGGACATTTTGGACATCCAACGTAATGTGACGACCCAACTAAAGGCTATCCCTCAGGAAGACTATGCCCGGACTTGTACAGCCGTTCTAAGAAATGCATTGCATAACCATCCACGGGGATTACTTCGAAGAATAGTAACGGCTGTTTCAGGTAAGCCAACAATCTACTCGTAATATAGACCCATTCACCGAACCTTTCAGACAGAGGGTGTATAAATTATAGGTATAAACATTTGAACTGACGGCGGTTTTTGGGGGATGTGAAACGCGAAGATATGTCGAAATTTTCCGGAAGTTGAAACATGGTACCCATTGCAATGGGTAGCTTTCTAATGAAATCTACCTAACAAGGTAAACAAGTTTCCGCATAGGGACTCGATGTGACTACAGACTAATACGAGGGAAATATAATAGTGTTCAGTTTCCTTTGCAGGATATGCTTGCAGTGCATTAGTACCACACGGGATGCAGCAGAGAAATATCGATCTTCCTGCCAACACGCGTTTGTTGGGTTGCAGCAAACTATATTGGAAGGAGCTGCTGAATCACCTAGTATGTATACAAAGTTATAGTGTTAGTTGGTTAGTTATTGTTGCTTTAAGGGGAGGAACAGCGAAATCATCTGCCCCTATTTATGGTGTTCCAGAACCAAGTCATAGAATCATGGATATGTTTTAATTCGTCTATTCGTATTAAGTTATAAGTTCCGTCTTCGACTTGTGTTGTATGGTGATAGTGGGAAATAAGTGCCCTTGTACAGCCTGTTCAGATTCAACACGGAACTGTAAACTGGGTTGCCTACCCACCCGCAATCGGTTTGAAATCTGCTCTGAGTCGAGTCAGGTCGAGAGTATTTTTAAGATCACCATAAACACCCGAAGAAATGGAGCTCGTCATTAGCGAAACTTTGCGGAAATGTCTCCTCAGATGTTGTCGAACGCAAGAGAGAACTTCTTGCGACAAGTGGCCCTTTGCTTGGAAAATGATAGATGCCACTTCGAACACCTGATGTAAATGTCCTTTTGCAGTAGATGCAATGTCTGTGATAAATTTTGTAACAAATTATTTCCAAGTTTTATCTCGTTTTGTGGTATTGGGTTAAAAAGCAATAAATTGTGTTGTAAATAAAATACAATACAAAAATACATTGTGTTGTAATAGACTATGTTGTAAAATAAAATTGTATTTCATAGAAATGCTCTGCAAAAGCCATTAACAGAAGCATAAAATAACAAGTTCTGAAACAGAAGTCATTCAAACTTATTGTGAAGCCTGTGTAAATACAGTATATTTTGAAAGAGCAAAATATTTTGTACTACTGCATAAGAAGGCCGCAATCAGTGAATTAGAACTCAGCCCCGTCGCTAGCGCGCTGCGAGCAGATTTCAAGCCGATAGCGGGTGGGTAGGCAACCCATTTTACAGTTCCGTGTTGAATCGGAACACGCTGTACTTGTTGACATGGTAACTATAGGCTTGGAAACTCGTGCACACTGATAGACTCCCAGCTCAAACTCACTTCCTCGCCCGGGAACCTAACCTGTGATCAGGGAAATCATGAAGTGGACACTGCACCACTGATCTATAGAGGAATCTATGATTAAAGCACTGAATTGTTTTGGTTGTTTGGTTCCTCAGTTTAGGGGCTGCAACAACGCGGTCATGTAGCCCCGTATACTTTGGGTGTGTGTAGAATCTGTCTGATAACCGGTGTTAATTGTGATGGCTCTATTATCTGTAATACATTCAGGCAAGGACAGCAGACAATCAATTTCCAGTTGTTCCTACTTTTGCTATAAAATGATAACCATCAACGACACCTAGCTGTGAACTTGGCTATTAGATGCCACCGCAACCGGCACCTGGCGATGAACGTTGGAACTTAATAGAGCGTCAATTAAATCTAACCTACAAATTCAGCTTCACACATTTTTAGTTAGTGGAAGGTTCTTTTACATGCCATAACTCTATAAACATGGACCCGCCGGCTTTACTTCCCCTCCAAAGGAAGGAATACTGAGGGATTTATTTTTAACGCAATGTAAAATATTTTTTATTTCACTTGAAACATTCTTCGGTGTTTTATGGTCTGGTTCCTACAATTACCAACTGTTTACAGCCAGTTGAGAGTTTAAACGTCCATTGGTAGCAGTCTCAGCGCACTACGGCCAATTTGTGAAATTTTAATGTACAATAATCTCTCTTTTACTATCCTGTTTTATGGACGCTTGTTCCGATCGATCATCGAGAAGAGGTTTAGTTAACTTAGTAAAAAAGGACGCATTACTCCTTTGAAAAATAGTTTGCAGATTTTGGAACATTATTATTATTATTATTATTATTAAAACTCAGGAATAGCCTCCGTGGCTTAGGCGGCAGCATGCCGGCCTCTCACCGCTGAGTCCGTGGTTCAAATCCCGGTCACTCCATGTGAGATTTGTGCTGGACAAAACGGAGGCAGACAGGTTTTTCTCCGGGTACTCCGGTTTTCCCTGTCAAAATTTCATTCCAGCAACACTCTCCATTATCATTTCATTTCATCTGTCATTCACTTAATCATTGCCCCAGAGGAGTGCGTCAGGCCTCGGCAGCCGGCACAGTCCATATCCTCGCCGCTAGATGGGGGCTTCATTCATTCCATTCCTGACCCGGTCGGAGACTGGAAGCAGGCTGTGGATTTTCATTTAATTAAAACTCAGGAATCTTTCTAGGTTTGTGCCGTGTCTTGTGTGGGGTTTCGCCTAGGACACCAAGCTGGCTCATGAGCCAGCTCTTGGTGTCCGTGCCCGGACCCCCACAGGAGTAGCGAACTGCGCGCTACCTCCCTTTTCATGAAGTGCACATGCGTCTCTTTACTGCGAGAACCAAGAGCTCAAGCAGCCATAACCTCCCTATGAAGGCTTTCAAAAAGATGGTATATTGGCTGTCTCTACCAGTGAATTAAAACTCAGCAATTTATTTAGGTTTGTGCCGTGTTTTTTAAGGAGTTTCACCTAGGACACGCGCTGTTCGCTACTCCTGTGAGGGTCCGGGCGGGGACAACAAGAGCCCGCTGATGAGCCAGCTTGGTTTCCTAGACGAAACCCCACACAAGACACGGCACAAACCCAGAAAAAATGCTAAGTTTTAATTCACTGGCCGTGAAAGCCAATATACCATTCTTCTTCTTGTTTCGTATAGGCCATCTAAGGACCGCGACATTCAACTGTTACATTTGGAGTAGGCTTTGATGTTTGCCCAGTAGTTACGCATCCTCTGGCTGTGTTGTTCCCTCCTCTCCTGGGTCCAGAGGGCACCTGTTTTCTTTCTCGGTGGTTTGTCCTGGAACCTCAATTGCTGAAGCATCTTCCTGAGAGATGTCCATTATTATTATTTTTGTCATTTTATTTAAAAAAATGATGAAAATTAAAGTCATTCCGGACGTTCTACCTGGCCGATTTGCTCAATTCTTGTTTTTAATGAAAGGTAGGATAAATGCCCAGATATGTCATTGGGCATACAAAACCACCTACCGGTACAATTTTTTCCTAATATTTTCCACACTTCTTTTTCATTCAATCACCCATGCCTCGGGCTGTAGTAGTTGTACACAGTTGGTTTGTGTCTAAAACACTCCATGAGTCAAGGTCACGTTTTGCGTTATTGATTACTCAAATCGGTTTAGTCTAAGGAAAGTTCTGAGCTAACAATCAAATCAACGTATGTTTCTTTCGAGTTTCTTTCATTCAAGCGACTATATGTCAGGGTGCAATTACTGTAGGCTACACTATTGGTTTACGCCTTAAAACACATAATAAACCAAGATCTCTCTTTTGCGCCATTGATCACTCAAGTTGCGTCTGAGGTAACATTCAACTCAATTGAACTCAACTCAAACTATGTACCCATGCTTCCGCCAGCTGCCACCACGTAATGCAAGCGCTCGCCCACAAACCTTAGCAGGCGACTGAGGGATGGACAGAGCGACAATGCCAACGTTGCTGGAATATCTACGGACGAACAGACAACTTTGACTTCGTAGGAAAAAGTAAAAAGGAAGGCGTGAATGACGCTAGGCTAAGGTATTGTATTTTTGTGAAAGTTAAGACACGTGCGGAGAAAAGAAGGTTACTGGGGGGCTGTTAATTATAAGTCTTGGCAAGCCAAACGTGCTCAGCGTTTGTTTGAGAAATGAAAATTCGAATAGTGCGAAAGTAGCATACAACAACAACAACAACAACAACAACAACAACAACAACAACAACAACAACAACAACAACAACAACAACAACAACAACAACAACAACAACAACAACGTATATTGTCTGGAAGGAAGTGTTATGAAATTTGTACATGTATTACCTAACTTTAGATTGTCTTCTGCATCTCTACGAGTATCAGTTCATTACGTGTTAGTTAGTTAGTTAGTTAGTTATTGAGGTTTTAATGGGAGGAACAGCGAGGTCATCTACTCCTAAGTTTATTACGTGAAGATAACCCTAATAATTTTATTGGAAAACTCTAAACCAGAGCAGTAACTGAGTTAGGTTACGTATTACTCTTATCTTTGAATTTAAATATCGACTGATGCTGCCAAGCGGCACGGGTTGTATACATGCAGTTATTATTATTATTGTTAAGACATTCATTTCACCACATAAGTGGGACAAATCAACATATCGTCGGCTTGTTTGCAAAACGGTCTGACCACTTATTTTAGGGTGGCACATTGAGAAACGTGCGAACTATGCAATAGGTCTCCAAGATGACGGCCTTCTGCATGATGATTTGTAGACAAGGATGTATTCCCAATATTTCTAGATTGCGAGCCAATGATTTAGGAACGATGCCTGTAGAAGAAATGACTATGGGAAGAACCACTACACTTTCCTGCGTCCATATTTGCCGTATTTCGTCAGCCAAGGGCAGATACTTGGTGATGTTCTCACAGCAGGTTTGTTGCAGATTATGGGAATTGGGCACTGCGATATCAATGAGAAAGGTTCTCTTCCGCTCTTTGTCCACAATAACGATATCTGGATGGTTTTCTGGTATGGTTTTATCAGTAATAACTGATCGGTCCCATAACAACTTGTGAGTAGGATTTTCCAAAACGGCGTCAGGAATATACTGATAGTAAGGCAAAGTATTTTAAGATAATAAGCCTTTCTCTCTGCTGTCCACCATCCTCCCCTGCGTACATTCTTTTCTCCCACAAGAACCTTTATGTTGGAAAGAACTTCCCTGAACTGTGTTCTGTCTCGACAGTCGCCATCTGTAATTTCTAGCCTCCGGAGTTCTTCCTTCATCTGCTTGGTGTAACCCTCTTGGCTCTTCAGATTATAATTGTAATTATAATAATAACAATAATAATAATTATTATCACATTCATTCAATCATTTTCGTTTTGGACATTCAAAGGGAGCATTGGAACTTGTCAATTATTGGTTTGATGACTTGATCTTCGTCTTCCTATTTTTAGTGCCAGATGACCTCACTCTTCCGCCCTTTAAAAAACTAACTAACGTTCCTGCTCTTCAAAAATCTCTTCATCAGTTAGCTGGGTTGTTTCATAAGGAGACGTGGTACTGCAGCGGTCAAGTTGTTTGCCTCTCACCAAGGTAGATCGGGTGAGATTTTTGAAGTTAAATGTCATGTCCTGTGGTTAAGATTCCACGTATAAAGGAGGACCCTATGCAACATTTTTTGTAATTTGAACTGTATTTTATTGTGATTCAAGTCAATCTGCTTTATCATATATCCATCTACTTACATACAACCTTCAGATCCATGTCGATACTTATCTTTTCATCTGCCTCTCGACCTATATTGTAAGGTTGCAATATCGTTCTATTATACTTGATATTCTTGCAATATCCGTGTCTTTGAATTGGGTCAAGGACCAACAAGCACTCGTTTCTTGTGTGTAGCAGACGTTACCAGCGCGTTCAAATAAAGCGAATGGTTCCTGTAAACATCTCTTTGATCTTCCTGACTTACTTTGCTTTCCAATAACTTACTATTTCTATTTACTTTTCAAGAAAAAATTCTTATTTGACGAAATTCTTTTATTTTTCGACTCGTTATTGAAGAAAATAATTACCACTTATTGAAACAAATTTATGCTGAATTATTAGATTTAGTTTCATTGTCAAGCTTTTATTTAAATACAATGCGCACAAATTACAAAATATACATTAGCTTGTGTATTTATCAGTTTGTGCGGAAGTCTATGCTGGATTATTCAGCGGCTTCGGTGGCGTAGTTGGTAGCATGCTGAGCTTCTATGCCCAAGATCGCGGGTTCAAACCCAAAGCCGTCGGATTTTTTAAGAGCGTTAAAATCCCCTCAATATGCCTTCCTTCGGAGGGGAAGTAAAGCCGGTGATCCCATGTCATAGATTTATGCCATGTTAAAGAACCTTCCACTAATTACACCTGTGTGAAGCTAAATTATGTAGGTTAAGAATGTAAACAACGCTCTTAGGTTCCTACGTTCGTTGCCAGGAGCTGACTGCGGTGGTGTCTAGTAGACTAGCTAAGTTCTAAACTGGTAGTCGTTGATGGTTGCGTTTGGCGGAACAAGTAGGAACTATTTGAAAAATTCAAAGTCTGCAGTCCTTACTTGAATTAAAAAGCAGATAACACACATTAATACAGTCATCACAATTAACACCGGTTATCAGACAGATTCTACACACACCCAAAGTACACGGGGCTACATGACCGAGTTGTCGCAGCCTCTAAACCGAGGAACCAACCAACCATGGATTTTTCACGTTTTGTGCAGTTAATCACATGGTAGCGGTCCCAATTCTGGTCACAGAAATCACAGATACACATTGGGTTGGGTTCGCGGAAGCATTTCGTCTTACATATGAAGTGGCGGTAGCCATGCACAGCTAGTGAGTTGACAAAATGTCGTAAGTCTTGGTTATCTTCTGTCCAGGCTCTATTTGTCATGGCCTCTGGTGAGTAGAACTCCATCCAAATATCTTCTCTTTTAAGGGTTCGATCCTCTATTGACCACTTCTAGGTGTCAGTAGATGGCAGCAAGAACTTGCATCTCAAATCCAAACTGTTATTTTCTTAAGTTTTTCTACAACTAGTTTATTAGTAACTAGCAACCCGACCCGGCTTCGCCCGGGAACAGTTATGAATGCATTAGCCTACGTGATAAGCGCTTTATTTTTTCCATTGTCAATGAACAACGACCAATATCCGTTTTACGTCTCGGCATGATGGGTTAAAATCACTGACAGTACTATTAATTATATTATCATAGAGATGCATGTGCAACAGATTCTTGTCAGACGTAATTTAAGAATGGCGAGGTGCATGAAACACAAATCCCCCTTCCGTCCAATCTTAACTTGACTGTGAATTTTCCGGAACGAAAAGTTCACAGGCGAAATGAAGAAAAGCCGAGTTGCACTTCCAGGGATACTCCAAACACAACCACTCTTCTCTAAAGTTTTTAACTCAACACGACTCGATAGTTTGCTGCTAGCTGTAACTGGGGCAATATGTTCGCTCGCTAGCTAGGCTGTAACAAGGATGATAGACTCGCCCTTAGCTAGCTCGTAAACTGTCGCCTCAGTAGTTGGAAGAAATTAAAACGTAAAAACACTTATAGTGGGCGATGTATTGAAGATAGACATATGCTCTCGCGGACTTTCTTGTAGAACTTTTCATGCTGAACAATTCTTACAATCATAATATTTAGATATTTTTAACGGTTTGCCCAGCGTAAGCTTACAAAACGCTTGGACGCCAGTTTTTTTTTCGACTTTTCCACTGAAATCGTTACTGCTCGGCTTCCTTTTATCATAAATAAATTATTTTCTACAGAAATCATCCTCCAGAATGGTGAAAACCGCATCAAAATCCATCGAATGGTTCTCGAGTTTACTCGTAACATTCAAGAATCGGGGACTTTGTTTTATACTAAGTAGAGATTTCTTTAGTAGTTATTTTTAAGACTTTATCACATAGAAATTTATCTTCAATATAGTTCAAGCTTAGAAATTGTAATCTATTATAACATATCTAATACCATTAGCTGAAGAAAATTAGGCTTCATATTGTACATATTTCAATTTTAATATTCTTTGTATTCATTAAGGTGGAATATAATTTATTCCTTTTTAAGGTTATTATTTAATTCACGTCAAAACGGACTAATAATAATTATAATAATAATAATAATAATGATAATAATAACCCCTGGCACTACAGCCCGCGAAGGGCCTAGGCCTACCAATTGACCGCTGCCCATCCTTTTGACCTGCAGCTATCGGGGTGACGCGTGATCAGCGCATCAGGTCCCCTCAGCCGTTAATATTGGTTTTTGTGATCGGGGCACTGCCTCACTGTCAGTCAGCTACTCAATTGTCCTCACGAGGCTGAGTGCACCCCTCCCAGCCCTCACGTCAATTTCTAAAATCCCTGACGGAGCCGGGAATCGAACCCGGGGCCTCCGGGTGAGAGGCAGGTGCGCTACCCCAACACCACGGGCCTATATTATGATTAATTTCTTTGCTATGCATTACTTTTATTGGCTGAAACAAATTAATTTGGTTCAAATTTTGTTATTTTGACTAGAAATGACCTGTACAACTACTAATGATATTAATAATGATAATTTTAACTATTGTGGCTTATAGAGACACCGGAGTGCCAGAATTTTGCCCCGAAGGGGATCTCTAACGTGCCAGTAAATCTACTGACACAGCTCCATCGTATTTGCGCACTCTCAAATGTCAGCTGACTTTGCCAGGATTCAATCCTGCAGCCTTGGAATCAGCAAGCTAGAACGTTACCGCTGAGCCACGCAGCCAGTCAAGAGTGGAGGACTACTAGGCAGCTGGGAACGTACGATTCACAAAGCCAAAAACGCTGAAAGACGTAACAATAGAAACGTATCGTAGAAGCTGCGTGGTTTAAAATGAAACTGGAGGCAAAGTACGTCGCATCGACAATATCGTCTGCAATACTACTTCCGTGTCTAAACCAGGAAACTAGAACAGGAGACGTGATAAACTGGTTTTGAGTCAAAACATCAAAAAATATGAGCAACGCGGACAGAGGTAACAACTAACAGACTTGTAGTCAGCTGGTATTGAGGTGACGGTCTAGCAGGCCATGAAAAGACCGGTCCAACTGGTTTCCATCCATTGTCACGTGACCCTTGAAACTTTGCTGCCATACTGCTTACATAGGGACCCATCGTTAAATCGTGCACAATGACCGCGCGGGCAGCTACAGCAAGTTCGGAGATAGTTTCGAAGTGGCTATACTGAGTGTGGATTTCTCCCGGGTCTTTCTACACTCCCTCCAAACAAATGCCGGGATAGTACCTTATTACAAGTCCCGTGGCACCTACCCACATCCCTGTCCCTAGTACAGCTACACACACTACTACAGTCATCACAGACACACAGGTTATCAGACAAATTCAACACACATCCAACTACACGGGGCTGATGGACAAGATACCACAAGCCCCTATAATGAATTAACAACAAAAACAACAACAACAACAACTACATCTTACATAGTACACTTTCCCACAACGTGATTTTATAACATGGAAATTTTGGAGAGCCACTCACCGTAGGTCAGTGGTTCTGAACCCGTATAAGTCTGCAGACTACTCAGCCTGAAATTGAATCATGTAAGGACCACCCACCTCCCCCTCCCCCCAATATACCTTATCAGTTGTAACCCTTCCTCAATAATACTTATTTTAAAGATATTTCAATTCAAAACCTGATAGTCATCCCCGCGAATACATTCGGACGATTCTCGTTCAACGCACATTGTTTCGAAATCCCCATTCATTGGCCTCTATTTTATACGTGCTGGTGGATCATTCTCTCCCGTGGACCACTCCCGAGGCACTCGTGGACCACCGGTTAAGAACCACTGCCGTAGGTGGACCCATTTTTGAATTCTTTATTTATAAATAAACTAGCAACCCACCTCGGCTTTGCCCGGTATCTTAAACGGTTCACCCAGCGTAAGCTTGAAAGGCGTATTTTTTTCGATTTCAATGAACTACGACCTATATCCGCTTGCGTTCTTGGCATGACAGGTTAAAATCACTGACTGGGCTATAAATTATATTATCATGGAGATAGCATGTGCAATGAATTCTTGTCAGACGTAATTTAACAATGGCGAGGTGCATGAAACACGAATACCCCTTCCGTCCAATCTAAACTTGACAGTGTATCCTGCGGAACGAAACGTTCACAGGCGAAACGAAGAAAAGCCGAGTTGCACTTCACGGGAAACTCCAAACACATCCACTCATCTCTGAAGTCTTAACTCGACTCAACAGTTTGCTACTGGCTGTAACTGGGGTGATAGGATCGTTCGCTAGCTAGCTCGTAAACTGTCGCGGTGGAGATTGTTGGAGGAAATGAAAACGTAAAAACACTTACAGTGGGCGATGTATTGAAGATAGAGATAGTATGCTGCCACGGACTTTTTTGTAGAACGTTTTATGATGAACAATTCTTACACTCATAGTATATACCTAGGTATAGATATTTTTAACGGTTTGCCCAGCGTAAGCTTAAAAGGCGCACTAGCGGTAGATTTTTCTCGACTTTTTCACCCAAAACGTTACTGCTCGGCTCCCTTTAGTCATAAATAAATTATTTTCTACAAAAACCTTCCTCGAGAAATCCTTTACAGAATGGTGAAAATCATATCAAAATCCATCCAGTGGTTCTCGAGATTACCCGGAACATCCGAGAATCGGGGACTTTTTATACTATGTAGAGATAAATAAATAAATAAATAAATAAATTTTAAAATAAAATAAATAAACAAATGAATAAACACTCCTGAAAAGAACACATGTGTTAGTTATAATCACCATTAAATAATGGACACACCGGCTCCTCTTAATGGCATTTCAGGAAGGTCGTATTATGGGCCAACAGGAGGCTGATGATCCTTGCAATGAATTGATGAACATTTTGGACGTGAAGTGTCTGCTGTGTATCAACGTCGGCGCTGGTGGTCAATGAAAGGTACATATGTTTGCCATCGAGGTTGGGAATGACAGCGGCACGCAGATTTACGCTTGGACCACCTCATCAGACGAGGAGCCATTGCTGATCGCACGGCAACCGCAGCATAAATTAGTAAAAGTTTGTACACACAGTGCCAGCGAGGGTCACCATCAACCGTTTGCTGAAAACTGACTTCACGAGAGCGTGACTTAATAGCTCTTTAGGCTCGCTTACGCTAAACATTTTATCTTCCGTTATGCCGGGTGAATCAGCTGCCCCTAATTATATTGTTTTATGCAGCCCAACCTACGCGTTTTGTCAGGAAGGTCGATCATTCTCCGTTTGCATCCCGTATGGTACTAATGCACTGCAAGCATATCCTGCAAACGATACTGAACACTATTACTTTTCCCTCGATCATATTATTCAAACGGTCTGTAGTCACATCGAGGGAAAAAATAGTGTTCAGTATCGCTTGCAGGATGAGTGAAGATGTTAAGCCTTTCTAGTCAAAAAATGACCGATTACCAGGTGTATAATCTTGTCTTAGGCTAATATCATACCTTTCCTTTATAGGGAAGTTCACACCATTCGGTGTATTCTCTACGTTTACTCTACTAACGAGTTTTGACAACCTAGGACTGGATTCTCCCGCAGGAGTTTCCTTCATCTCTCCAGAATAACCGCTGTTAATTTAATGAGTGAAAATTTGAGAGCCAGTGGCAACCACATTGTCACGTCTAACTAAAGCAGAATGACAGACAGACCGACCAACATTTTAATGAGAATGTCCCGTATTTCAAAATGAGAGGAATTACTTGTCCCAAGTAAATTAAGCTCTGCGGTTCAGGTATATTAATTGCAATTTTAATGCCCTATTTTAAGTGTTGGAGCTGGTCTCCCAACCTTAGCCTCTAACAATTACAGTTAGGCACGTTAGCACGGTCGCCATTATCCGTTCTTCCAGACACACTTCTACTGGAACTGACTGCTTGGTGCAGCGGTAACGTTCTCGCCTGCTGTTCCCAAGATTGCAAGATCGAATCCACGCGCAGCCAGTTGGTATTTGAGGGTGTACGATTGCAAGGGAACCGTGTCAGTAAATTTAATGGCACGTTAAAGATCCTCTTGAAAAAAAAATCAGGCACCCCGGCGTAGTAATAAAAAGAGACGTACAATCAATAGCATTAATATTATTATAATATTTATTAATGCATCCGATTGCCATGTACTTTTACTTTCAGGACGGGTCAGGGAAGGGAATAGGCCACGGAGGTGTTGAAAGAAAACGTCGCGGCATTTGCCTGATGGTGAAAATGAGAAACCACAAAAACCATTTACAGGACGGGCGAGGTGGGATTCGAACCCACGCTCTCCGGATGTCAGCGAGGCACGAGGTAGCGCGTTAGTGCTCTCGGCCACCACAGCTGGTATTATTATAAGGTGCGTTCAAAAAGTGACGAGCCGGGAGCTGTAATGCGCAAACCGGTGACGACATTGGCTAATCGTGGCGTGTGTAACGAGGTGTGGTTCCGACCTGAGCGTGGAAGGTCACAGCCCGTCGCTGGAGGGCACGCGTGCACTTCGCGTGACGATAAAAAGCCAGCAGCAGCATGCATCAATCGTCCAACGCTGCCAGTCGCATTGCAAACAGTGACACGGAGGCGTCAAACGAAGAGCAAAGAGGTGTTGTTCGGTTTCTGACAGCGGAAGAAGTAGGGGGAACGGACATTCATCGCCGAATGTCACAAGTATACGGCGAACACTGCTTGTCCCTTGCAAGGGTCAAGGCGTGGCACAAGCGCTTCAGGGAAGGACGGGTGTCGTTAGCCTATGATGCCCGGTCTGGGGCACCCCCCTGCATTACCGATGACGACGTCCAGCTGGTTGATGCACTCATTACCCAGGACCGCCGAGTGACAGTGAATGCCATAGCCGCCGTGGTCGGATTGAGCGTCGGAAGTGTGCACACCATCATGAAGGAACGACTGCATTTGCAGAAAGTGTGTGCCCAATGGGTGCCCCACAGTCTTCAACCACACCAGGAAGCATGTCGAATGGCCTGCTGTCTTGGTCTTGGTTGGACGATTGATGCATGGTGCTGCTCGCTTTGTATCGTCACGTGACGTGCACGCGTGCCCTCTAGCGACGGACTGTGACTTTCCACGCTCTGGTCGGAACCACACCTCGTTACACACGCCACGATTAGTCGATGTCGTCACCGGTTTGCGCATTCCAGCCTCCGACTCGTTACTTTTTGAACGCATCTTGTATTATTATATACACTTCTACTGGGAAAGAGGGGGGTACTGACTACTCTGTGGTGGTAGCCACTAGATCTACCGGAGTTGAAAACCAGTCACTACAGAAATAAAACCCACTCATTTTCAAGTCTTACTCAATATAATGTATATGGCCACTCCATGGGGACCTATGCACTAAAGAACTATTTATATAAAAAGATGGTATATTGTCTTCCACGGCCAGTGAATTAAAAGCCAGCAATTTTTCTAGGTTTGTTGTATGTTTCAAAATTTCCAGTAAGGTTGAAATCTTGGCGCACTCTTGGGTGTGTGAGTGTTGTCTCACCGATGTAAGATATCTACACGACATTCCAGAAGTTGCCGCGACAGCCCCTCTCCATATAAGACTTGAAATTGTGCCGTTGTTGGAGCTTGAATGCATTGGTGTAAATGGCTAAACGGACAGCAGGTCTCATTTTAAAATCTTACTCAACAGAAGGTTTCATAATACCTCTTCTCGGCATCAGCTTCTTTGGCTCCCATCTGACGCTAGGATAAACAATGATATCCTTCATGGACCATCTATCGACAATTTATATTGCAACTCTTCAGTCGGTCAACATATAATCCCAATTACTGGGGCATGTGAAAATATAACCTGAAAAATGACATTTGAATAAATATATATATTATTTGTTATGAAATACATAAGTGGGAGGACACTATGAGATGACATATTTCACCCCTCAAGTGAGCACCATCAGACCCAAATATAGGCCTAAATAGCTCTAAAAAACACTACCAAACCCACAAACGATCTCTGCCCTAGAAAAAAGCTAAAAGCACTACAGAAACTTAGAAGGTGTGGGAACTATCGCTCATAAATACTAAAGCAATAAACTTACGAAAAGGGAACTGTTTTTGATGTGTAACATATTTCCACTCGGTATCTGGATATTTTTGTGGCACTTGGTAGCTGGACATTTTTGTGGGACTGATTTTGGATGGGACGGAAGTGGATGGGACGGAAATGGATGGGACGGAAGTGCATGGGACGAAAACAATGGCGCGCGTGGTGGCAGAGATCGGTACAATGACGTTCTGTTGGCCACGTGGCTATGGGGAATGTATATCTCATACAGTTTAGTTCAAGATTTGGAGACCCCATTTAAGATATTCCTACAATAAATCATCTTCAAGTTGTCATTCTTTGGTGTGAAAATATTCATTATATCATATTTGCTGAAAACAATTACGATTTATTAAATCTTCATACTTTTGCTGTATTCTTATTTAATGTAAGCACTCTATGTACTGTCGGCCAGGTGACTATGTGGAATCTATATCGCAACAACAAACACTCCAAACAACGTAGGAATTCAGTATTTTAACACCAACTACTAGCAATAATTGAAACTTCGTTGGTCTAAACGTATCACTGGGAGAAACACATTTAATATACCTTCTGCACACCTAATTTTTAATCGCGCCTATACTTGCTCTATCGGCAAAAAGAGGCCATTTTCAATAACATCGCTGGTATGGGTTCACTAACTGGCAGGTATAGAGTGCAGCTCGCATCAAGTAGGCAGTGGATTGCTTCCGCCACGGCCGACTGGATGCGAACTGCGCTCGCATCCAGTCGGCCGTGCTCCCGCATACCGTAGTTTAACTAGTTGAAGGTAGATGTAACTACTATAGATCCATTGGAAAACTTTGTTTTAATTAAATATATATTTTCCATTGCAAAATGCACAATATAACGCTCAACTGTATAACGCCTCAGTACTATAAAACAATAAATATAAAAAATCAAGCAAAAAAATACAACTCTGTTAGGATTAGAACCTCAGCCGGCTGGTTGAGAGACCAACGCTGTAACCACAGACCTAATTATGCCCTCCCAAAATGAATGTTATCAATAGATTAAGATACAACGTTTTAGCCAATAATGACTTTGGCTAAACGATTTCTTCACTGGAGTATATTTCAAACAACGTTCATTTCATACAATGTTCTTAGGTTCCTACGTTCGTCGTCAAGAGCCGGTGGCATCTGGTAGCTAAGTTCTGAACTAGTTGATCGTTGACGGTGGCGTTTGGCGGCAAAAGTAGGAACTACTTGAAAAGATTCAATGCCTGCAGTCTTTACTTGAATTAAAACAGATACACACACTAATACATTCATTACAATTAACACCGGTTATCAGACAGATTCTACACACGCCCAAAGTACACGAGGCTACATGACCGCGTTGTCGCAGCCCCTAAACTGAGGAACCAACCAACCATAATTTGGATAGTTAGAATTTTTTCTTACAGATACATTGGATTTCGAATTAAAAAGAGTCCACTATACTGAAGTTCCTTCATTGAAGCCAGGTGGAAAGAAGTTGCTTGTACGCCATCACTGAAGAATGTTTATTAAATACATTATTATAACGAACTTGAAGTATCAAAGAGGCTTTCATCTTCTGATCTTTTTACGTGTATTTTACGTGACATTAATGAGGCCCACTGTGTGTCAAACTTTATGAAACAAACCTGGTTTAAAAACTTCAAAGGTCTCTCTTTGTTATTAATAACAAATTAAAGCATAGTGCTTATGAGGTGCGTTGAATACGTGTACCTAAGCACAACCATGTCAGATGTTTTTCACTGGTCTAAATAATGAGGGATGATGGCAGTTACCTTTCATCTTAGTTCGAATATTGGGAGAGACGCATGCCTCTCATCAAGCAATTATTCATAATTTCATTAAAATTTTTCCTCCTTACTCTTGCCTCTTTTGAATATACGTCGCTTGGATAAGAAACATGTAAACAAAGCAACAAAATTCGTTATGTCATTTACAATTAAAATAATGGTAAGGGCAAAAAGAATCAAGTGTTACTGAATTTAAGTTCAGAATGATATGGCTCAAATATGTGGAACCAATATTCACTTATCTAACAGATATAGTCTTATTAAAGAGGGTAAGGAGTTTGAATGAGTGGCCATGCCCTATTAAAAAGTACAATCCTGGCATGAGTGAACACTGACAGAAAATCAATTTTGTATAGATGGAGCTGATAATAATTGGTGATTAAAACATACGAGGCGATTCCAGAAAGTAAGCTTCACCATATAAGAAAAAGAGAACATAATTATATGCAAATCTTTATTGGCAACAGGTACAACAATGTGTCAGCTATTTTTAGACATAGGTACCAAACGAATTTAGAAACTTGTTATAGCATGGTATCAACTTTTGTAGTCCTGTGTCATAGAAGTCTGCGGCTGCGAATGGAACCAGTGTGTGATATTCGTTTTCCGCTCTTTCTCAGCGTGAAAATGCTGACCGGAGGACAGGAATTTCTTGAGGTGCAGGAAAGGTGGAAATCGCTGGAAGCAAGATGTGGACTGTACGGTGGATGATCAAACAGCTCCCTGCCAAACTTCTGCAGAACAGTTGCTGTCCTGATATTTCTCCCAGCGATTTCCACCTTTCCTTGCACCTCAAGAAATTCCTGTCCTCCGTTCAGCATTTTCACACTGACGAAGAGCTGAAGACGACTGTCACACGCTGGTAGGTGGCAGAATTCTATAACACAGGCCTACAAATGAGTCTTCCAGTTGCAAAACTCGTTTAATCCGCTTGTGAATAGGGATCATGTCGTAAAATTATTTATTTAATTACTTTATTTTATTTAACTTTAATTTGTTTTGTTTAATTTTTTGTTTTGTTTTACTTTATTTCGTTTTATTTTGTTTTAAATTGTTTTATTTTTGTTCTTTTGTTTTGTTTTATTTTGTTTTTATTTTTATTTTGTTTTGTTATATTTTGATTTTGTTTTATTTTGATTTGTTTTACTTTGATTTTCCAGAAAACAAACACAGAAACAAAAACACGAAGCAAAAAGCAAAATTCAAACACAAAAGCAAAAGGAGAAAACAAAAAAACAAACAAAAAAGAAACACAAAGCCAAAAGTAAAATTAAAAAACAGCAAAAGCAGAAAACAAACACAAAACCAACACAAAAAGACGAACCAAAAGCAAAATTCAAAAACAAAAGCAAAAGCAGAAAAAAAACATGAAACATAAAGCAAAACGCAAAATTCAAAAAATCAAAAGCAGAAAAGCAGAAAGAAAAGCAAAAGCACAAACCAAAAACAAAACAAAATACACAAAGCAAAAAGTAAAAAACAACAAACTCAAAAGATACGTGAGGCAAAGTCCAGAGAAACGTTTCTCATGAAAATGATTCTTATTCACAAGTGGATTAAACGAGTTTTTTAACTTGACGATTCAAATGTTGATACCACGCTATGACAAGTGTCTCGATTTATTTGCTGCCTATGTCGAAAAATAGCTGACACATTGCTGTACTGGTAGCCAATAACGCTTTGCATATAACTATGTTCTCTTAAAAAAAGGAAACTTACTTTCTGGATGTTCCTCGTATATTACCTTCAACAGATACACTACCGAACATGCTTGCCACGGTGGGTGAATGGTTATCGTAACGGACAACCGACCCCAAGCTTGCAGATTCACTCCTGGGTATGGTAAGAGATTTTTGAAAGGCGATACAAATCACGGCACGCATGCAATTCGTTGTTGGCATGTTAAAGAACCCATTTGAATTCAGTAGGCCGTGTTCAATATGGCAAAATTAATCTCCGGATTTTCCGCCAACACAAAAGTTCGTCCTTTCTCTACAAGAAAGTGCTATAGTGTCAAGGGGCTGAGATATCTAACATCCTTGACTTTCATAGCGCTCCAAGGAACGTCAAAAATTCAACATGCAAGCTGCTCTCTGGGCGTCATATAAAAAAAGCTTGCACCCGGTACCCGAACATGGCTTCTTTGTTCTTTATTGGTTTAGCTCGCATATTCTTACTTAAAATATTGTACATGTATGTATTGTTAGATGCATAGATGTTAGAAGGTTTGTTTGGATAGTGTGATCCAATTTCTACAGTCGATTTACACCATCCGATAACACAGTTCCATTCTTGGGTCATCATGGTGCAGTGTTCAAGCTGCTCGCCTCTCACCCAGGTGGAAGTGGTTCAAATCTCGGTCAATTTACATTTTTAAAGTGAAATATTGTGCAATTCACTAAAGTTGCCAATTGTTTTGTATCTACAAATAATGCTAAGCATACGAGAAACTCCATTTTCTTATATTTCCTAAACCATTTTGCCATCCCTTGGCGAAAGGGTGGGTCATATCAAAAATTATTTCTGAAAAAAGTTTTAGGTACTATAAGAGGAATATTGACCATCATTTTAGACGGTTTTGATAGTGTGCCTATTAAGGGAGGTAAGATCTTATTTTCTCTCAAATCACCATTTTCCCACCTCTTAGGTCAATGGTTGGTGCTATCAAAAAACTTAACCGAGGCAAGTTTTTGGCCCTTATCCGAATTTGAATGGATTCAAATTTTCACATACTAAGAAATTTATAGCGAAATTTCTCGTATTAGGGAAATTACCCCTATTTCCAACCCCTTGGTCTGATTTTGTCTATTAGCGAACTAAATGGAGATTTTGAATGGTTATATTTTATGTAAAATTTGAAAGTGATTGGTGAAAAATGACGGTAGTTATCGTTTTGAACTGAAGGTGGTTTTTGGGGTGTGAGGGATGTGAAACCCGATCATAGGTCGATATTTTACGGAAGTCGCAATATGGTACCAGACGTTTTGTTTTACCCGGAACAATTCCGTTTTTCCTTGTTTTGTTCCGCGTTCCGTTTTAATCTTTAACGGGACGCCAAATATTCCGTTTGTTTGCAATAGGTAGTATGAAATCTACCTTAAAACCAACAACAAATACAGTGTTTAAGGACGTTAACGAGTTATCTAGCTCTTTAACTGTCAGGCGTAATGGGTATCATCTGGTAATAATAATAATAATAATAATAATAATAATAATAATAATAATAATAATAATAATAATAATAATAACAATAATAAACTGGGTCTCCATCATAATCTGCCTATCAGTTTGCAGAAAGTCATTTTAGAGACCTGCTTCATAGTTCATTCATACCACAACATAAAGAACTACAGACCACATCGTGGTGTAGCGGCTGGCGTTCTTAGCTAAAGCCCCGGAGGTCTGGGCTCGATTCCCGGCTTTGCCAAGAAATTTTAATTCTGGCGTGAGGGCTGGAACGGGGTAAACTCAGCCTTGTGACGCAAAACTGAGAAGAGGAGAGTTCGCTTTCCATCTCAACCTTCCTGGAATTAGTTTTCCTTGTCCTACCCCCCTCTCCACATCTACTCCAGGCAAATGCTGGGATGGTTTCTAACTTAAGGTCACGGCCACCTCCTTCCCAATCCTATCACCTATCTACAAATACACACACTAGTACTGCGATCACAATATCACAAAAATTCCACACACACCAAAATACACGGGGCAATATGACCACGATGTCACAGTCCATAAATAAGCAACAAAAAATAAATAAAAAACAAGATGTTCAGTAAAGAACATATAGCCTACTTTCTCCTAAATGTATGAGTATAGTTATAACTCGTTGTTATTATCAAAGAGTATAATAGAATCATTTCTTGGTTGAAGACCTTAGAAACTATTTACCTCTACCAAACGCCACAACCTAGAAAAAAAAAAACTACTACCATCATTGAAGAAAGATAGATAAGACGTATCTCAAGAATGTTATGGATCTGGAGACAGAATCGACCGGACTGGCTGCGTGGCTCAGCGGTAACGTTCTCGCTTGCTGGGCCCTAGGTTGCAGGTTCCTATCCTGGCGCAGTCAGCTGGCATTTGAGGGTGCACAATTGTGAGGGAGCCGTGTCAGTAGATTTACTGGCACGTTAAAGATCCCCTTCGGGCCAAAATTCCGGCACCCCGGCGTATCTAAAAGCAGCAGTAGTTAAAAGGGTCGTAAAACAAATAACATTATTATTATTGTTAATATTACATAATCGACCTGCCGTGGGCAACATCCAACTTTGAGTTGAGGCATGACTTTACACGTCTGGTTGTGCATGGCTTTCACAACCCTAATTGAATTAACAAATCTTTCCATGACCCTACAGAGACGTGTGTATACAAACTATGTGGATATTTTCGATTGCTATTTGCCTGAAATAAAAGTATTAATTAATAACCTGAACTAGCACCAACGGCTAGAATTCAGTTACTATGTGAAATAGTTTTGTTCTTTACTTCAAATAACATTTTCAAATAACGCACAATAGGCTGTTACAAACCCTTTAAAATAAAAAGTAAAAATTTATCGTAGTATCATCTTGCCATTCTTCAAGTTCGAGGCGCATAGAATGCCAATGGTATACGGTACTAACCAATGGAGTCCCACGTAGACCAGTCGTGACATCTAGTGAAGAAGTATCGAACAATATAACCCTAACAGGGCGAGTGCATTCTAGTGGCCATAAGAAGAAACTTTTCAATAAAATCTTGAAGTTAATAAGTAGGCCGGCGTGCAGTTACCTTTTTGGCTGCTAGATGTCTCGAGCAAATCTGCTGGTGAATTATGTTTTAATTAAATATATATTTTCCACCGTAATATGCAAAATATAACGATTAATTTCAAAACGTCTGAATCATTACAAAACAATAATTATATAAAATTTCAAGCAAAAAAAAAAAAAAAAACTCTGATGGGGTTTGAACCATAGGCATATGAGTGATAGGCCAACGCTTTACCACGGAGTCATTTGTGCCGACGAACATCGTTCTATATAAAATGACTTACATATAACTTGTTAGCAAATAATGATTTAGACTAAACGATTTCATCAGTGGAGTATATTATTATTATTTATAAAGCATTTCATACAAAGTTTATTTATTTTGTATCAGTACGCTATATTGCATGCAATACTCAAATTAGTGAAATATAAGACAGGCACAAGATATCCGTTGCCATTTTGTCTTCTTACCGAGACGGCTCAGCTTTTTAAAATCACTTCTGCACTATAGTATTACAAAATAAACTTTTAATTTCGAACGTGCCTCTTCTTTTAGAACAGTTAAATCGATTCTCGGCTCGATAATCGGAACTGGTGGGTCCCATGATATGGATTATAAAGTTAGCACAATTCGCACGGCCACCATCCTGAAATGGTACGGCGGATGACCTTGTAGTTTGGTCACAAGACGCGTCCTATATGAAGGTATGTTATTACCAAATTTGGTAGAGATCGGATAATTTGGTTAGTCGCTATTTGATTTTACGTTTTGAACGTTTGAGTGGCCGCCATTCAGTTTTGGTAAAGATGGCGGCGATATAAAACATGACACTGAGGTGCCCTTTGCTTGTTCTACCTCTGTACCAAATTTCGTTCAATTCGGTTTCACCGTGTTCGAATTGATAGGGGGGACAGACATTCAGAGTACACACACTCACACACACACACACACACACACACACACACACAACACACACACACACACACGCAGACTCACACACACACACACACACACATACACACACACAGACAGACACACAATTTTTGGCCCTGTAGTGATCTCATAAGTCTACTTTCATTTTTTGCAAAAATCGAAAGTAGGCTAATAAAGAATTCTATTCAATATCAATTGGCGTATATTTTAAACTTAAGAATTCATCTATCAATACGGATATTAACAAACATGGCAAATGTATTTGCATGCTAAAAATAAAGAACTCCACTCCATCTTGAAACATTGGCGATGAAATGGTGAACATATGAATAATAATAAAAAAAAATATTATCATCACTCTCCAAAAGAGTATTATCAGATGCATGACGTGGCAAGCACTGTTTCAGATTTAAATTCTACGTGTATGTTCAAGGTCGAATTTTTAAGAGGCTACCTTATACGAGTAATATGATACTTTTACCAACAACTAACTACTGACCAAACTACTGCTTTCCACACAGTTTATATGACTGTGTGTAATTTCATCACGGTTTACGCATATTTCTTGGAAATCAAGTAAACCAATGGAGGCAGAAATCTTGTGAATAATATTGAAGAGGACGCAAGCTAGGCCTATATCCTGCTCCGGATATTGGATCAGAAACTCCAAGTATGTGAAGTGTGTCAGCGCATGGAAATGTAATTTACTCACACATTTCCGTCATAAAGATTTTAGTTCAGGTATGAAGATACTATGTTGGGAAGAATAGACGACCAATGAGTAAAATCAGCGATGTAGAACGAAAACAAGAAGTTCCGTGACGAACTAAAGAGCCTACTTTTCTTAAAATTTAAGATTCATGACAATGATTACTCTATATGGATCTAGAATAATGACGAAATTAAGTTGGTAATATCGAAATTTCTAATTAGATCGAAATACTGTATACCTGGCAGAATGCAGCCTAATAGAGAACTACAGTTGGCAGCCCTGATGACTGAATATATTCTTAGTTCCATGTCTTAAGGTACAGAATAAAAAAAATGGCTGAAGTCCAATGGATAGCTTGGTCGTTACATGCAGTTAAACATTGGATCTAACAGCGCGTAAAAACATGTTGGCAACAATGACATACATGTATTGGTCAGAAAAATCTGAAATAATATGATCTATTGTTGTGTCAATTCTGAATAAAGTCCATTAGTTAGTATAGAAGTTACATGCATTTAAAAATTGGACCTATCAGCAGACTTAGAATCATGTTGGCAGCCCTGGCGTAGGCCTATATTAGTTACTCCAAATTAATCTAGAATACCAGGTACTATACGTGTGCAAAGTTTAGAGCTATTGGCTTGCATACTTTCTGATATATTAATATTAGGGTAACAAAAATAGAGACAGTATTTATTAACAGTTGGCAGCCCTGGTTACTCTTAAGAATCAGCATAGTCATAGCTGTTATGGTACACATAGCACACACGA
Source organism: Meconema thalassinum (assembly GCA_946902985.2). NCBI lineage: Eukaryota > Metazoa > Arthropoda > Insecta > Orthoptera > Tettigoniidae > Meconema > Meconema thalassinum. Next base: position 570,847,376 of record OX336388.2, on the reverse strand, counting down.
AATTTGGTTGAAATCCAATTGATAGTATAGAAGTTACATGTATTTAAAGTTGGACCTCTCAGCAGGCTTAGAATCATGTTGGTAGCAATGACGTATATAAGTTACTCCAAATTAATACAGAATGTCAGGTACTATACGTGTGCATAATTTAAAGCTGTCGGCTAGCATACTTTCTGATATATGGGTATTTGGATTTAAAAAATGAGAGCATTTTTTAACAGTTGGCAACCCTGGTGGGTCTTAAGAATACGCTCAGTCATATCTGTATATGTACACATAGCACATACAAAATTTGGTTGAAATCCAAATGATAGTGTAGAAGTTATATGCATTTAAAATTTGGACTTATCAGCAGGCTTATAATCATTTTGGCAACACTGCCATGTATGGCCTCTTGGAAATTAAACTGAAATATTATTATCCATACGTGTGCCAATCTTGAAATAGCTCCCATTCATACCTTCCAAGATATCCAACATGGAGCTCAAATTTCAATTGTGATTTTTCAGCAGTTGGTAGCACTGACATTATTTTCAAATATGGCCGTGAGATATTCAGGTATAGATCTTTACTCCTACCAAATTTTGTTTCGATTGCTGCAGCCGTTTAGGAGTTGATAGGGGGGGGGGGGCACACACACACTCACACAGCCAGCCAGCCAGACAGACAGACAGACAGACACACATTTGCCCGATCTCGTAAGTCTACTTTTTCCTCATTTTTGCAAAATGTGAAAAGTAGGCTAAAAATGTTGTTTCCCTCGGGGCTTGAAGGATTCAAAAGTCCTAGCGATCATCGGACAGACATTACATAATTCGTAAACGGACAGATGTAACATGCTTGTTTGTTGTTGTAATTCGTTTTAGAGGCTTGGGGGATCTAGATCATCATTCCTGTGTATGTGTGTAGAGTATGTGTTCAATTTGTCTGATATCCCTTATTTCTATGGTGGTTTATGTAAGTGTAGTTAGTCTATTATTAGGGTCGGAAAAGGGGTATGTGCCCCAGGGTTTGAAATAAGGCAGTATCACGATATTTACCTGCAGGGAGTGTGGAAAACCTTGAGGACAAAAGCCACACTCAGAATAGCCACTGTCAGAGCCAGTATTCGAACCTCCAATCTGTGGTGTTGCTGCAACTCCCCATTACGATTGTGGTGAGTGGGCCCAAACCCGGTCGAAGTTGTCGGTTTTTTAAGAGCGTTAAAATCCTTCAGTATGCCTTCCTTCGTAGGGGAAATAAAGCCAGCAGTCCCATGTCGTAGATTTATGGCATGTAAAAGAACCTTCCATTATTTAACTTGTGTGAAGCAAAATTTGCAGGTTAGATTTCGTTGAAACGCTCTATCAAAGTTCCAACGTTCACCACTAGGTATGTGTGACATCTGGAAGCGAACGATGGAACTACATGTCCTCGGACACTCCCGGCACTAGAAGCCAAACGATAAATAAATAAATTATAAGCAATGCCACGGAATAGATGAAACACGAGGAGCTCAACCATTTTGTTACTTCCGATAACCTAGATGTTAGGCCCCTTAAAACAAAAACAACAACATTTTGTTTCACCGCTGCTGTGTGCGGTTCAAATCCAGTCTTGAAACAAGTAGTTCCGTGAAGAACTATACAGCCTATTTTCATATATCCTACTCATGTTAATTGCCTCTATCAACATACAAAATTTAAGTTTGAAGGTTGTGATAGATTAGTAGATATTGTGAACCGTCTAAATATTTCAGATGGTCGCCAGGTTGGATTTTATGTACTGTTACATGAAGATTATTGTGTACATGTGGTTTTCAAACTTCAATCGCATGATTAGAACACAAGAAGTAAAAACGAGATTTAAAAATTTCACACAGCTGCCATCTTGTGGTTATGGAAACAATTGAAATAAAATAGATGCCAGTGGATTAACATTTGTATAAGCATGTAACGAGAAACGTTTCACTGCACTCGGATGGTTAAATCGCGAGAAACGTCCATTTAAATATTTATACATCGCGTCGCCGCCATGTTTGATTTGTGCTCACCAGGTTACTGAAAGTTCTATAGGTGTACGTATGTTCATAGCTTCTATGAACATACAAAATTTCAGCTTGATTGCTGTAAAAGATTCGTAGATATTGAGAACCGTCTAAATATTTCCGATGCTCGCCATTTTGGATTGTTATATGTATAGGTCATAGAGTTATGAACCATTAAAGGAAAATTATTGCGTAGGTTCATTACTCAAACTTTCACTTCGATCGCATGATTACGACTCAAGAAATAAAAACTTAATTTTAAAATTTCGCACAGCCGCCATCTTGAGGTTATGTAAACAATTGGACTAAATTAGACGCCAGTGAATTACAATATGCATAATTATTTACTGTACCACATTTCACTGCGCTCAGAGAGTTAATCACAAGAAAAGTCTATTAAAATGTTTCAAATTCGCTTGCCCGCCATGTTCGTTTTTTACTTTGCAGGTTTATGAAAGTTACATAGATAAACTTGTACCAGAGCCTTTTATTAGCGTACAAAATTTCAGCGTAATATCTGTAATAGTTTCGGAGATATGGAATGCGAGTGAAATATTTCGCACAGCCGCCATTTTGAGGTTATGTAAACAATTGAACTAAATTAGACGCCAGTGCATTACAATGTGTATAAACATCTGCTGTACCAAGTTTCATTACGTTTGGATAGTTAAATCACGACAAATGTCTTTTTAAAAGTCTCAACTTCGCTTGGCCGCCATGTTGGTTTTGTAGTTATCAGGTTTTTGAAAGTCTCATAGGCGAACTTCTAGTAGTGCCCTTTATCATCGTACACAATTTCAGGGTGATATCGGTAATAGTTTCGGAGATACTGAATGCTGGTGAGAAATTTCGCACAGCCGCCATGTTGGACTGGAGAGACAAAATGAAATTTTAAGGGCACGGTCGAGGTCACCCAGAATGGTACTTTGAACTTATCTAGTTTCATTGAAATCACTCCACCCGTTTAGAAGTTATTAGGGACACACACACACATCACACACACACGCACACACAGACACACGGACAAAAGGTGATCTCATAAGCCTATTTTTTCAAAAATGAAAATAGGCTAAAAATCTGAGTGTCGCACTTACTATTTTTCTAATACTTACACCCGTTAGGAAGCTCCATTGTTTTGCTGGCATAACTCCTTCTGATACCAGGAGTGACAAAACCAAGGAGTGATAAGGAGACGCCCTGTCAGCACGCTGAAGCATTGACCACGCCTCCGTAAAGTCTGTAGCTGCTCGTAACTCTGTCTTCAATAGCAAATAATATGGTGGGCTTGGGTCTTTGTGATGCTTAGTTTACTGTTATGGTCATTAAAATCATTCGTTTCCTTGCACAATAGACTGATTCAACAATACCATGAGGGTTGATGTTGTAACTTTCAGTCGGCCAACACAAAATAATTCCAGTTACTGGAATATGTGAAACAAGTAGTTCCGTGAAGAATAGATTCGTAGATATCGAGAACCGACTAAATATTTCGGATGGTCGCCATGTTGGATTTTATATATGTAGGTCCTACAATTATGTACTGTTACATGAAGATTATTGTGTACGTGTAGCATTCAAATTTCAATCGCATGATTAGGACACATGAAGTAACAAGGAGATTTTAAAATTTCGCACAGCTGCCATCTTGTGGTTATGGAAACCATTGAAATAAAGTAGATGCCAGTGGATTAACATTCGTATAAGGATTTACTGTACCACGTTTCACTGCACTAGGATGGTCAAATTGCGAGAATCGTCCATGTGAATATTTATGCTTCGCGTCGCTGCCATGTTGGATTTGTGATCACCAGGTTATTTAAAGTCCTATAGGTGAACTTATATTCGTAGCCCCTATGAACATAGAGAAATTCAGTTTGATTGCTATAATAGATTCGTAGATATTCAGAGCCGTCTAAATATTTCGGATGGTGGCCATGCAGGATTGTTAAATGTATAGGCCATAGAGTCATGTACCATTAAAGGAAAATTATTGCGTAGGTTCATTATTCAATCTTTCACTTCGATCGCATGATTACGACACAAGAAATAAAAACTTAATTTAAAAATTTGCACAGCCGCCATTTTGAGGTTATGTAAACAATTGAACAAAATTGGATACCAGGGCATTACAATGTGTATAAACATTTCCTGTACCAGATTTCATTGCGTTTGGAACATTAAATCGCGAGAAGGGTCTATTAAAATTTTTAATTCGCTTGGCCGCCATGTTCGTTTTGCAGTTAACCGGCATTTGAAAGTCTTACCGATGAACTTCCAGTAGTGCCCTTTACCTCCGTACAAAACTTCAGAGTGATACCGCTAATAGTTTCAGAGACATAGAATGCCGGTGAAATATTTCGCACATCCGCCATCTTGTGGTTATGTAAACAATTGAACGAAGTTTGATGTCGGTGCATTACAATGTGTATTGTTTTAGATCCCTTAGTTGGGGGTAGTTAGATCTAAAACGGATGTGTTATTGTGTTAATTTATAAAGTGATGCCTAGGAGGGGGTAGCTTCCCGTAGCTGGGTAAGCCGACCAGTGTAGAGTGTTGTTTAGTGTTAGGATGCTAGGGGATGCTCTTATAAAGACGCAGGTGTATTTCAGGGGATGAAACTTTGTGTACAGGTGAACGTACTAGCCTCTCAGCTGGTTGGAGAGACTTATGTAACCGACGTGCGTGCGTCAGCGATGTTGCGGCTCGTTGCTCTATGCAGTCGGGCCGCTGCAGGAAGTACAATGAAGCTTGCGCTGGCAACTATTTGGCTACTGTATGTCACGGCTAATCGTGACGGGAATCAGGAAGGGCGTTGGGACGTAAAGAGGCGTGTAAATAGTAAGACAAGTGTAGTGTACTGACCAAGTATTTATTGGTCAGTGATGTTTGAAATAGTATGTCCCTTTTAGGGAAATGTAATAAGTGTTACAAGTTTGAGTGTACAATTTGTGGGTAAAGGTTACAAAATATAGGATCTCTGAACACTGCTGACTCACCTGATGATAACGGCTAGGGCCTCCGGCTGCTACACTGTATGACTGGTAATTGAGAGAGGCCTGTCCCCATTAAGGTCCTTCTTATATGCTTTAGTGCTGCTTCGTCGGCATTCCAGTGGCATAGCTGCCCCAGTTAGTTATAGTATAGGTGTTATGTGTGTGATGCAAGTATTTGGCAAGCCTTCCGAGCTGGCCGGCTTGCCCTTGCTGTATGAAAGATACTGTTCTGGACTTACGAGATTTGCCAGTTAGGGGTGGTTTAAATAGATGATGGGGGATGGTTTCCAGGGGGTGCAGCCCCCTGGGGGCTTGTACAGTATTAACATATACTGTACCACGTTTTATTGCGTTTGGTTTGTTAAATCGCGAGAAACGTCTATTTAAAAGTCGCACATTCTTGTGGCCGCCATGTTGGTTTTGTAGTTACCATATTTTCAATAGTCACATAGGTGAACTTCTAGTAGTTCCCTTTATCACCATAAAAATTCCAGGGTGATATCGGGAATAGTTTCGGAGATATTGAATGCTGGTTAAATATTTCGCACAGCCGCCATGTTGGATTGGTGAGACATAACAAAATTTGAAGGGTGCGGTCGGGGTAGACCGGAGTAGTGCTATGAACTTACCGAGTTTCATTGAAATAGCTCCAGCCGTATAGAAGTTATTGGGGGGACACACACACACCTCACACACACACACACACACACACACACACATGCGCGCGCACACACAGACACACAGGCAAAAGGTGATCTCATAAACCTATTTTTTCAAAATTGAAAATAGGCTAAAAGTAACCAGAAATAAATTACATGTGACTAAGGTATACAGCAGTCCCTTCTAATATCGTTTGCTGCAACCCAACTAACGCGTGTGGCAGGAAGGTCGGTATTTCTCTGCCTGTATGCATTAATGCACTGCAAGCATATCCCGCAAATGATACTGAACACTATTATTTTCCCCTCGTATTGGTCTGTAGACACATCGAGGGGAAAATAACAGGGTTCAGTATCGTTTGCAGGATATGCTTGCAGTGCATTAGTACCATACGGGATGCAAGCAGATATTATCGACCTTCCTGCCAAGACGCGTTAGTTCGGTTGCAGAAAACGATATTGGAAGGGGCTACTGTATCACCCGGTATTGTAATGGACTATTGGAAAAGGAGAAAGCTAAGGGATGACATGTTTTGCTGGTCAAGCGAACATCATCAGATTCAAATTTACAAGACAAAATTGTTCTACAAAACACTACCAAACCTACAGTGACACCCACAGATAGTCTCTGCTCCCCCAAATCAAAATAATCTGTTAGAAACTTAGTATGGTAATTACAGTATTACTATAGTACGTTATGCAACGAGCCTATACTGGCAATAGGCCTACTTAAGACACGAGTATGTTTATAAAACGAGCGTAAGCGAGCTTTATAATTTCCATACGAGTGTCTTAATTACCATTATAGGCGAGTTGCATGCGATTTTTTACGTTCGACGATAATTATAACTTTATTGTATGTTTTAACATAAATATTCATAAATATCTGTGGGATTCAGTTAGTGAACAGGGCACGCTGGCTTTGCTGACTGAACAGAGCGCATGCATGGGCCAAGGCACTCCAAAAGCAGAGACCATTCACTTTGCTTGCCAACACAGAAATAAGTTGGATTTTGAGCGCATGTGCGAATTCATCCTTACCTAATTGGTCAAACAACTGTTTCTTGAGCTCTGACTGGTGGGATAAAGTGTTTCATAATGAAAAATAGTGTTATAATGAGCCTCATTATGATACAGTTTTCTGACATATAATATTTACATTTCGACATCGTCGAACATAAATAAATATTAAGGTATTAAGCACCCGAAGAAATAACTATTAATTTTAATGTTGTAAAACATAGAAATTACGATTGTATCAAAGAAATCAGTCTTCTTCCCTCAACTAAACTATGAAGGTGTAGCTACTATTTCTGTGATTCTCTAGACTAGAGCAATAAGCCCTAAACTACACCTCTGTCTGAAGAGTTCGGTGAATGGGCTATATTACGAACGGATTGTTGGCTTACCAGAAACAGCCATAACTGTCCTTTGAGGTAATCCCCGTGGATAGTTATGCACTTCTGAGAACGGCTGAACAAGTCCTGGAAACTCCAGGCATATTCTTCTTTAGGAATAGCCTTCAGTCTAGATCGACAAAACTCTAAATTGAAAGCAAGAGAGAAGCGTGAATTTATGCAACCTGCCGTGCACGCCTGACAGACGGGCGGCAGTGAGAAGGGTGAATTTATGCAATCTAACGTGCACATCTCTTCGACGGGTGGCAGTGAGAAGGGTGAATGTCCCATGAAATGGAACCATCGTGACCATCGTCACGGGTGACGAGACCTGGTGCCTGAGGTACGACCTCGAAGGCAAGCGTAAAAGTATGGAGTATCGGGGTCCAGGGTCACCGAAAAGCTCTGAAGGGCCAGAGGTTGTCGCACATTTCGGTCATCCAACGTAATGTGACGACCCAACTGAAGGCTATCCCTTAGGAAGACTATGCCAGGACTTGTACAGTCGTTCTAAGAAGTGCATAACCATCCACGGGGATTACTTCGAAGGATAGTAACGGCTGTTTCATGTAAGCCAACAATCCGTTCGTAATATTGTTTTAGATCCCTTATTTAGGGGTGGTAGGACCTAAAACGGAAGAGTTACTGTATTGATTTTGAATGGAGTGTCTAAAAGGGGGTAGCTGCCTTTGGAGGGGCAAGCTGACCAGTGTGGAGTGTTGTTTAGCGTTAGGAACTAGGGGGCGCTCCTATAAAGACTGTAAATGTGGTTTAAGGGATGTAGCCTTAGCACGCGGGTCGATGTACTAGTCGCCCAGCCGGCTACTTATTATATAATCACCTTGCTAGTGTCAGCGGTTCGGCACGCGCTTCACTTGAGCACGCGAGCCGCTGTGAGGAATACAATGACGTCTGAGTTGGCGTTATTACTACGGTGTGTCACGTCTGACTGTGACGGGAGTAAGGAAGGACGTTGGGACGTGAAGAAGAGTGTAGATCAGTAATGCAAGTGTAAGAGACTGACCAAGTGTTTATTGGTCAGCAATGAGTAACTGTTAGTCCCTTTTAAGGGATCTTGTGATGTTATAATGTGAGTACAAACTGTGGGTGTTAGGTTACAAAAGTAGGATTCTGAACACTGACTGACTGACTCACCTCGGTTGACACTGTCGTTAGCCTCCGGCTGTCTCGTCGAAGCACTGATGATGGAGAGATCCTCGTGACCCACTTAAGGCACCTTTTATACCTTTAGCCTCTGTTCTGTCAGCGCGTTGTGGCATAGTTGAACCAGTTTGTAGTATGTCGCTGTGTGTCATAATTACGCAAGGGTTGAGCTGCTTTATGGAGTAGCCAGCTGCCCTTATAGTATTGATGGATATTGGGTAGGCTTTTAAAGGGTTGCCTTTTATGAGATTTAGACAGATGATGGGGGGGATGATCTCTAAGGGGTGCATACCCCTTGGGTATTGTACAAGCCTCTTCCTCCATTTGGTCGCGTCCTCGCGACCGGGAAGGGCACTTGGGGTTGGGATGTTGTCGTAGTAGTTTTTGAATCCCCCTCGTCTCTTCTGGTGGTGGCGTCGTAAGCGTCGTCGTATGGAACGGGTGTCGTCGTGCAGAAGTGTAGGTGTGCGGTCAGCCCGTGTTCAGAGGGGAGGGTTATGGGGTGTACATAGATATATATGTATATAAATTTTACATTGCATGGTGAAATGTGCATTAACATTGTTGAATAAAGAAAATAATTGCTATTGAGGCACAATCGCCATTGCCGTTGTCGGCATAAAAAAGAAAAAAAACATGGTTATACATGGTTACATAGTTGTGCAGGGAGGAAAAACCCAGGGCCGAACGGATGATTGCGTCGTCCGCCCTATCTTGGGGAAAAAGTGCTCCCTGCAATAAAGAAGATAGGAGAGAATAGAAAAAAAATGGGTGTTCCAGGGTATAATTTAAAGGAAATATTTAAAATGTATTTATTGGTGTGGGATAAAACGGAACACCCTGACAAATGGGGAAGTTAGAAGAGAGAAAAATGAAAGAAAACAATTCACAGACATTGGTTACGTGTTACCTTAGCAAACGAAACAAAACAAAACAAAAATATAGACATCGTGTACACGTGAACTTGATAAACAGACAAAAATATATATAGTGTTTAATGTATTATGTTGCGATGCTGACATTTAGGAATTTCCATTGGAATAATTGCCCGTGGGCGCATGAATATGTATGTAGTTTACTCTTTAAAATTATGAACTACAATGACCTTATGTCTACTTAAGCGCGCTAAACCCTTATAATTCTAGTTTTTGTTTGGATCCTCGCGTGCACGCTACCTGTTTGTACGTACGCTTGCCGTATCACGGCTGATCCTATACGGCCACCTCTTGGCACGGTTGAGTGGTCGTACCGCTTGCAGTGTATTCTTAATACCTAGTCTGTGAAGCATCCTCTGTGGGTGAATGCTTGCACACTTGGCCATGAGGGTCGCCGCCACATGCCGGTTGCGCCCTCATCGCCGTAAGCTGCGTCGCATTTTGACGCTTCAAGTGTTTTTGTTTTATGCAGATCTGCCAGCAAGCCTGATGCCCCACAGGCATCATTCCCGCTGTGCAGATTATTGACGTGTAGCTGTAAAAAAAAAAAAGTAGTGAGTGTGTAAGTGAGAATGAATGTTAAATGGAGGTTAGTATGCACAGGTATAATACTACAATAAGGGGGCATTAAATAGCATGTTGCTGCTATCTGGCAGCAAAATCATAATTACACGTGTCATATTCTAGGTGACAATGCCTGCAAAAAAAAAAATGGAGAGGTTAACAAAACATTGAAATTCCCTATTCCATATGCCGCTTCCTGTGGCAGCGTTGCCACAGTCTGAAGCCCCTTTTTACCTGTGAAAAGAATGGCATGGTTATTATTACTCGATATATGGCCGGGCTTACCCTATATGGTGCCGTGACGTCATTTCCTAATGTGTTGTAGTATTGGGCTTACCCTGGCAACGAATTTGGGCCGCCAGGCGCCGAAATTTTACCCCAATATATGTATTAAAAAAAATTGTCCTAAATGTAAGACTATGCTACATTATAATAACTTATCATGAGTTATCGGACTTACCCTGATGACGGATTTGTGGGTCATCAGGCGCCGAACGGCGTTCTCTTATACTACTTATTCTACTTGTGGTATATATAAAAAAAAAAACTACATCTAAGCCGAGAGGGTTGCCTTAATCTATTGCCGAAAGATGCTGTGCTGAATTGCAACAGTGTTCATTAAATTTGCTTAATCCTAGGTTGCGTGTCAAATGCAACCGTCTATAACTAAATTTGGCCTAGGACGATCGCCTGGGGCAATTTGCTTCCCCAGAACACCACCCGCACGAGCCCTGGAAACACCGGTTGTCTCCAGGTTCGCTGGATTCCGTCCCCTTAAGTCTAGTGTCGACGTCTATTACTAGGATTAATCTATCCGCGGGCGGCTTACGGTGCCACTAAGCTAACCGTTCCGCCCGCTGTAACTTCCTTGTCGTGCTCGTTTTGCCGTTCCGATTAGTCGTAGGTGAGCCGCCCACTTGGCTCCTGTGAGGGGCGCGCAATGCCCCATCTCTTAATGCCCTCTGACTGCCCGATGCGTCGTCATTTATGTGGGCATTGGACAGTGTGGTCCAATGGCATAATATCCTCCGGGAAGAAAGCGTCCGGGGAGTCCTCTTCGCCTGTGTCGGCCGCAATATTTGTATTCATGTGTCCTCCGGGAAGTGAGCGTCCGGGGAGTCCTCTTCGCCTTAATCGGCATTGCTGGGTTGGCCCACTGAACCCTTTTGAGTGCCCGCTATGCTACTCATTTAAGAACTCTGGCGACCCGTTGTCGTCCATTTACGTGGGCGCAGGACCGAATGAGCGCGTACATTCCATATATATATATTCATATTTCATTCTGCATTATTGATTACCGTCGTGGTCTTCACCTTCACCTCGCGGGGTAAGGACTTGTCGGATCTAGGATTGGTCCTGCTGAACCCTTGGATCCTGCTTCACTCCTGACGAATAGGAGTCTGACTCCCCGCCATGGAAGTCCTACTTACGTAAATTTAACTAACAGTCTAGTCCTAATATGGTCGTCTCTAGGGATAGCTCCCGAGGCCGGCGCGGAGTGAGCTATTTCTCCCGCCATTCTCAGAAAGTCTCCCTGCAGGTCTTGGCTTCGACGACCGTGGCTCAAAGTGGGTTTAGCATCCCTTCCTCCCAGGGGCGGTTTATGCGCACCTAGGATTCCAGAGCTTGCCCGACCAGGCCGCGAATGCTTTGACCTTACGTGGTTCGTCTATTTGGTCTAGTCGTCAGTAATTTGATGAGCCAACTGGGGTAAGGGTCCACATCGCCTTCCCCAGCTCTGCTCCTAGTGTTGTGCTTTTGACCTTTGGCTAACGCCGGTATCATCAGCCAGGGTGTTTCAGATTCCCTTTTTTTTTTTTTTTTTTTTTTTTAAATATAGGTGTAACCTGTGTAAAAAGTGTCAAATGTAAAATACTTCCGGTGTGGTGGGCTGGTAAAACCTCTACATACGTAGACTACTTTAGGCTACCTGTGCTATATCAGCTTCTCCAGCGATAATGCTCTTTTTTAACCTTGATGGAGGTGTTAGTAGGGTCTGTGGCGTCAGGTACCCTGTTATTGTGATCTGGGGGTAGTTATCTGTAGAGTGGGTTAAAGCAGGGTAGGAGGAGGTTGCGCACTTCCGAATTCCGCGTTAGTGGCGGCCTGGAACCGGTTTTTGTGCTGGGATGCTCCTACAGTGAGTGGAACGGGGCAGGTAATTCCCGGGGTTGCAAAAAATAAAATAAAAATCCATGCCGGTCTGATATCAATATCCCCTGGTGAATGGATGGGATATACATGCATGCGTCTGGATATGAGGCGTTTGCACTCATGTATGGATAGGTGTAGGTTGAGGCATAATACTAATATATTTCCCTCTCATGCGGGATGATTTAAATTAAAAAAAAATGGTTAGTATTTATTACTTATGGCCTCATCTCTCATATGGAGATGTGCATTACGCTTAGTTGGTGTTTGCCGATGCACCCCTCTCATTCAGGTGATAGCGGTGGGGCTCAAGGCGTAGCATGCCCTTTCTGTAAACACATGAAGTTTACCAACCCTTATGTATACTTTGTAGTGTAGTGTAGCTGTTTTGGTCGTGTTCCTGTGTCTGCGTTGTTTATGTTTGGACGTGAAAAGGTTATGGGAAGGGAGTAGAGTGGGACGCTGTTAGCATGTTCTCTTGTCATCCTCCCTTGGTCCATGTTGGTTTTCTATCCGCGCTTTGGGATAGCGAAGCTTCACGACCTACTCTGGTCCGTTATAGGGCTAAGTCCTAGTCGCCTGGAATGATTTGTTTCGGGACTAGGGTCGCAAAAAGAAGTTGTTAAGGGGAGGTCCCGTTTCCTCAAAGTCCCTATGTTCGCCCCTGATTGGTGAGTGCGTTTGTGTGTGTGTGTGTGACTACGCTCCGCTACACCACGCGGACGCCTGGTCTGCTGTAGGGCTAAGTCCTACTGTGTATATTGTGTATGGGTAGGAAGCGCCCGTGGCCTGCCAACGTCTTTACGAACGTGCTACTCTGGGCCTGCGACAAGTTTTGGTCTGTGACGTCTGCTTGTTGATAAATGCTTTCGCAGTGTTGAAAAATGTATAGTGTTATGATTGTTCTGCATTTGTTTATTCATGGTCACTGCCACTACACAATCGCGTTTTGTCATCGACAGTGTTGCAAAGTGGCTAAGTCTGCAAGTCATCAGTTTGTGTGTGTAACTTCAGGCCGGGATTTTATGTAGGTTAACCACTGTTGCGTGTTTTTCTGCACGTATGCCAGTGTGGTCATTGTGTTAAATTCCTGGCGGCCCGATGTGGTAATCCGCCCTGCTACTATTGCCGTTGTGTGGCCATTATTCCGTAAGACCGTTGTCTTACGAAATTTATATGTCTCTGTCTGGAAAGTCCATTTTCCCTGTCAAGTGTATTTCTGGAATTTTATGCCTGTCATTTGGCCGCAGGAATGTAGTATTATCTGTCTAAGCCGTTATATGGGCCAATTTTGGTGTGATTGGAAGGCCGTCTGCTTGTTTTTCCCTGGCGTGCAATTTTCTCTGGGGTTCGAACCCGTGTTCTATGTAATTCTCTGTGTTATATGTCTGCGTTGTTCATGTTCTGCGGGCATTCTGTCTGTATTTTGTTTGTGTTTCTCGTACCGAAAATACCGTTGTTTAGTTAGTTTTCGGTACGAGGTTTTTGTGTGTGGACATGGGTTCGAAGCCGGTTGTCTGTAAAGATTTGGTGGCCATTTCTGTGCCGCCTACACTATGGCAAATGGGCTGTGTGTTTTTCTATGCGCAACCCCTAGTATACCTTCCTGCGAGGAGTTTGCTTATTTTTGCCCTCTCCTCGTAGTGTAAATTTTGAAGATATAGGGTTCTTGGGTTGGCTATGAATGATTCCGTGCAGTGTGCTTTGGGAACTGTCGTCTGTAAGGCTCGCAGTTTATCACTGAGGTCTGCTTTACTGCTGAGTATGGTGGTGTCGGGTTGCAATGTCTTGCGCGCTCGCTTGTTTACTTGTTTCGATAACGCTGTGTATCCGAACATGTGTTCTTAATCAGCCTGCTTTCTGTTAGTGCTCTTCGCATTATAAAAAGGCAAGAGGGGAATTTTGTGGTTTAACGTGACCATTTCTGGAGATCATGTGCCACGGGATTTCCGTTTTACTTGGAATCCAAACCACAGGCCATGGCATTTCACTTCGGAAATCTCATATGCATTGGCCGTCTGTAAAAGAACCTTCCATTGACTACACTTGTGTCCCCGAGTGTTGTGTTATGTATACCTATGTATAAAATATATATATAGTTTATTTGGCCATTTTTCTTTCTTGGGCTAAATGTGTGAAACAAAAAAAAAATTATTTATGCCCCGCTCTGAATTAAGAGAGCACATTGAAAGAAAATAATAGTAGGTGGCGTTAGTCTCTAAAAATTATGTCGTGAGCACTATGTTTTTGAAAAAAAATGGTGATTGGGACCTGAGTGTAGTATTTACCATTTTGGTAACGTGAGTACTACCGTAATCTGGTTACGTCTCAGGGGAATCTACCGACACTGTCTAGTACACCTTAGGAAGGCCATTGCCAGACGTAACTGATACCCTTGTATCCACGTCACGAGCAAAGCCAGTGCACTGTGGGAGTCAAACCTGCCTATCAAAGTAATTGTAACTCACCAAAATGACAGTGTCTCATCCCGGTGTGCAATTGGGCTTTTTAGTTGGTTAAAGCACACCTCCCAAAATTTTTTTTTTGAAACTAGTTTGAGATTCTTAATTCTTGCCATGCTTACGGTTTTCGCCCGCAACAAGAGAATCTGTCAAACTGTGGAACCATAACGTAGAACGTCTAGTCATTTCTACTTAGAAAGCTTCCCTTAAGCTCTATGCTGTGATTTTATGCCTAAGTTGTGTTCAAAATATCTCTTTCCGGCCTTAAGCCTGATGGGCTTTCACTTGGCTTAGTGATGGCCTAATAGAAAGATGCCATGGTTCCCAAAAAAAAAACACAGAAGGATTTAAAATTACTCACTTCTAATTTGGCCATGTTGCCCTGTATATACATAAAATACGAGAAAGAAAAAAAAATGCGCAGTTTATGTTTACTATGTAATTGTCGGTCTATTTTCTGATATCTCCCGCGTGAAAGAACTTGTGTGGCCATTTATGATGGGGGAAGTGATGTTATTTTATTTCTTTGGCCTTGGTGGAAGTCGTTATCGTCTTTCGAGCTTCAGTGCTCAGAAAGGTGAAGGGTTTTGCCCTGTTACGATATTATAGGCCTCTGAAATCCATTGAGGTGTTTCTTTGCTGTTTTCCGGCGGAATTTCTAGCAAAGTAAGCCTTGCCCTACTTCCACCGTAGCGCGTGTTTCTAGGTCTAAGTGTACCTGTATTTAAGGGCGTTATTGCGCTTGGCGCTATCTTAGCAGATTTTGCGGGAGTGTATGTATGTTTGACTGCGAGGTTTTGTGGGGTGGGTAATAATACCTTTCCTAATCCCCGTGTATTGTATGGTAATGCCTGTTTAATCTGTATGTGCGTGTACCGTGCATCCTGAGGGACTAATGCCGGTGTTCGCCTCCGTTCTGGCAAATTTGCCCTTTGAACTGGCGGTGAGGGCCGCTTAAGTGCCTGTTTTTGTCCTGCCAATGTGGTGTCGTGTAGCCTGTCCGCTTTCTGGCCCGTGGCCACGGCAGACTCCTGCCACTGTGTTAGCCTATCTGTGTGAGTGTATGTAGGCTTTATATGTGGTAGGTCAGGCTCTACGTCGTCAGCCCATGACGAGGTTACCTCCTGTTGTCCCTCTGTCGTATTATGTGTGATTGAAGGTCCTGGCTTCAACTCCCTCTCGTTCATCCGGTCCGAGGGGATTGTTCTAGGCTCTTCCCCTCGGCTTGGCAAAATTGCCTTCCGATCCGGAGCTGGAGGACGTGTGTCTGTGTAGGATGTATTCTTTAGTATGTTGGAGCCTAACCTGGCCGTCTCCTGGACTGTGGCCACGGCGAACTCCTGCCACTGCGTGGCAGTACTTGTCGAGAGGGACATCCTCGCAAATTGTCGAGTTAGCGTATCTACGCTTATGTCCTCTCTCGGCTGGGCTGGTGGCCCTACCATGAACTCAAAAATGGCCTTGTTGGTTTGGAGTTCACGGTATTCGTCCCAAATTTGGGTGTACTGCCTATTGAGGCATATGGCCTGTTTGCAAGTGCTTATGTGCGCATCTTAATCGCGCTGTCCTACCCTCTGACGGAGTGTATGGCTGTTTGCCCTGTATTGTCCCGATTTTCTGTTTTGAGTGTCCGTATTTGTGTTTGCCTGATCTGTATGTGCCTTTGGCATCTAGCCAATAATGCTATTAATATTGGCATACCCCTATTACCTTCATGGCTTGCAATCTCTTCATGAGGTGCCATTCTGCCTGAAGTGTATGGGCCTAAAGTAACAATAGAGAGAAAAAAAAATCTGTGCGTGTTTGCCAGTGTATTCCTATATCTCTCTGGTTCTGTATGGGGCTAGGGGGTTGGTTTATCAAGCCTTTCCCTTGTGTAGCTAGTTTAGAGCACCAAAAAAAAATATATTGCTTTCTGTATGGGGGAAAAAATTTTTCACTATCTGCTTGGCTTTTTGCGGTTCAGAGGGGGTCGTTTTGACTACGAGGGCTCGTTGGTTGAGTCCTGTTACTGCGCGTAGTACCCCGCCTCCACCATCTGTTTTAGATCCCTTATTTAGGGGTGGTAGGACCTAAAACGGAAGAGTTACTGTATTGATTTTGAATGGAGTGTCTAAAAGGGGGTAGCTGCCTTTGGAGGGGCAAGCTGACCAGTGTGGAGTGTTGTTTAGCGTTAGGAACTAGGGGGCGCTCCTATAAAGACTGTAAATGTGGTTTAAGGGATGTAGCCTTAGCACGCGGGTCGATGTACTAGTCGCCCAGCCGGCTACTTATTATATAATCACCTTGCTAGTGTCAGCGGTTCGGCACGCGCTTCACTTGAGCACGCGAGCCGCTGTGAGGAATACAATGACGTCTGAGTTGGCGTTATTACTACGGTGTGTCACGTCTGACTGTGACGGGAGTAAGGAAGGACGTTGGGACGTGAAGAAGAGTGTAGATCAGTAATGCAAGTGTAAGAGACTGACCAAGTGTTTATTGGTCAGCAATGAGTAACTGTTAGTCCCTTTTAAGGGATCTTGTGATGTTATAATGTGAGTACAAACTGTGGGTGTTAGGTTACAAAAGTAGGATTCTGAACACTGACTGACTGACTCACCTCGGTTGACACTGTCGTTAGCCTCCGGCTGTCTCGTCGAAGCACTGATGATGGAGAGATCCTCGTGACCCACTTAAGGCACCTTTTATACCTTTAGCCTCTGTTCTGTCAGCGCGTTGTGGCATAGTTGAACCAGTTTGTAGTATGTCGCTGTGTGTCATAATTACGCAAGGGTTGAGCTGCTTTATGGAGTAGCCAGCTGCCCTTATAGTATTGATGGATATTGGGTAGGCTTTTAAAGGGTTGCCTTTTATGAGATTTAGACAGATGATGGGGGGGATGATCTCTAAGGGGTGCATACCCCTTGGGTATTGTACAATATTGACCCATTCACCGAACCTTTCAGACAGAGGTTATTAACTTAAAGAATTGTCAACTATTATGCGGAAATGACCAAAAGGTTCTCCATTGTAACGATAGTAGAAAAAAAATCTATACGAGCCTTACAGTAGGCGCATATGATGTGTAACATGTGACATGTTATCCTACTATGTGTGTCCCGGGAGCGCAAATCCCTTGTTAACAGTGAACTCTGTTGTTCATTGAAATAACTACTTGTAAAACTCCAGTGCCAAATCCTGAAGGTAATATATCATAATTGTTATATGCTAAGACGTTGTATCTTAATCGATTGATAACATATCGTACATTTCGCAATGGAAAATTAAAAGTGAATATTGTAATATTATAGTGCAGAAGTGGCTTTAAAAAGCTGAGTCGTGTCGGTAGCAGAGAAGATGGCAGCTGATCTACCGTTCTGAACTATATTTCACTAATTTGAATATGTTGCATGCAATATAGCCTTCAGATATAAAAATAATAGGAACTTTGTTTGAAATAAACTTTGTTTGAAATAAACTTTGTTTGAAAGATACTCCAGTGAAGAAATCGTTTAGTCAAAGTCATTATTGGCTAAGACGTTGTATCTTAATCGATTGATAACATTCACTTTGGGAGGACATAATTAGGTCTGTGGTTACAGCGTTGGTCTCTCAACCGGCGGGCTGGGCTTCTAATCCCAACAGAGTTGTATTCTTTCGTTTAATGTTTTTATATTTATTGTTTTTTGGGTACTGGTGTGTTATACAATTTAGCGTTATATTGTGCATTTTGCAATGTAAAATATATATTTAATTAAAACAAAGTTCTCCAATGGATCTGCAGTAGTGACATCTAGCTTCAACTAGTTGAACTATGGTATGCGGCCGTGGCGGAAGCAATCCACTGCCTACTTTTGCGAGCAGCGCTCTATACCGGCCAGTTAGTGAACCCATGCCAGCGATGAAAATGGCCTCTTTTTGTCGATACAGTGCACTGCCAAGTATAGACGCGATTAAAAAATTAGGTGTGCAGAAGGTATATTAAATGTGTTTCTCCCAGTGATATGTTTAGACCAACAAAGTTTCAATTATTGTTAGTAGTCGGTGTTAATATACTGAATTCCTACGTTGTTTGGAGTGTTTGTTGATGCGATATAGATTCCACATAGCCACAAGGCCGACAGTACATCGAGTGCTTACATTAAATAAGAATACAGCAAACGTATGAAGATTTAATAAATCGTAATTGTTTTCAGCAAATATGATATAATAAATATTTTCACACCTAAGAACGACAACTGGAAGATGATTTACTGCAGAAATATCTTAAATGGGGTCTCCAAACCTTGAACTAAACTGTATGCGATATACATTCCCCATAGCCACATGGCGTACAGTACTTCGTTGTACCGATCTCCGCCACCACGCGCGCTCATTGTTTCCGTCCCATGCACTTCCGTCCCATCCTTTTCCGTCCCATCCATTTCCGTCCCTTTTCCAAAATCACTCCCACATAACTGTACAGCTACCGAATGCCACAAAAATATCCAGATACCGAGTGGAAAGATTTTACACATCAAAACTATAACTACAACATACGAAGTAGTGTTTGTCTATTATTAGTGTTTTGAAAACCGGATGAGTTAGCCGTGATGGTTACGGCATGACTGCTGGCAGTCGCTCACATCCGGGAGGCGAGGAGGTTCGAATCCCCCGCCGGCAACCTTGAAGATGGTCTTCTGTGGTTTCACATCATCCTTCCAGGCAAATGCCGGGGCTGGTCCCTAACTATAGGCCACAGCCACTACCTTCCAACTCCTCGTCCTTACATCCAAACTTTCCTCCCCATCGGTACTTGTAGCTTACCCATTGGGTGTCCGTCTCGAAGCAGCTACAAAACTGGCGAGCCGAACTTGTCCTCGGACACTCCCGGCACTAAAAGCCATACGCTAAAAAAACGAGTGTTTTGAAAGATCTGATGTTGATGAAAATGAAAATCCACAGCCTGCTTCCAGTCTCCGACCGGGTCAGGAATGGAATGAATGAAGCCCCTATCTAGCGGCGAGGATATGAACCGTGCCGGCTGCCGAGGCCTGACGCACTCCTCTGGGGCAATGATTAAATGAATGACAGATGAAATGAAATGATAGTGGAGAGTGTTGCTGGAATGAAATGTTGACAGGGAAAACCGGAGTACCCGGAGAAAAACCTGTCTGCCTCCGTTCTGTCCAGCACAGATCTCACATGGAGTGACCGGGATTTGAACCACGGACTCAGCGGTGAGAGGCCGACGTGCTGCCGCCTGAGCCACGGAGGCTCCATCTGATGTTGATACTTATCTGAATTGTGTAATGTTTGAGCAGCCTGTAGACATTTTCAGGATTAAATGTTGAACTGTGATAAAGATAAGCCGAGCAGCAATAGTTTCTGCAAAATAACTTAACAACATTTACTGTAAAAACTCGCGAACACTTCTTGGTCTACTTTGCCGACACCATTAAAGGTATCCACAATCTATTCGCCTAAGAATAATAATAGAGCATAAAACGCTCTCCAAAATGTTCATGGGACCACATGCTTACTTAAAAGTCAGCCTTGTTAAAGGTCTTACCTCATGACATACCGACAACGGTGGCCACGCTCGCTAAAGAGCAGCGTTTGTCCATGGGGTCAAGCTCTCTGTCGACTTGGTAGACGCATGAATTCGAGCTCCACTGTCGGCCGTCCTAAAAATGGTTTTCCGAGGTTTCACCATTTTCAACACCAGGCAAATGCTGGGACGGTACCGTCTGACAGCCTTCTGTATTTTCTATCGGGTCGCACCCAACACAATGGGGGAGAAGTTTTCAGTTTTTATCTTTGTCACGTACAGCATGTTATGGTTTGTTTCTCTTGTCTGAAGTTTCCATAACAACTTCATGTGTCCATAAAATTGTTACGAGTCTCGCTCAAACTGAACTCGTAACTCGACCGCCTCGCCATAAACCTTTGGGAGGTTCTTTGTCATTTGACTTGTGACATTAACTCCAGTGGTACCTGGATACCAGTCTTAATACAGGAAAATTTGGCTATACAACTTTGTTGGTAGAGATGAGTGTCGTAGTAACCGATGTACTCTTCCTGGCTGCTGCCTCGGAGGTCCTGGTTTGAATCCTAGCTCTGCCAAAAAAAAAATCTGTTATGAGGGCTAGAACGGGGTCCACTCAGCCTCGTGAGGCAAAGCTGAGTAGGGATGGGTTCGATTTCCACCCCAGTCTTCATGAAAGTGTTTTCCGTGGTTTCACACTTCTACTACAGGCAAATGCCGGGTTTGATTGATTGTTTATTTAAGGATTACATGCTTAGCACTAAAATGTCCCATTGGATGTAGACCAGGTGAATCAGCTGCCCCTAATAATAATGAATTATGCAGCCCAACTAACGTTGTTATCAGGAAGTTCGATATTTATATGCTTGCATTCCGTATGATACTAATGCACTGCAAGCATATCCTGCAAACGATACTGAACACTGTTAGGTATCCCTCAATGAGACTACAGACTATTACGAGGGAAACATAATAAACTGCTCAAAAAATAAAATGAAGCACCACTCTTTTCAACGGGCAACAAATATTGAAAAGTTGACTGCACAAGATCGAAATATCAGTATGACGTTTGTTATGACACCTACCAAGCATATGCTTCAGCACAACTCCCCAACTTGAGTAGTTTCGGGGTAGCGCCCCCCAAAACCAGCCCATTTTCGAAAACCGCAAATTGAAGTTTGCGAAAAACACTGTAGGACTTGTCACAGGTTGCCAAAACAGTCGAACATGAATCAGTATTGCTCTTAAAGGTTCCACAAACATGTTGAAATCGTTACATTTGACGTTTGGGCATTTTCAATCCCCTTCATCGTCCCCTAAACATGGACTACCATTGGGGGCGTCAGAGAAGGTACCGGGTGTGTTTAACCACCTGAAAACCTGCACACCGTCCTGAGTTGCTGATTGCAGTAAGTTCTTAAGGCCTCCGGGAATGTTCCCCCCCCCCCCCCTAACACCATCAACTTGCATGGGACCAAACCACCCTGTCTCGATTCACCCCTAAGGAAGTTTTAAATCGAGATGTTTATCAGTGCTGCTAATGGGGGGGTCTTCCCCTAACGTTTCTAAAAGAGCTGTGCCTGTGTCACCACCCCTTCCCCTGCTACCCCCTTTTGTATGATTTTTCGAATCAGGCCCTTTTTAAGGGCTGAAACGGGGTTTTAATCGCTGAAAGGGCTGTAAAGTTCCTTAGAAGTAGTGGTGACACGAAATCAACCCCTTCCGATCGTTGATTGACATTCCATCCCCCAAACATAAAATGTTTGCACCCTCAACCCTCCCTGTATGGACGCGTAACGCGTAATGGCAGAGTTTTCAGAGCTGGGTGAAAATGAAGCTTATGGCCTGCAATCGAGCCCAAAACAGCAGGTTGGATGGCAATTTATCGGTAAGGTGGGAAACGAGACCAAAATGTTTTCAAACAAGTTAACAGCCTGTAGAAAGTACTCCCATGCTTAGGCAACCCACATCACGTCCGTGCGTGCGGGTTGCCTAAGATGGGCACTGGGTTACACAGGGTGGGAATGGGAGAAACATGACTCTTTGTTATGATTTTTACCCTTTAATAGCGCGTAACGCGTAACTAAGAGTTCACTAAAATGGGATGGTTCCTAACTAACGGCCACGGTCGCCTCCTAGTATTAGTAATGATAATAATAATAATAATATTTAATAATAGAGACACCACAATAACACAGGTTAGCATAAATTCTTAACACACCCAAGTACATGGGGCTAAATGACGAAGCTGTCCAAGTCCTTCAGATAAAGCAACAACAACGTAGTAACTGATACGAATACCAATTGATACATTTCAGTCGGTCAACAGTTATGTTTTCATGCCCTATTATATTAGGAGGGAAATACAACTTCTACATGTGATTAATTGTTAGTATTATTATTATTATTATTATTATTATTATTATTATTATTATTTGCACAGGTTACAGGATGACATGTTTCTTCTGTCAAGTGAACATCATCAGTTCAAGGTCATAGAAAGATTTGGAGCTATTTTTCTGTTTTGCCTTATTAAAATTGTTATTACAACTTTTCAGTCGGTCAACGCGTTATAATCACAATTACTGGGACACGCGAAACAACCTGAATAAAAAACAACATGCGATTAAAAGGGAGAAAAATACAGGATAAAATGTTTTGTAAATGGTAAACTTTAGCCTCATAGATATGTTTCAACTCCATTCAACTCGCGAATTACTCACAAATGTTGATGGTCTTTATTTTTGTTGTTGTTGGTGTTGTTGTTGATGTTGTTGTTGTTGTTGTTGTTTTAAGGGGTGAAACAGCGAGGTCATCTGCCCTCTCGCTAATTGTGTACGATATTTTTATTTTATCTTTATCAATCAAAAGCAAAAACTACAGCTATATGAGCCCTTCACGCTTGTATGCATATCAACCAAATAACAAAGGTGAAATTTTTTCGGGTCAATTTTACCCTCCAGGTTGGTGGCTCCTACGGACTCAGCGAGGGAACTCACCACGACCGCCTTACAAAGCTAGAGATATAACATAAATTAAACAAATCTCCTAACAAAACAAGCCCAGATCAAGAACCGGTAGTGTGTCCATGATCGTAGCCGTGTCTTCAATGGCGAAATGACAGTTCTAAATACAGTTTAGGTTCACGTTCACTTGCTTCAGAAACGTCCTCTTGGTTGTGGATATGTCGAGGTTGCGTCTACTTGCTATGCTATTGTACATTACAATGCAAATTTGAATGTTTTTCGATTTTTGGAATGTTGTTTGTTGTGATATCTCTGGGTCCCTAGGCAGGATATGATGAGTAGCTCCAAGAGCTGTACTGTAATGCTAATGCAAACTTCCCGGAGGCAGTACTATGCAAACCTGAGTCAACAGGCGAACTCACTCGCCTACATCCCACAGCTGTCGCAACAACTCGCTAATAGATACAAACAAGATATATTTGTTTTGAAACTTTACTGCTTTAAAGCTCATCTACAATATGTGTATAAAGGTAAGACATTCAGTGTGTGGGACAGCGCAAATAGCCATGTGCGTTAAGTCTGGTCAACGACCATAAGAGGTAGTTAAAATTGGAATTGAAGGTTAGGAATCCCACGACTGACAGCGACCGTCCTGTTTGTGTTTATTCCAAATTTTCTTGAGGGAAAAGTGGGATGATATGAGCGGTACTGGTTAATTTCATTAATTAATGTGAAAAATCCACAGCCTGCTTCCAGTCTCCAACCGGGTCAGGAATGTAATGAATGAAGCCCCCTTCTAGCGGCGAGGATATGAACTGTGCCGGCTGCCGAGGCCTGACGCACTCCTCTGGGGCAATGATTAAATGAATGACAGAAGAAATGAAATGATAGTGGAGAGTGTTGCTGGAATGAAATGTTGACAGGAAAATCGGAGTACCCGGAGAAAAACCTGTCTGCCTCCACTTTGTCCAGCACAGATCTCACATGGAGTGACCGGGATTTGAACCTCGGACCCAGCGGTGAGAGGCCGGCGTGCTGCCGCCTAAACCACGGAGGCTGCCATTAATTAATGTACCGTATATTAATTTATTTTTATTGACTATGGCAGATGTGTTCGTACAGCACGCCGGGCGCGGTGACACGCCAGCTGCACGATAGCGTGTTTCTGGCGCGTACGGCCTTGCAGCAATAGTGGGGAAGGTTATGTCTGTCTGTCTCTCTGGTTCATTTCCCCGTCTCACTCTGTTACTGGCTTCGCTGTGTTGTCGTTGATCGTTCGATCATCAAACGGTGTTCATTATATTTCAAATATGAAAACAAATTGAAACGAAACGAAAACAAGGAGGAAAAAACCAATAATGTGACGAAATCGCAATGTCTTAAATGAGTTCCATGAAACCTTATCAGTATTTCTGACTGTTTTAATGCTAAGCAAGTAATTTGCTAGTTCTAGTTCGCGGAGAAACGCGCGGAACACAATATACTACCATACCAGCGAATTGCTACCGGTGGCGGAAATCGGAACTAATGCGCTCCGCCCAGCCACATGCCTGCGATAGTCGTGCAGTTGCCGCCAACGAAACCTCATTGCTTGTCATTTGTGTGCATAATTCGTGCTGGGTCGTGCGCTGTGCGGTGTGTTCTCCTTGTATGCCTGTACATGCGTTCTCCCTCTTGCCCGCAGCCGCTCGCTGCAACCATAACGAGGCGAGATGACGTAATGAATACACAACAGTCCCGCTCCACGTCTAGCGGTAACAATTCCTTGGTAAGGTAGTACATGTGGCTGACAACCAACGCATTGGACGAACAGTTTATTTGTTTGTTTGTTTACATTACATTCGGTGTACTGGCGATCCCAACTTGACACTGTCAGACACAGTGGAGAGCAGTCGCAGCGCCGGCTCGGCTGTCAGCCCAGCCAAGAGAGAAAGGGACCAGTCTGCCGGTGTGTGGCACAGCATAGTTAGCAGGCTGAGCATGCAAAGACTGGACGCCTCTGGAATAAGAAAAATCCACAGCCAGATTGCAGTGGAGCGACCGGGTCAGGGAATAGAATGAATTAAGCCCCCATCTAGTGGCGAGGACATCAACTGTGCCGGCTGACGAAGCCTGTCGCACTCCCCTGGAGCATTGATTAAATGAATGACAGATGAAATGAAAA